>CM069162.1:29985867-30459556 GCA_035221665.1 Okamejei kenojei
CATAGGGAGAGATATAGTATTGGACCATGCGAATAGCTGATGTATCAAACACAAAAACCAGGTCTCATCCCATGTTCTAAGGTTCTAGGAGTAGAATTAGGCCAATTCGGCCCCATCAATTCTACTCGCCATTCAATCAATGGCTTGAGTTATCTTTCACACTCTCAACCCCATTCTTCCTGCTGCGCCCCCTTTTTTGACCTTTGGGACATTTTAGGGCTGTCTGTCTGCTTTGTATTTTATGCTTTTGTCACTGTGCAATGTAGATGAGCTTGCCATTTGGAGCTTGGAATGCATGAACAAAAACATACTTGGGATCTCCATAACGTATTAGGAAACTGGGATACCATTTTGAGAACTAGGTTCATTACAAGACCAGGGAGGTGGGCGTTTTTTTAGTTGTTTCCTCCACGACAAGTATAAAATTGCTAAAAAAAAAAAAAAAAAAAAGGACATCCTGGGTTCACATTGACTATTAATTTTTACCTTCAGATTTAACCAAATGCTTTTGGATTGAAACTAGTTATTTTTTTTTTTCCAGGAGGACAAATTAGTAATTAATATATTTCGATGAGGTTCTATTGCCCAGAAGGTCCTCCTGTTGTTTGCATTGTTCTTAATTCAATTTCAATTTTCCTAGGAAAAAACAGACAAGGTGCTGGAGGAACTCAGCGGATCATGGTGTAGCATCTCTGGAGAACATTGGATAGATGACAATTCGGGGGTAAGATACTTTTCAATTTGAAGAAGGATCCTGTCTCCTGATCTTTCCCTTGTTCTGCAGTGATGCTTGCCCTGACCTGCTGCAGTCTGATGAGTTACTCAAGCGACCCTTCCTTTGTGTCTTGGTTGTGTTAACCAGCATCAGCAGTTCCTTTGTATCTACAATTTTCCACAGCTTGCGCAGCTGTCAACCTGAGAGAGACAGGAACTGTCAGAACTTCATTGGCTCCAAAGGTCATAAGTGATAGGAGCTGGAATTAGGCATTCAACCATCAAGTCTACTCCGTCATTCAATCTATGACCTGATCTATCTCTCCCCTCTCAACACGATTCTCCTGCCTTCTCCCCATATCCCACTCTGATTCCCACTTTAAAATTCAAGAATCTTTCTATCTGCCTTTTTAATATTAAAATATCCATTGAATTGACATGGACCTCCACTGCCATGGAGCTATATTGACAATGAATTCCTCAGATTCACCATCCTGGTGCATCAGGCATGTGGTTGTCAGTTCCCAGTGTATGTTTGTGTCCCTTCCCAGACAGTAACCCCACCCTAAAAACTTTCAGTGAATCTGCCTTGCCCACCAAGGCACTTTTTTTTCCTCGTCTTTCTCCCCAAGCAACATTCTTGTTTATCATATTTCTCCTCCCCCCCCCCCCCACCCCAAGTTTAATAATGAAGAAACTACAGGGATTACTTTATTTTTAGAAGTAATTGTTGAATCGCTCAGACACAAAGCCTGTATTTCCAATATCATTGGCAGCCAAGAGCTATTGCCTGCGTCGAAATAAAATTGTTCATTTCAACAGATGTACTTAGGCGAAGGTTTGAGAAATAGCTTCTGCATTAGGGTTGTTGCTAATGACCAACACGTGCCTTCTATTTTTTGACCTCAGTTCCAATTCATGAAATAATGATGATACTACACAAAACGATTTAGATACAACACTTTCATCTCGCATCCCTCTCCAATGTGCACCACATACTCACCTCCCCTGCAAGATCTGCGGAACGTTAGTGTTGAGTCCATCTCATTCTTGATCTTGATAAGCGCATCTAGACACCATTGGACCACATCTGTAGGGTTACAGCAGTTAAAACTGTCAAGTGGAACCGCTTGCACGTTGTTACACTGTGTTTGCTATATCATGCCTCCGGACAGCAGGACAGCACAGCAGGAGAGTTTGCAGTTGAAGAAGGGGTTCTCACCGAAACATCATCGATTCCTTTTTTCTCCAGAGATGCTGCCTGACCCTGCCGAGTTACCCCAGCATTTGGTGGTCTATTCTTCAGAAAACGTTGTTCCTATTTTCCCAACATTTGCTTAATGAAATAAATGCGCAAAACTGGGACAAGGAAGGCACAGATAGTGACTTTCTGCTAGATCATTAGAAGGAGTTGCTATAGCAGTTAGTACGTAAACAATTGTACGTTGAATGCGTACTACAATTTATTTTTGTAATTTTGAGTGATAAATAGGAAAAGCCAGTGTTTTTTCTCCACTACAGATTGGCTGTTCAATTTCATCTTTAAGACTAGACAAACAGGTAAGATTTTTTCATTTATGGAAAAGACCTTGCAGGGTAGATGATACTGGTATACCTTTCTCTCACTACACAATTTCCACATCTCTTGGATAGCTCATTGTAAATCTTTATTTTTAAAGTTGAAAAAAGGCACCACAAATTGCTTTAATAATGACATCCTGGTTCTCAACTGATTCTCAAAAAGATGATACATTCCAGGATTAACAAGAAATGCTTTGATGAAGAGGCAAGGTTAGTAAAATTAATATATTTTCAATGAGATTCAAATGCCCCAGAGATAGACACAAAAAGCTAGGAGTACTCAGCGAGTCAAAGTAGCGATCTCGGTTTAGTTTAGTTTAGTGATCACGTGTACGGGGTACAGTGAAAACCTTTTGTTGAGTGGGTATCCAGTCATTAAAAAAGACACTATACAATTACAATTAGAGCCATTTACAGTGTATAGATACATGATAAGGCAATAATGCTTAGTGCAGGTAAAAGCCAGTATGTTCAGAAACATATCAGTGGGAGAGAGAGCACAATTTAAGTTGAGTCTGAAGAAGGGTCTCGACCGAAATCACCCATTCCTTCTCTCCAGAGATACTGCCTGACCCCCGGAGTTACTCCAGCATTTTTGTGTTCGACCTACAACTAAAGTTTCAATACATTCAGATATGAATCTTGTGCTAATTAACTTTATGACTTACGAATTGAGGTCAAGCTCATAGGTTTGCATGCGGGGCTTGTCTCCGGGGTTTATCCGGATTCCATCTGTAAATTGCAAATTTCTTCATGAGAGATGTTGCTTCAGGTGCAGCCGCTGCTGCGGTGGTTTTTCTGGGTGCTGCGTGTCGTCTGCAATGCAACGTAAAGCACCGGTTAATTCACAAACCAACCTGTATCAAAGCTAATTGAAGTCTCGAAACAAGGAACTGCAGATGATTGGTCTGCAAAATAAGACAAAAAGCATTGGAGTAAATCAGCGACAATTTTGGGTAACCTAACCTAACCCCCTGCTCCCGCCATCTCCCCCTGTGCCCGACTCGCACCTATTTCTCCCCTCCACCCTTTGACTTCCACAATTCACACCATTTTTTTCCCCCATCCCTGGCCTTGTTCAACCATCTGCTATCCTAAACGCACCACACACCTGTATTCATCTATTACCTGCCACACTTTGTCCTGTCCCAACACCCTTCCAGCTTTCTACTCTCAACCCCACTATAATCAGTCTGAAGGTTCCCGACTCGAAACGTCACCTTTCCATGTTACCCCCAAAAAAGCTGCCCGACTTATGCCGGCACTTTGTATGGTCTCTTCTTGGGTGGGTGCCTGTAATGCACTCACGGAGTGGCGGCAGAGAATGATAGTGGCATTTCAGAGGCTTCTGGAGAACACATAGATATGCAGGGAATGGATCACATGCGGGCACAGGACATTACTTTAACTTGGCATCATGATCAGCATGGACATTGTGGGCCGAAGGGTCTGTCACTGGATTGCTGAAATGTTCTATGTTCACCCAAGTCCGTTCTTACTAATCAAATTGATAGCAAAGGATGTAGATATAAAATAACATGCAAGAAGAAACTGCAGATGCTGGGAAATCGAAGGTGGAACAAAAGTGCTGGAGAAACTCAGCGGGTGCAGCAGCATCTGTGGAGCGAAGGAGATAGGCAACGTTTCGGGCGAAACCCTTCTTCAGACCGAGTCATCTGAAGATGCTGCTGCACCCACTGAGTTTCTCCAGCACTTTTGTCTACCCAGCATTGAGTGTCTGTCTTCATGACCTTCACGCAGGCTTGGAGGTAGAGCTGCGCTTGGGCCGGGCGAGGCCTGAAGCCCGGGACAGCGGCCGCCGTTCGCGCCACAACACCGGCCGCCTCACGAAATATCGCCGCGAGGGAGAGCAACTTATCGTTGGAAAGAGCCGGGGCCTCTCACCTGCAGGCAGGCCGCCCGCCAGGGCAGCAACAGCGAGGCGCCGCTTCTCCTCAGGCTCGCCGCCGCCGCCGCCGCCATCTTGAGCAGTAGGACTGGCGCTGGAAACGTCTAGAAGCGTCTCGAGCGTCAGTCAGTCCGAAGTCGGTCAGCCAGCTCCCGCCTCAGTTAGTCAGCAGCCGGCGGGGATGTGTGAGGAATTGTCCCGGCCTCAGTTAGTCAGCAGCCGGCGGGGATATGTGAGGAGAAGCTCCGGCCTCAGTTAGTCAGCAGCCGGCGGGAACCGTGTGTGTGTGTGTGGGGAGAAGCTCCGGCCCAAACCCAAGCCCAGGTATCCGTCAACACCCGGCGCCGCAGTCCAAGGCAACGATTAGTATCTTAGAGGAGGAGCAAGATCAAAGGTAGACAAAAATGCTGGAGAAACTCAGCGGGTGCAGCAGCATCTCTGGAGCGAAGGAAATAGGCAACGTTTCGGGCCGAAACCCTTCTTCAGACTGATGCTAGGTCCTGGCTTCTGTCTGTCTGTGCACAACCCACTTCTTATTATCTGGCTGCATGCATGCATGCCAACAGTTTGTCCCAATGGGGAAAAAAGTTCCACGACTCACAAATACATTGGTTCTAGCGCCACTAATGGACTGGGAGGCCACTGATATAGTGAATGACTTTGACAGAAATGTGTCCTGATTTTCAACAGTGTGTTAAAGGATACCAGTGAGAGTGAGAAAGCTAGCTACTTGTTTCTCTGGATAGGAGTGAAGGCTCTATAGTTGGTACAACAGGTGGACATTTGAGCAAGAGGAGGATAGAGAGAAGACAAAATCTCTCGTAGATAAGTTTTACCTTGAACCGAAGACCCGCTATCCCATACATCTCTACTCTTTTCTAGGGTTAATGATGAATCTGTGGATGACTACCTCACAAAGCTGAAGAACATTGGTATGATATTGTCCTTGACCAATTCATATGGGGCACAATCCACAAAGACGTCCAGAGGTCTCATCGTAAGGGACTAAAGGGATGCTGTTATCAGGCAACTGAACTATCCTACTACAACAAGAGAGTAGTCCTGAACTGCTATCTACTCAACCTCAATGGTGACACTTGGTCTATCTTTGATTGGACTTTTACTGGCTTTACCTTGCACTAAACGTTATTCACGTTATTCCCTTTATCATGTATTTGTACACTGTGGATGGCTCGATTGTAATCATGTATTGTCCTTCTGCTGCCTGGTTAGCACGCAATAAAAGCTTTTCACTGTACCTCGGTACACGGGACAATAAACTAAGCTCAAAATCTAAGACCCTCCAAGATGCCATTGACCTTGCACAAGGGCATGAAGCTACATAGAGGCAAATGTCTTTTATAGGCAGGGGAGTGGATGCAGTGAAGGTCTGTACACAATACAGACCAAAACATCCTGAGCTGACATGAAATCGCCTGCAGAGCTATTGAATGGAAGAAATAATAAAATAACCCAGCCTAGCAAAATACACCTTCATCAAGACCATGAGGAAGTACGACAACCGCTGACTGATGCTCAAACTGAAGGAAGCCAATACTTCAACAGACATGCCAAAACATTGCCAGAACTGTTGAGACGACAGCAATTAGTCTGAGCATTGGATCATCAGGACAGAATTTACAATGAATCAATATAGAATTTATATATAGTTCACTTACCAACGTGTTAACGTGTGTGACATTTTGGTTCACTTTCCAAAGAATGGCCCTATACAGCCTTGGATTGAGAAACAGTGTACCATGATGCATAATCTAAAACAGCTTTGTTTTGATTTTAAAAAGGCAACAATATTGACCTGTGTGTAGGAAGGAACTGCAGATGCTGGTTCAAACCAAAGATAGACACAAAAAGCTGGAGTAACAGCAGGACAGGCAGCATCTCTGCAGAGAAGGATTGGGTGAAGTTTTGGGTCGAGACCCTTCTTCAGACTGGTTAGCGATAAGGGAAACGAGAGATATAGACGATGATATAGAGAGATAAAGAACAACAAAGTAAAGATATGCAAAAAAGTAAAGATGATAAAGGAAACAGGACATTGCTAGCGGCTTGTTGGGTGAAAAAGAGAAGGTAGTGCGACTTAGGTGGGGGAGGGATAGAGAGAGGGAATGCCGCGGTTACCTGAAGTAGAGAAATTAATATTCATACCATTGTGCTGTAAGCTGCCCAAGTAAAATATGAGATGCTGTTCCTCCAATTTACGTTTAGCCTCATTCTGATAATGGAGGCGACCTAGGACAGAATGACCTTGCAGTCCATGGAGTGGACGGGATCATTGTGTACACGAGTTTCATTGATCGAATCTGGCAACATTGGGAATATTTCAAAACTGATCAGAAATGAATAAATTGTTGGAGGAAATACAAAAGAATTACAATATACATATATTTAAGAAGGAACTGCAGATGATGGAAAATCGAAGGTAGACAAAAATGCTGGAGAAACTCAGTGGGTGAGGCAGCATCTATGGAGCGAAGGAAAACGCTCTATAGATGCTGCCTCACCCCCTGAGTTTCTCCAGCATTTTTGTCTACCTGCAATATACATATGGTATTCAACCATTAGGTGCCACTGTGGCCGATAAAGTCAGCCTTGTCCAATTACCAAATGTTTGCGGTTTGTATAGAGGTGGACTATTCCACCTGTGCAAATATCCAGATAGAATCAGAAGTCTTTCCACCCCTGACTCTGTGTACTATCTGTCGTGTACAAAGTAACTTGTCTTTGTTTCTATAGATTTCATTGTCTGGGTCTCTTTTTAAAACATATTCATTATTCGATAAACTGTCTTTCAAATAATTTTCAGACCCAGCCAAATAATAACAGGATACCTGGGGTACACAAAAGGCTGGAGAAACTCAGCGGGTGCAGCAGAATCTAAGGAGCGAAGGAGATAGGCGACGTTTCGGGTCGAGACCCTTCTTCAGACTGGTCAGGGATCAGGGAAACGAGAGATATAAACGGTGATGTGGAGAGATAAAGAACAATGAATGAAAGATATGCAAAAAAGTATTGATGAGAAAGGGAACAAGCCATTGTAAGCTGTTTGTAGTGTGAAAATGAGAAGCGAGTGCGACTAGGGTGGGGGAGAGATGGAGAGAGAGGGAATGCCAGGGCCTGAGGGCTGAGGGAGATGTGGGAAGGGGAGGAGACAGCAAGGGTTAACAGAATTGAGAAAATTCAATGTTCAGATAACAGATAAATTCAATAACAGGATACCTCCTACCTACCAACGAGTAAAACATTCCTGAAACCTGTCTATCTATTTACAAGAGGAATCATTTTGCATTTGCAAAGGCACTGAAAGGTAAGAAAAACATGTTTTTGTGTAAATACCTGTAATAATATATATTCAATAAAGCACAAAATAAAATACAAGAACAAAATTAATAAAATATACAGTGATAATTTTTTTTCAGTTGTATTTCAAATTACATTTAATCATAGTACTGGATTGCTTAATAGAAAGGGTTTTTCTTGCCTAGAGTCAACGTTTAATATTCTGAGGAAGGGTGTGCTGGTTTTGGAGAAGGTCCAGAGGAGGTTTACGAGAATGAACACGAGGATGATTGGGTTAACGTATACAGGGCCGGCCTTAGGAGGTGCGGGGCCCAATTGGGAACAATTTTGGTGAGCCCCAGGTTCCCAGCCAAGGTCTGTCAGCCCTGTCATTTAATATATATTATGAAATTGTACACTGAGGTGCTATGGATTATACACTGTCTTAATCTCTCTTGCTCCCGTCTGACTGTCAGTACCTCCGCTGGTTTCCAACCTTTACCGTAGCTGCTAATTACCATTAAAAAACTGCATTATGTGATTGGACACAATGCCCTTGGAGACTGGTTGATTGGACATGAAGAGAACGAATTGTTGATTGTACAGGAATTTTAAGGCAACCTGGTTGGTGATTGGATGCAACCCCCTTAGAGACAGCCGTTGATTGGCCACCAAATAATCGGGCACAAATTGACAAATAGGAAAATAATAAATTCGCTGGTCGGTATAAACTCAATGGACGTCAGTGAGCGCACTTTGATTGTTTTTACAGATGGATCTAAAGATCCAGTTAGTGGGAAAGCTGGGTTTGGAGTGTATGTGGAGCAGCTTGGGTTGAAGATTGGCCGACGCATTTCTGATGGAAGCTCTGTTCTCACGACTGAATTAATGGCAATTCAATGGGCTCTATGGTGGATTGAGGAAGCCAGTTTTAGAAAAGTCATTATCTGTTCTGATTCTGCAGCTGCTCTTGAAACTTTAAGAGTAGGGAAATCTAATGCTCGTCCTGACATTCTAACTGAAATCTTGAGTGTGTTTTCTAGGATTGGGTTTGCGTGTAACATCACTTTTTGCTGGGTTCCCGGGCAAGCTGGGGTGAGGGGGAATGAGCAGGTGGACCTCATGGCAAAGGAGAGTTTAAGAAGAGAAATAGATATCCATGTATCATTGGGGAGAGTGGAACTGAGAGAAATAATTAAAGAGGGCTTAACAAAAGAATGGCAGAGAGGATGGGAAAAGGAAGTCAGGGGTAGACACTACTTTTCTGTACAAGCTGAAGTTAGAAAAATATGTTTCTGTACATCTCTGTCCCGTAGGGACTCAGTTAGACTGTGTAGATTGAGGTTGGGACATTGTGGGTTAAATTACTGTTTGTGCATTGTAGGGAAACATGTTTCTGGCTTGTGTGTGGGAGTAAGGAGACAGTTAAGCATGTTTTCCTAGAATGTAAAAAGTATAGGGTAGAAAGAAAGGCATTGTTTGCTAGACTGACAGGACTTGGAGTTGAGGCTTTTTCTGTTTTATCTTTGTTTGGACACAGTGAGAAACATCAGCTGATATCCAGGGCTGTTCTTCAATTCCTGCATGTTACAGGACTATATGTAAGCATTTAGTTCAAACTGTGACCTGTGGAGGGCAGTAATACGCTTAGCAGCGTCTACACTGCCGGAATCCTATAATAATAATAATAATAAGAAGAAGAAGTAGAGCATTGATAGTTGGGGTTCGTGAATGAGCGAGTTTCGGACAGTTTGGGGGGGGGGTGAGAAGGGTCGGGAACAGTTCGACCGTACGGTCAACGGGCGGACACAGCTGGGGGTGGGGTGTGGGGTGTTGACGGTGCGGGCGGTTGATGGGCGTCGACAATTGAGAGGGTGAAGGCGGGCGAGTGGGAGTGTGAACAGCTGGAGGCCGTGAGCGAACGAGCGTCGATAGTTGGGTCGGCGGGAGGGTATCGGACTAGGACGGCTGGGAGAGAAGGCGGGATGTTAACGGGCTGGAGAGTTTGGGAGGGGGGAGGGGGAGAGAGAGGTGGGGAGAGAGAGGGAGGGGAGAGAGAGAATGACCTTAGTGTATTAATGTATGGAAATCATTATAATTCATGCTGTTATGCATATATATAGAGAAACAAAAACAGAAACCAGGCAAGAGGATCAATTAACCTTACCCATTGACTATAGAAACAAGACAATAATGAAAATAATGCCACATATTCAACCGTATATAGTTCAATGAAATTAAGATATATATGCAAAACATATATATGGAAACAGGCCCTTCGGCCCACCACGTCCACACCGACCAGCAATTTATCATACACCAGTTGTATCCTACACGCCATGGATAATTTACAGAAGCCAATTAACTTACAAACCTGCACTTCTTTTGGATGTGGGAGAAACCAGAATATCCAAAGAAAACCATGTGGTCATTAGGAGAATGTACAAATACTGTACATACTGCACCCGTAGTCAGGATCTAATCTGGGTCTGTGGTGCTGCAAGGCTTCAAATCTACCACTGTGTCACCGTGCCACCCGATTAAATGATTTTTTTCTGCAATATATTTATTATGGTGTCATGTTAATAAAGATGAACACATGATTCTGATTTCTGCCCTTAGTTGGATAACACACATCTCCAGTCATTGTGTTTTATGGCTGGTTTTCAACCTCTTCAGTCTTAAGGTCTCGACCCGAAACATCACCTATTCTTTCTCTCCAGAGAAGCTGCCTGTCCTGCTGAGTTATTCCAGCTTTTAGTATCTATCTTCAGTTGAAACCACCATCTGCAGTTCCTTCTTACACTCTTTGTTAAGCGAAACAGGTCCTATTCGCACAATATTATTAACCTCAACTAAGTCTTAACCTCTGTTGCTGCAGAGAATACAATCCCAGTCATCAAATCTTTCTTCAAAGTGAAAAAAAAATTCCAGCTTTGCCAATATGTTCATAAATCGCCCCCGGATCCTCTCCAGAGCAATTGCACCCTTTCTACAGTGTGTCTTAGTCTTACAGTATGGAAACAGGCCCTTCATCCCAACTTGTCCATGCAGATCATGATGCCCCATCTAAACTATTCCATTTATCCGTATTTGGCCCATATCCCTTTAAACCTTGCCTGTGCCAGTGTGTGTGTAAGGGTGTGTGTTAGGTTGTGTGTGAGAGTGTGTCAGTGAAGCGGCGGCAACACCCGGAGTGAGCGGAGACTTGGCAATTTCCCTCTCTCCCACTCCCCCCCCCCACCCGGGAATGTGGGCTGGCCCAGGTGTTCTGTGTCCAGCTGGGGTCTGGGGGAGGTGAGGGACAGTGACCCGGGGGTCGGGCATCGGAGCGGAGCTATAGCCCGAGATTCATCCCCGCGGCTCCGGAGGCGGCACCAACGCCCTTACTCACCTGGTCCGCTCCTGGCTCCGGGCCGGGGTTAAAACTCCATGCGACGTGGACAGAGCGGCCGCCGGACACAGAGCCGCCGGAGGTCAGGGTGGGAGGTGTGAACGGTTCTGGGACCACCGCCGTGTCTCACCTATCACACCATCTGCACGGGAATGTGAATGAGGGTGAGGCAGCATCTATGGAGCGGTAGACGAAAATGCTGGAGTAATGCTGAAGAAGGGTCAAACTTAGACATAGATGCTGCTTCTCCAGCACTTTTGTCTACATTGCCATTTTAAATAGTATGCATTGGGCTTAAGCCAATTAAATTACTCGTTCTTTACGGGAAACCTACAAACAGAACACTATTCTCATTGGTGAGTGTGGAGGAGTGAGACTTTATTTATTTATTTATATATATATATATATATATATATATATATATATATATATATATATATATTTTAGATATTTTATTGAGCGTGAGAACTTTTGTCATCAGCGTGAGAGCGTGAGAATTTCGTCAAATGCGTGAGTCTCACACTCTAAGCGTGAGAGTTGGTAGCCCTGACATAGACGTGCAGAGGGATCTTGGAGTACAAGTTCATAACTTACTGGAGGTGACAGCACAGAGTAGACAGAGTGGTGAAGAAGGCATAATGGGGCTAGGGGCATTATCTGGAGTTTCACCTTGGAGGGTTTCAGCTACAGGGAGAGGTTGGATAGACTTGGATTGTTTTCTCTGGAACGTCGGAGGTTGATTAGAAACTTGATAGGCATTTTCTCTGAGATCTCCGGTTTCCTCCCACACTTTAAAGATAGGGCGGTCACGGTGGCGCAGCGGTAGAGTTGCTCCCTTACAGCGAATGCAGCGCCGGAGACCCGGGTTCAATCCCGACTACGGGTGCTGTCTGTAAGGAATTTGTACATTCTCCCTGTGACCTACGTGGGTTTTCTATGAGATCTTTAGTTGCCTCCTACACTCCAAAGATGTACAGGTTTGTAGGCTAATTGCCTTGGTAAATGTAAAAATTGTCCCTAGTGGGTGTAGGATAGTGTTAGTGTGCTGTGACCCGGTGGGCCGAATGGCCTGCTTCTGCGCTGTATCTCCAAATTAAACTAAACTATAATAAAATGATGAGAGGCATTGATAGGGTAGCCAGTCAGAACATTTCCCCCCTGAGTGGAATTGCCCAACACTAGAGAACCTACCTGTAAAGATGAGAGAGGGAAAGTTTAATGGAGATGTGCAAGGCAAGTATTTTACACGGAGAGTGGAGGGGACCTGGAACCCACTATCAGGGGTGTTGGTGGTGGAGGCAGATACGACAGTGACATTTAAGAGGATTGGCACATGAAAGTGCAGGGAATGGAAGGATACGGATCTTATTCAGGGTAGGTGAGATCAGTTTAACTTGACATCATGTTTGCCACAAATATTGTGGGACAAAGGGCCTCTGCTGTACTGTTCTATTCTCTATATATTGAAATCACTAACCTACGTGTCTGATGTTGCAATTGTGATATACTCAGGGTGAGATTGATTCCCAATCACATGGCACGAAGAAAAATGCCTGTGAATGGTTTCAATTCCAGGCATGTGTATTGTGCTCTGATTAAGGCTCTGCAAAAGATGGGCAAAGTTTATCTCCTTGGAGAATCTTTGTAGAGGACCCTTGACTTCCTCATCGGCAGACCGCAAACAGTGCAGATCTATAACAACATCTCCTCCTCGACGATCATTAATATAGGCGTATTTCAATGCTGTGTGTTTCACACCAGTGACAATTTGACTAAACACTGCACAACACTAATAGTGAAAGGCCTGGATAGAGTGAACATGGAGAGGATGTTTCCACTAGTGGAAGAGTCTAGGACCAGAGGTCACAGCCTCAGCATAGAAGGATGCACCTTGAAGGAGATGAGAAGGGATTTCTTTAGTCTTTAGGGTGGTGAATCTGTTGAATTCATTGCCACAGACGGCTGGAGGCCGTCTACGGATATTTTTAAGGCGCAGATTGACAGATTCTTGATTAGTACGGGGTGTCAGGGGTTATATGGAGAAGGCAGGAGAACGGGGTTCAGAGGGAAAGATAGATCAGCCATGATTGAATGGCAGAGTATTCACGATGGGCTGAATTATTCTGCCCATATAACTTATGAACTATAGTCACCCGTTGCATGGACTTGTTATTTTTAATCATTATGTTTTTACACTAATGTCTTTAGTTTTGCACACAGTCTTCCTTAGTTTTAAATGTTATGTTTAATGTATGTGTACTTAGTTCTCGTATGTCTGAGTCTCTGTGCTTGTGATGCAAGTGCAAGCAGGAATGTCCATTGAACTGTAGCTGACTATACTTGGGGACAGGACAGTAAACTTAACTTGACAACTTGACTTGGGCGTTTTTGGGATAGATTTTTATGGCAGCACATTCAGTACCAAAACAGTTGGGAGACTATACTGGCATCGGTATTGTACAATGAGACAAGATTGATCAATGAACTTACTGTAAAAACTGAGGGAATGGAGCGGCTGGGCTTGTACACTCTGAAGTTTAGAAGGATGAGAGGGGATCTTATTGAAACATATAAGATTGTTAAATGGTTTGGACACGCTAGAGGCAGGGAACATGTTCCTGATGTTGGGAGAGTCCAGAACCAGGGGCCACAGTTTAAGAATAAGGAGTAAGCCATTTAGAACGGAGACGAGGAAACACTTTTTCTCACAGAGAGTTGTCAGTCTGTGGAATTCTCTGCCTCAGAGGGTGGTGGAGGCCGGTTCTCTGGATACTTTCAAGAGAGAGCTAGATAGGCCTCTTAAAGATGTCGGAGTCTGGGGATATGGGGAGAAGGCAAGAGCGGGGTACAGATTGGGGATGATCAGCCATGATCGCATTGAATGGCGGTGCTGGCTTGAAGGACCGAATGGCCTACTCCTGCAACTATTGTCTATCGTCTATTGTCACACCAAAGTAGCAGTGAGCACATTTGTCTAACTGAATTTTACATTAAAGTTGAAAGAGAGATAATAGATCCCAAACCAGGATTTGAAACTCAAATCCAGGCACCTGAGAACAAGAAAGCAAAACTAGCTAAAGGGAAATTAGGGTAAAGGAAATTTTCATTCAAGATGCAGTGATGGGAATTTGAGATTTCTTTGAATACAGAGAAATGATTCATTTTCATAAGAAAGAATAATTCCAAGAAGCTCTACCATCTCAGTGAACAAAAACGGTTAAAGATTGCATTAGAAAAAGTGCATATTGCAGAAAGATGGGTGGCAAGGTAGAAGATTGGACATAATCCAACACAGCAAAGCATTATTAACAAAAATAAAGGAATAAGAATTTGGGTCTGCGGCTATGAACGACAGAAAGACGGGTAGAATAGATAGAAAGGTAGAAAACCATAGGCGAGGACAGATCTCCTAATGGATTTTAAGGTGGGAAAATGGGAAGTTGTCTTCTCAGTCCCAACTTCGATCCTGACTACGGGTGCCGTCTGTACAGAGATTGTGCATTCTCCCTGTGATCACGTGGGTTTCTCTTTCCAAAGACGTGCAGATTTGTATGTTAATTGGCTTTGGTAAAATTGTCACTTTAGTGTAGGATAGTGTACGGTGTGATCTCTGGTCAGTGCAGACTCGGTAGGCCGAAGGGATTCTTTTCCCCCCGTATCTCTAAAGTCTAAAGTAAATAAAAAGAGGCATATTATCTCAATGGTGAGAGATTACATAGCTCTGAGTTGCAGGAAGGTCAGCAAGTCCGTGTGTGAGACTTACATAAGGATATTGTGTACCTGCAGCAAAGAATTAACAAAGCCAAGTCTTATTTGTTGCTCGGTCAATTGAATGCAAAATAGGAAGACCATGTTTCAGTTACATAGGGTAATGGTGAAATCTAATTTGGAATTCTAAGCACAGTAATAGCCTTGTTATTTATGAAAGGGTGTAAGCGCATTAGAAGAAGTTCGGAGAAGGTTTAGAAACAAGAAACTGCAGATACAGGTTCACAAAAAAAAGACACAAAATGCTGGAGTGCTTCTTCAGAGCCTGAAGAAGAGTTCCAATCTGAAACATCACCTATTCATGTTTTCCTGAGATGTTGCCTGACCCACTGAGTTACTCTGGTACTTTGTGTCTGCTTTCAGAGGTTTGTAGAGCGATTCTGGAATGAATGGGTTGTCTTATGAAGAAAGGTTGGCCAGGCAAGGCTTGTCGCCCATAGAGATTGGAAGAATGGGAGGACACGTGTTTGAAATAAAGAAGAGGGAGAGGGTTTGAGAGGAAGGGTGTTGATGTGGAGACGATTTTTAGTCATCAATGTGCATTTGCCAATCGGAATATATGGGTGTGCTTATCAGAGCAAGCCTTCTTATAAGGCAGGTGCAACTGAGCTCCTGAAGAGTTGCTGGCAATTTGGACAGAGGTATGCTCAATGTAATTTTTAATTGGGTCTAAACAAAAGGGAGTAATTTGGACAGCATATTAACTGTAAGGAAGATGTACTGTGTCTTGAGAAAGAAAAGTAGGAGGTGGATAAAGTTGTAGAATTTTGCACACTGTTACATTTCATTTTTACTTCACATATGTGAATTGTGAAATAAGCTGAGAAAGGGATCTTGGTTTAGACGGGTTAAGGCATGTCACCAGTTGTAGACCTTGAGTTTGTCCGTTTGATTATATTGAGTTCAGAAAGTAAAATGTGGACCTATCCAAGTTTGTGAAAGAAGGTTTGAAAGGTTGGAGGAGCAGTTATCATGGGTGACTTTAATCTACATATAGATTGGGCCAACCAAATTGGTACAGCGCTGAGTAGGGGGATTTCCATGAATCTATACGGGATAGTTTTTCAACCGATATGTAGAGGAACCGACTAGAGGGAAGGCCAACCTACACTGGGTATTGTGTAATGAGGAAGGATTAGTTAACAATCTTGTTGTGCAAAACCCCTTGGGCAAGAGTGACCATAATATGGTGCGATTCTGTATTAGGATGGAGAGTGACACAATTAATTTGGAGACGGGGGTCCTGAACTTCAAGAAAGGAGACTTTGAAGGTATGAGACGGGAATTTGCATAGGATAGACTGGCAAATTATACTTAAAGAGTTGCCGGTGGAGATGCAATAGTAAAGATGGAAAGACCGCATGGATGAACTCCAAAAATTGTTAATCCCTGACTGGCGAAAGAATAAAACGGGTAAGGCGGCTCAACTGTGGCTAATGAGGGAAATCAAGGATAGTGTTAAATCCAAGGAAGAGGCATTTAAATTGGCCAGAGGAAGCAGCAAACCAGAGGACTGGGAGAAATTTAAAACTCAACAGGGGAGTTATTAAGAGGGGTTAATTAAGAGGGTAAAATTAAGATGGGTAAAAATAGAGCATGTAAGAAAGCTTGCTGGGAATATAAAAACTGACTGTAAAAGCATCTTTAGATATGTAAAAAGGAAAAGATTAGTGAAGACAAATGCTGGTCACTTTCAGTCAGAGACAGGTTAATTTATAATGGGGAAACATGGAAATGGCAGAACAGTTAAACAAGTACTTTGGATTATGTCTTCACTAAGGAAGACACAAACAATCTCCCAGCAATATGAGGGGACAGAGGATCTAGTGGGAGGGAGGAACTGAAGGGAATCCACATTACTCAGGAAATGGTGTTTAGTAAACTGTTGGAACTGAAGGCAGATATATTCCCAGGGCCTGATGGTCTGCTTACCAGAGTACTCAAGGAGGTGGCCCTAGAAATCGTGGATGCATTGGTGATCATTTTCCATTGATATCTCGACTCGATCAGTTCCTGAGGACTCGAGGGTAGCCAATGTAAGTCCACTTTTTAAGAAAGGAGAGAGTGAATTATAGACCGGTTAGCCTTACATCGATGGTGGGGAAGATGCTTGAGTCGATTATTAAAGATGTTATAGCAGCGCATTTGGAAATCAGTGACAGAATTGGTCTAAATCAACATGGATTTATGAAGGGGATATCATGCTTGATTGATCTTCTGGAATTTTGTGAGGAAGTAAAGGGCCTGTCCCTCCCTACGCAGCGTCTTGACGGCGTACGCCTAGCGCATGGCGTTGCGCGATGACATCACCAACCAGCGTGCTGTTGCGTGATGATGTCACCGCCAGACGCCGTGCGACGTCCAAATTCAGTCGGTCCGCCTCCTGCCCAGCTGGTTGGTGAGTATGATATCGGGACCAGCTCCATAGGGCTCCGCGGTTTGAAGTGGGACTGGCCCCGCGTGGCCGTACGGCTCAAGCTACCACGTTTGGTCGCGCTCACCGCATGCAGTCGATGCTGGTGGGACAGGCCCTTAATAAGTAGAATGGAAAAGTGAGAGCCATTGAATGTGGTTTACCTGGACTTTCAAAAAGCCTTTGACAAGGTCTCACACAAGTGATTAGTGTGCACAATTAGAGCACATGGTATTAGGGGTAGGGTATTGACATACCCTATATATGTCAACCATTGTCTACCATGATTGGTACTGATTGGTAGACAGGAAGCAAAGAGTAGGAATTAATGGGTCCTTTTCAGAATGGCAGGCAGTGACTAGTGGGGTGCCGCAAGGCTCGGTGCTGGGAGCCCAGTTATTTACAATATATATTAACGATTTAGACGAGGGAATTAAATGACACCTCCAATTTGCTGATGACACAAAGCCGGGTGGCAGTGTGAGCTGCAAAGAGGATGCTATGAGCTGGGCCGGCCTTAGGAGGTGCGGGGCCCAATTGGGAACAATTGTGGTGAGCCCCAGGTTCCCAGCCAAGGCCTGTCAGCCCTGTTTAGTATACATTATGAAATTGTACACTGAGGTGCTATGGATTATACACGGTCTTAATCTCTCCTGCTCCCGTCTGACTGTCAGTACCTCCGCTGGCTTCCAACCTTTACCGCAGCTGTTAATTACCATTAAACTGCTTTATGTGATTGGACACAATGCCCTTGGAGACAACGGCTGATTGGACAGGAAGAGACCGATTTGTTGATTGGACGGGAAGTTTAAGACAAGCTGGTCGGTGACCCCCACAGAACCAGCGGTTGATTGGCCGCCAAATAATCGGGCACAAAAAAATTGACAAATAGGAAAACAAAAAAATCAGAATTCCGATTTAAATCTAATATAAGGTACATAGGGTGGGTATCGATTAATTCCAGACAACAGATTAAAACAAATTATCTCATCCCATTAATTCACTAAAGGTGTAATATGATGTGTTCTACAGTATGAAGTGTACAGCAAAACTTGCACATCCAGAGTGGTCTATCGTGTTGTTTCTTCAGCGGACCACGGATTTATTTTAAAGGTAGACACTAAATTCTGGAGTAAAGAAAGCTGCATTTTACTTTGGAGTCACGTGAGTGATTCCGTGAAGAACCCCTCCAGTTCGCATGCGCGTCAGTTACGTCAGCCGCATTGGCGGAAGCACCAGACTGGCAGGGCAGCGCTCCTGCCGGCGGTAAGTTAAACCTAGAAGGTAAGTTCTTTTTACCTACCAGGGTTTTGTTCGAGCAGGAGCCTCTCTTCACAGAGGTTTTCCTGCCATATTCAGAGGCCGACGAGTGAGCCGGCTATGGGGAAACCCCGGTCCGACCGCGGAAGTGGATAACCAGCAAAAGATCGGGTTTTGAGATAAGCAGCCGCTGACAAGGCAGTCAGCGGCTTCCAGCCTGCGGCGATGCCGTGGAGTGGCAAGTAAGTAACGGCAGAGTCGCTGACAGTGCGGTCACAGACGTTAGTCCCCAGGCAGGGAGTAAAATTGGTGGTAGAAAGGACTCGTTCAGCCCTATTGGACTCGGGTGAGTCAGACTGCAAGGGTTTTTTCTCTAATAATAAAGTTTGCATGTATACTATAGTGTTTTTAAAGTCAAAGTCAAAATCAAAAGAGTTTATTGTCATGTGCCCCTGACAATGAAAGTCTTTCTTTGCTTAGCACAAGTTGCTGTGAAGGGTTAAAATTGCTTTAAACCTTCACAGGTGAAGCTCTACACTAAAAATTTTAATTAGTGAGCCAACGGCGGGCAAAGGTTCATAGTTTCAGAACGCACCTCAGGTGCTCATTGGCAGTTGGCGGTTCACTAGAGCTGGGGGCAGCATGACAGCTCGGCAGAAGTTCCACGCACACTACCAACCCTACTCAACAAAGTGCGTCTGGCACTTCCGAAACATGGGTAAGTGCACCACTCACAAGTTGTAATAGTTACACTTGTTTGTACAACACACAAAGGATAAAAACATCTGCTTAGAGGCACAGTACAAGCATTCCAAGCAAGTTTTGGAGGGTTGTCTTTGAAGATAAGGTTCGGAAATCAGGCCAGAGCTCTCATGCAAAGCGCCCATGGAATAAGGCAGGAGGGGCCTGTTTATTATGAAAAATGGAGAGTGTCGCATATGAACTTTCCGAATATGAAAACTTTTTGTCCTGACTAACAGATTCATAAGGGTCTCAAAGATCCATTCTTTGCAGTTCCCATTACAGAGATTATCAAAGACAATATAACTGTACTAATAACAGTAAAACATTGCGGAATGGGATCAACTGTTTGTTGGTCATTGAGATTTACCTTTAACTATTAATTAGCCTATAACTCCACCCTGTGGCAAGAGATTGGAGTTAATAGCAACCTGTTATAAAACTGACTTCTATTTCATCAATGGTAATTGGCAATATAGTAGCTGTGTTTCAGCTGTACAAATCAAGAAACTGATATTGTGCAAAGTAACAACCTCTCAAAGGACATGTAGATCATTGTTAACAACCTTATGCTTTTATCAGCTCAGTCACAATGATGAACAAACAGTATTCAGCATTGCTCCAGTAGTTTGGTCGGTCGAATTCAGTTATTACAAACTGATGCTAAGAGCTCTAAGGTGAGAAGTTCCGAATACCATCTCCAGTTGGAGGTGGTGGAGATTTGTATGAGTTACCAATTTTTCAGTTGTTGGTATCAACTAAATATATACACCCCATGGGTAAAGGGCTATTGAGCGAATATACATAATCTACATGCTCAACTTCAAGTTGCTACAATACGATGGTGGCATATGTTAGTCACATGGCAATCAAGTAAAAGTATCCTGTAATAATTTACCTAATCCCCTTTGCCACTGGTGTATCATCCAGTTCAGATCGATGACAACACAGAATAGGTATTGGATCTCAAAGTATTATGAAAGTATGGTTCAATGGTACATCGAATATTGACATGTTGGTTTCATGTTTATTCACTGTTTCCAAAAATATGTGGCAGAACAGTGCAGAGAAATACATTCTCGCTACAAAAAGGAGGAATGTTCTTTTATGTCTTCCTCCATTTTGCCTCATTAGTCGGGTCTTAAAACAGTCAGCAAGACCTCACTTTAGGTTTTCGTACTGTCTGACTGGCTAAGCAGCCATGTTGCCTGCTTTCGTCAGGCATAATAATACAACCACATACGGTTATTTTAAAAAACGAAAACTTTGCTGGTTCAAACTGGTTCAGGAAACCAGCCTCTGCATAATTTAACAATTATTGACTAGCACATTCTGAATGGATTGCCTTACGGCTCAGGTTGTCACATCAAGTCATGGATGTGCTCACTACAAAGTGCAGAGAGAGCACCTAAAAAGCAGTACATTCCTATTGAGGGGATCAGAAGCGGTTTTGTTTAAATGTTAATGTTACATTTAATACGGTACAGATTACTGACGTCTTCCAGTTAAATGGTCTTTGACAATAATTCAGTTATGGAGCCATTACAGCTGCAACAAACGGAAACCACTCTGTCGGGTTCAACCCCGGATAGCGAGTTGTAAAAGAGATCTTGACACAAGTTCTCCCACTACAAGAATATGCAGTTTGGATATTGAAAATGTGTTAACAATACTTCACCAGGGGATAACAGCTACATCCTTAGATATGACACTAATATCAGCACAACGAGGGCAAACATGGCAAACGTTGTGGCTAGATAGGATGGAATTGGCTGCAGTTGCCATTACATTTTACATTCTGACCTACACAAGCAGAGCAGACCAGGGGTGGCAGGATTTAAGATCATATTTTGGATACCCCATGGACTCGCGTCTATGTGGGAGGGCAGGCTTGCTATATTAAATCAATGCCACCAGAATCCTAAGAAGTGTGGAATCAGCATTGTTTATTAAGCGACAAACAACCACACAAGGAAAGGTCGGTTCAGACTATTTCAAGGTGGCTGCAGCAGGTTCTGGTTTATGCAGGTATTAACACTGACGATTGTACATCTCATTCCACCAGGGCAGCATCAACGTCAGCAGCCAGGGCAATGGACGTTCCCATCGACCATATCCTCGTGACCGCAGGATGGTCAACTGAGTTGATTTTTAAAAACTTTTTTTACCATAGGCCGGTTACTGACCTGGGGCTTTTGTCCATTCTGTTTTGCGTCCACTTTAGCCTCCCCTGAGATACAGGGGTTGCTATTGATTTATTTATTAACGTAAGCCATTAATACATTTGAATCAATGTCATGCTTCATGCATTTTTGATTATTCACTTATCCTGAGGCAATCGATGCAGTGAGACACCGAGATTTGGATCTACATCATGAAATCACAGGCCTTTGAACCCTTCACGGAATCACTCACATGACCGAAGTAAAATAGTAAGATTAAACGAGAACTTACCAGTTTGAAGTTTGATCCTGATTTTATGAGGAGTTACGTTGGTGATTACGTGCCCTCCACGCCCCTCCCTCTCTCATAAAGCTCATCTGGTAGTTCTCAGGTTGCTAATCTTACTATGTTAACTTCGATTTTTGGTTATCTGCGATTTCATACCGCTGCTTTGAAGATTGACGCGCATGCGAACTGGCGGGGCTCTTCACGTAATCACCAACGTAACTCCTCATAAAATCAAGATCAAACTTCAAACTGGCAAGTTCTCATTTAATCTTACTATTCTGGAGAGTTATAGACATACTATTTTGGAAGAGGAAGACAGGCGGAATACTTGAATATATTTGAAAAGCAAACACCACACAATAGTGAGCCTGTGGTGCACTCTAGGAAGTGAGGAGGGAGTAACGCTACTTCAGTTACACTTGACCATGGCCACCCTCATTGTTCCTGGTCTCGTTCAGAAAGTACCACTTGAACAGAAGTAGTACCTGCATTGTAATGGATTAACCCACTGAAACTTGTCACACACTAGTATTAGGGTTATTAAGTTATAGAATTTAGTCATTTCTCATACGTTCTCATACAATCTATGAGTATTGTGTTTACACGCCTGTTATGCTGCAGCAAATAAGAATTCCATTGTTCTGTTGCGGGTACACATGACAATTATACATTCTTGACTCGACTCTTCACTCATGCATTTGTGCAATAGAAAACGGGTAACCATTGCACTCTGTGCTAAGTTAAAAATAGTCAGGAAGTGTCTATTCGCCTCCAAAGAGCATCCCTTTGTTAGGTGGTTTCACTAAATATTCCTCCAGTAGTTTGGGGTTTTTTTGCTGAAGATCTGCAGTCGTTTGTGATTTAATACTATGTTCCGCTGCGATCTAACTAATGGATGGCCCCATGCTGAAGCACATGCAGCACTGAAATGCAAATACGACAATTAGCAAGAATATTGAACAATACAGTAACACGTAGCTCAGAGGACACTGGGGTTTATTTTTACAAATGCCCATTTTCACGCTGCAAGTCACTTTTGGCAACGATACCAGTTTTTAAGAAGGCAGACTTTGCACTGACCACTTGAAATTAAATTAGTGGTTTACTGTAAACGTGATGGTGTGCCTGCCACCAAAGCAGCACGCACCGTGAAACAAAAAGATAAAGAGCTGGTTTCAGTCTAACAGCAGTACAAAACTTGAAACAGCTGGTCACAGGACTAAGAGCAGTCTTCAGGCTGCTGTGGAAACAATTCTACCACGGAATCGGACCAGTTTCTATAGAACCCATGATCACAGAATCACTTGAAGCCTGGTCTCTGCATTATAAGTGCAAAATGAACAGTGATGGAAATGGGTTTTAGGAACTAGGGGTACGCTAAGGTCCGTGAGGCTGAAGTTGGGGGGGGGGGTAGATGCCTGGGATCGCTCCCACCGCGACCACCGTGGACTTACCAACAAGGGTTCGCAGTCTCGGGAGAGGCTAGTCGGGAGCTCCAACGCCGTGGAAGGCTCGACCAGTCCCGATGCGAGGTTCGTTCGCCTGGCGTGGGGAGCTGACATTCCCCTGATGCAGGAGCTGAACGCCTCGACATGGAGGGCCTGAACGCCACTGGCTACGGGAGTCAAGACCATCCCGTCAATGGAGGGCTCGAGGCCCCCGACTGAGGATGAACCTAAGGAAGGACTTGAACTTTATTTCGCCTTCCATCACAGTGAGGAATGTGTAGGAGTCACTGTGGTGGATGTTCATGTTAAAGTGTGTTTTTGAGTGATTTGTTGCTTTTAATTGTATGACTGAAATTCTTCGTATGTTGCAAACCATACTTGGCGAATAAAGTATGATTGATTCTGAATGCTGAGGCGACGGGGTGAGAGAGTGAAAGACAGAGAGACACAACGTGGGTCGGTAGGAGAATGACTTTACCCGTGCTCTCGGTCCGGTGCCCTCAATCATGACAGTGAGTTTTAAGAAATTCGCAATGTGTCCCGTGAATTTTATTCAAAGAACGCGACGTCATTAATACTTGGTCAAAACACAATTACATTTACTGAGGAATGTGGATCGATGCATTGATGACACGTTGTATAACTACGTGTTAACTACTGGCTGTTAACAAGTGCTAACAGTGGTAGTTAACAAATCATTTTGTCTGATGGCTGGTGCAGCGGTTTTTATCCATGTTCGTTTTTAACAAGACCAAATGTTTTTTTTGTAATCTGTATTTAACCACATGAATTCGTATTTCCGTACGAAATACAGCAAATTAACAGGGGCCCCCCTGGGCGCGGGGCCCAATTAGGAGCAATCGGTCCAATCGGCTTAAGGCTGGCCCTGGTTATGAGGCTGCAGGGTGACTTGGATAGGTTGGGTTAGTGGGAAGATGCATGGCAGATGCAGTATAATGTGGATAAATGTGAGGTTATCCACTTTGGTGGCAAGAATAGGAAGGCAGATTATTATCTGAATGGTGCCAGATTAGGAAAAAGGAAGGTGCAACGAAACCTGGGTGTGCTTGTACATCAGTCATGCAGGTACAGCAGGCAGTGAAGAAAGCTAATGGCATGTTAGCTTTCATTGCGAGAGGATTTGAGTTTAGCAGCAAGGAGGTCCTACTGCAGTTGTACAGGGCCCTGGTGAGACCACACCTGGAGAATTGTGTGCAATTTTGGTCTCCTAATTTGAGGAAGAACATTATTGCTATTGAGGGAGTGCAGTGTAGGTTCACGAGGATAATTCCCGGGATGGTGGGACTGACATATGATGAAAGAATGGGTCGACTGGGCTTGTATTCACTGGAATTTGGAAGAATGAGAAGAGATCTTATAGAAACACATAGAATTCTTAAAGGATTGGACAGGCTAGATGCAGGAAAAATGCTCCTGAAGTTGGAGGAGTCCAGAAATAGGGGGTCACAGTTTAAGAATAAAGGGTGAGCCATTTAGGACTATGATGAGGAAAAACCTTTTCACCCAGAGTTGTGAATCTGTGGAATTCTCTGCCACAGAAGGCAGTGGAGGCCAATTCACTGTATGTTTTCAAGAGGGAGTTAGATTTAACTCTTCGGGCTAATGGAATCAATGGGTATGGGGAAAAAGCAGGAATGGGGTATTGATTTTCGATGATCAGCCATGATTATATTCAATGGCGGTGCTGGCTCAAAGGGCAGAATGGCCTACTCCTGCATTTATTTTCTATGTTTCTAAGAAAAGCTTGCATGGAGTTTTAACGTCTTTTTACCTGAATCAGGGATGGCAGGCTCGCCAATGGTCTGTCTGTCTTTTCGTCTTTTTTTCTTGTTTATGGTGTTTTAAAAAAAAGTTTGTGTTAATGTTCTCTGGTTTGTTTTATGTGGGGGGTGAGGGAGGGGGTCGGGGGAAACTTTTTTTTGGTTTCTTACCTTGCCGGAGATGCGATTTTCCGGATCGTATCTCCGATCGCTCTGCGGCCTAACATCATGGAGATTTCAACATCGAGGAGTCTCGGGTAGAGACTGATGTCGGGAAGCTACAAAGTCACAGGAGGTTCGACTAGCCCTGACCCGAGGTCCGAGCGGCAGGCACGGGGAGCTGAGATCCCCCTAATGCGGGAGCTTGATCGCCCCAACGCGGAGGGCCCGACCGCCACTACGGGAGCCAAGATCGTCCCGTCAACGGAAGGCTCGAGGCCCCCGACCATGGTAGAACAAAGAAGGGAAGAGATTGAACTTTTTTTTAACTTCTATCACAGTGAGGAATGTGGGGGAATCACTGTGGTGGATGTTTATGTTAAAATGTATTTTGAGTGTCTTGTTGCTTTTTATTGGTATGACTGTATGGCAAATTAAATTCCTCATATATGGTGCAAAACATATTGGCCAATAAAGTATGATTATGATTACTGATGGATCTTAATCAGTATTGGAAACTTCAAACATGGGAGGTAAGGGATCAGTAGATTAATGTTTCTGTAATTATCATTGCAAAACTATTTGTGTTCTACGGCACTGAGCCTGTACTCATTGAAACTTACCGAATAGTGAAAAGCCTGGATAGAGTGGATGTGGAGAGGATGCTTCCACTAGTGGGAGAATCTAGGACCAGAGGCCATAGCATCAGAATAAAAGGACGTACCTTTAGAATGGAGAGGAAAAGTCAGAGGTTGGAAATCTCTGGAATTAATTGCCACAACCGGCTGTGGAGGCCAAGTCAATAGATATTTTTAAGGCAGAGATTGATAGTACTGGTGTCAGGGGTTGTGGGGAGAAGGCAGGAGAATGGGGTTAAGAGGGAAAGATAGATCAGCCACGATTGAATGGCAGAGTAGACGAAGGGCCAAATGGCCTAATTCTGCTCCTAGAACTTATGAACTAATGAACTCTGCAATGGCAGCTAGAGCACAAATGAGTATTACAGGAATAGGTTTTGCTTTATGACCATTAGTTACTCAAACTGTATTAACAGTCTGGTTGATTTGTAATGTGCACAGTGGCCAGCATGGACTTGTTCTGCCGAAGGGCCTGGTTCCATGCTGGATGATTCTATAAACGGTATCTCATCATTTTGCAGGAATCTCCAGCCCTCCGTGGACAAGAGTTAACACTGTTTTGGTCTTCATGGGATTTCCACCAGGAAACAAATGGTTATTAGTGAGCAGACAATAGTCCATTGGCACAGTGGCGCAGCAGTAGAGTTGCTGCCTTCCAACTCCAGAGAGGTGCTATCTGTCTGGAGTTTGTATGTTCTCCCTGTGACAGCATGGGTTTCCTTCCACATAAGTTCATAAGTAATAGGAGTAGACTTAGGCTATTCGGCCCATCAAGTCTACTCCGCCATTCAGTCATATCTGATCTATCTCTCCATCCTAACCCCATTCTCCTGCCTCTCCTCATAACCTCTGACACCTGTACCAATCAATAATCTATCTAATCTATGCCTTAAAAACATTCCAAAAACGTGCCGGTTTCAAGGTTAAATGGCTTCTGTAACTTGTTCCTCGTGTGTGTAGGATAGCACGAGTGTAATAGTAAAGTCTAAACCTTTACCTCTGCTGAAATATACTTTCTTACATTGCAGAAGACTAAATCTTCGCCATGTCCAAGCAAAGAACTGTGCACCTGGAGTGTGGGAAATCAACCCAAGTACTTTATGTCCTCGGGACTGTAATCAACATTGACATTTACAAGTAAGTCATCAGCCTTGTTTCACAATGTCTGACTGACAAATTTTAACTGAGCTTAGAATAGAAGTTTTGGGAGTCCGGTTTCAGGCATGCAAATAGCAAGGTAATTGGACATGAAGATAGACACAAAATGCTGAAATAACTCAGCAGGACAGGCATCATCTCTGGAGAGAATGAATGGGTGACGATTTGGGTCGAGACCCTTCATCAGACCATTCTCCAGAGATACATATTGTTCCTCTGAGTTACTCCAGCATTTTGTGTCTGACTTCGGTGTAAACCAGCATGGGCAGTTCTTTCCTACATACTGGACATGAAGCTGTGTCATAGTCTTCTCCCTAACCAACTTCCTCAACAATGAAATCACACTGTAATAAACTCGGGTTACATAGAAACATAGAAACATAGAAATTAGGTGCAGGAGCAGGCCATTCGGCCCTTCGAGCCTGCACCGCCATTCAATATGATCATGGCTGATCATCCAACTCAGTATCCTGTACCTGCCTTCTCTCCATACCCCCTGATCCCTTCAGCCACAAGGGCCACATCCAACTCCCTCTTAAATATGGCCAACGAACCGGCCTCAATTACCTTCTGTGGCAGAGAATTCCACAGATTCACCACTCTCTGTGTGGAAAACGATTTTCTCATCTCGGTCCTAAAAGACTTCCCCCTTATCCTTAAACTGTGACCCCTTGTCCTGGACTTCCCCAACATTGGGAACAATCTTCCTGCATCTAGCCTGTCCAACCCCTTAAGAATTTTGTAAGTCTCTATGAGATCCCCCCTCAATCTTCTGAATTCGGAGAAACCACCACTACTACAAGTCCACCAGCTGTGCCACTATATTTTATTTTCCAACACACAAAAAATTATATGTTGATAACTTTGGCTACTAAAAAAGAAACTATCCATTTTCAGTCTTAAATCTCTAAGTGACACAATGTCCCCCTTTACAGCTACTGTTTGTCTTAATTCAGTTCAAGACTATGGGGCAGCACATTGGCCATAAAGTTGCCAGAGACCTGGAATTGATCCCGAATATGGGTGCTGTCTGCATGGAGTTTGATTCTTTTCCCTTTGATCGCATAGGTTTTCTCCGGTTGCTCGTTTCCTTCCACATTCCAAAGTTGTGCAGGAACTTTTTTCAGACCCAACCCATAATGTAATATTTTCCTTTTTTCAAGAGATTCTGTCTGACTTGTTGAGTTACTCCAGCTTTTTGTGTCTATCTTCAGTTTAAACCAGCATTTGCAGTTCCTTCCTACACACATGTTTGCAAATACACAGGACTAGATGTTACAATCCAAGGTGCCAAATATCAATTTACTCCCGATGGTGATGGGAGCCTTCTGCACTCACCTATGCTCCTCCGATGTTGAGAAAGGCTAGGCAGACATGTCATTGGGGTTATCAAGTGGGCACCTACTTTCATCAAAGTTTCGCTGTTTGAACCCACGACGTCTCCAGTAGGCTCAGCGGTGCATTCTGGCGTCCCAGAACCACCCCCCTCTGCATCTGTCTAGTCGGTTATTTGGGAGACCAAATGGGGTCTTTCCTCTTTAGCCAGAGCCACTGGCTACTCCGCTCTGCTACCCGTGATGTTTCTTTGATGGCCTGGCGTAGGGCCTGTCTGCTGATCCCCAGGTCCTTCATCAGTATTAAAGTAGATGTTGCCACAAATCCTCGACATCCAACTTCTACCGGGCAGATCTTATCTCTCCAGCCCCGCTGTTCTGCCTCCGCTGCAAGCTCTGTATATCGTAGTTTCTTTCTTTCGAAGGCTTCCTGCACAGCATCCTCCCAAGGGACTGTGAGCTCCACAAAGTACACCCTGCGCTGAGAGTTCGACCAGAGCACAAGATCAGGCCTCAAGTTGGTGACGGCTATCTCTGATGGAACTGTAAGCCGTTGGTCCACATCCACCAACATCTGCCAATCCCGGGCTGCCTCCAGCTGTCCAAGCCTGGCCCTTGGTGGAATTTTCCATTGCCTTTGTTCCCCCCCCCCTCGAACAAAGGCAATTGTCTTAACTGGGTTGGTTGTTCTGGGCGGCATTGTTGGCTGTTCTCCTGCGTTCCAGAGACGCTGCCAGGTATTTGAGCACTTGATTATGTCTCCAGGTGTACCGTCCTTGGGAGAGGCTTACTTTACACCCAGTGAGGATGTGCCTAAGTGTGGCTGGTGTTGAACACAGGGGGCATGATGGATACTATACGATAGAACTTTATTAATCCCAGGAGGTAAATTCTATATGTATATTTATATATTCATATATAAATATACACTGTTTTGTTTTCTCGTTTATAACATTGTTTACAAAGTACTATGTTTACATATTCTGTTGTGCTGCTGCAAGTACGGATTTCATTGTTCTAACTGGGACGTGAGAAAATAAAACACTCTTGACTTGCGTCGCTAAGGTGTGGGATAGAACTAGTGTACGGGTGATCGGTGGTCGACGTGGACTCGGTGGGCCGAAGGACCTGTTTCCACGCTGTATCTTTAAATTAAACTAAAAACACTAAAACCAGAGGAAATGTAAAGAAGGGTCTCTACCCGAAATGTCACCCAATTTCTTCTATCCAGAGTTGCTGGCTGCTCCATGGAGTTCCCCCGCACAATTAAAGCATGGAATAGTCTTCCTCCCACCATAGTTACCCAACCAGACGCAACTAAATTTAAGGTAGCTCTTTTTTCCCAAGAACCGTTTTTTGCTTAAGTCCAAGTCAAGAGTCAAGAGAGTTTTATTGTCATGTATCCCAGATAGGACAATGAAATTCTTGCTTGCTGCAGCACAATAGAATATGTAAACATAATACAGAACAGGAGATAAAAGTTCAAAATACCATATATATATATATGGTATTTGGTGGTGGTGGGTTAAATTCCATTTGGAATATTTTTGGAGGACCAGGGAACCAGAAGCAAGAATTACTCCAGGGAGTGATTCTGCCTTGGTTTTCAGCGGTCGCGGCGACCAGACAGCAATGGTGGCCAGATCTCCCACAATGCAAAAGGAGGGAGAAAGTGCCCAGTGCCGACCAGTTGCCATGGCAGTGCGCGTGTGCAAGGCGGCATGCCGTGCCGGCGGATGAGGAGCGAGCGGAGACCGGCGGCCCGAGATGGAGAGTTACAGAGAGAGAGATAGATAGGGAGCTACTCAGAGTTGCTTGCCAAGCCGGGCAAAATGGGACAGCTGTTAGGTTGCCCGATGGCACTTTAGGTTGCCATTGGCATCCGGGCAACTGCTAATTTCGAGCCCTGCACTACCGATGTTTGACTAACTGGTCTGTAATTCCCCGTTTTCTCGCTCCCTCCCTTTTTAAAAAGTGGGGTTACATTAGCTACCCTCCAATCCTCAGGAACTACTCCAGAATCTAAAGAGTTTTGAAAAATTATCACTAATGCATCCACTATTTCTGGGGCTACATCCTTAAGTACTCTGGGAGGCAGCCTATCTGGCCCTGGGGATTTATCGGCCTTTAATCCATTCAATTTACCTAACACCACTTCCCGGCTAACCTGGATTTCACTCAGTTCCTCCATCTCATTTGACCCCCGGTCTCCTGCTATTTCCGGCAGATTATTTATGTCTTCCTTAGTGAAGACAGAACCAAAGTAGTTATTCAATTGGTCTGCCATGATCAATTCACCAGCTTCTGACTGCAAGGGACCTACATTTGTTTTAACTAATCTTTTTCTCTTCAGGTATCTATAAAAACGTTTGCAGTCAGTTTTTATGTTCCCTGCCAGTTCTCTTTCATAGTCTATTTTTCCCTTCCTAATTAAGCCCTTTGTCCTCCTCTGCTGGACTCTGAATTTCTCCCAGTCCTCTGGTAGGCTGCTTTTTCTGGCTAATTTGTATGCTTCATCTTTTGTTTTGATACTATCCATGATTTCCCTTGTTATCCACGGATTTACTACCTTCCCTGATTTATTATTTTGTCAAACTGGGATGAACGATTGTTGTAGTTCATCGATGCAGTCTTTAAATGCCTTCCAGTGCATATCCACCATCAACCCTTTAAGAATCACTTGCCAGTCTATCTTGGCCAATTCACGTCTCATACCCTCAAAGTTACCTTTCTTTAAGTTCAGAACCCTTGTTTCTGAATTAACAATGTCACTCTCCATCCTAATGAAGAACTCAACCATATTATGGTCACTCTTGCCCAAGAGGCCACGCACAACAAGACTGCTAACTAACCCTTCCTCATTACTCAATACCCAGTCTAGAATAGCCTGCTCTCTCCATGGTTCCTCTACATGTTGGTTTAGACAGGTACTATCGCTACGTATCACTACTGTAGAGGGATATGGGCTAAACGCAGGCTGGGTGGGACTAGTGTGGATGGGACATGCTGGACGTTGTGGACACGTTGAGCCGATGGACCTGTTTCCACGCTGTATAACTCTATGAATAATTGCCAATCGAAAAACCGTTCTAACAAAGTAATTACACAGACTTGTCTGAGAATAAAATGAATATATACAAATTCAAAAGGTATGTTAAAACGTAGACTGGGATCGATACAGCGGCATCAGTATTTCACCATGTGCTTCAGTGAAGAGGATGAATGAATAGTAATTTGCATGTCCACAGTAATAGATACAGGAGTTTGAGGATGTGGTTGCAAGACACGGCAGAACACTGAGCCAGTGATGACAGTTAACATTTCCTTCATTGAAATTAGTGAGACTTGGAGCAGATTCTATTGTTTTCAATAGTCAGCTGAACAGATACTTGAAAGAGCACAAACTGCAAGGCCACAGAGAACATAGAACAGTACAGCGCAATAACAGGCCCTTCAGCTCACAATGTCTGTGCCGACCATGATGCCAAGACCATATCTTTGCCACCTGCACATAATCCATATCCCTGAATATCCTTGAGCCTATCCAAAAGTCTCTTAAATGCCACTATCCTATCTGCCTTAACCACCTACCCCGGGACACGTTCCTAGCACTCACCACCCTCTGGGTAAAAACAAAGTTGCCCCATACGTCCTTTAAACTTTAACCCTCTCACCTTAAGGCCATGCCCTCATGTATTTGAACCTAGAAAAACCTGACTGACTACCCTATTTATGCCTCTCATAATTTTATGAAACTATATCAGGTCTCCCACATCCTCCGACATTCCAGAGAAACCAACCCCAACTCTGTCTAACCTCACCCTGTAACCAGTAGGTCCTAATCCAGGTATCATTCTGGTAGACCTCCTCTGCAACAACCTACATTGAAACAAAAAGCTGGAGTAACTCTGCAGGTCAGTCCCGCTGAGTTACTCCAACCTTTTCTGTCTATCTTCGATTTAAACCAGCAGCTGCAGTTTCTTCTTACACAACTTACATTTACAAATATTTTCTCTTCCTCCAGACCATCTCCCCCAGGGTGTCGATCCTTTGAAGTCACCACGAGCCCTGGTGTCAATTATTCCATCTCAGACAAACAGAATGGCAGCATTGTCACTCACCCCATGATCCGCTGGGCTCTCACTGAAGATAGCTTGCTTCTTGTCACGGTGGACCAAGTAAGCTCAGCTGCCAATGATGGAAAGGTAATATCATAACGCCTCTGCTGACATGCATTACTAATATTATCATAATAAACACAGTAGAATTATGTTAAAATGGAATCTTGATGTGGAGAACAAAAGTTGTTAGAACTGTTTGGGGCGACACAGTGCAGGTAGTTTAGTTTAGTCTAGGTTCTCCAGTGGGTGCTCTAGTTTCTTCCCACATCCCAAAGATATGTGGGTTTGTAGGTTAATTGGCCTCTAAAATTGCCCCTAATGTGTAAGGCGTGGGTGAGAAGTTGGGATAATGTAGAACCAGTGTGCACAGGTGATTGATGGTCAGTGCGGACTCAATTGCAGGGGGGCTGTTTCCATGCAGCATCTCTCTAGTAAATACGGAGGGGAATATACATTAACTGACTGATTGAAAAGTTCAGTTTTACCCAACTGCTGAAAATTAGAAAGAGCCTAGACCATCTCAGCCCCAGTATTGTTTGCTACTGTTTTCTGCATTCTTTTCTAGGTTAAGGTTACATTTTATGGAGACGATTTGGATACACCGGTTGACAAGATGACCCTGGAGCTCACGGCAGTCTGTAAGTAAATTGCACTCTGATAAAACAAATCAGTCCAGTCTTTCCATCTGGTGAGTTTCAGTGGTTTCACCTCAATGGGAACTGAGTGGTGTTAGGCTCAGTTTCTGGGACATCCTCATGCCCCTGTCAAACACGGGTGACTTTTTAGGTGACTAGGCTGTCGCTACATGGTCGCCAGGGTGTCGCACACGGGTGGCCCAGACTTTGGAAATGGCTCCAAAATATGGCGGCACCCGCATTTGCAAATATGCAAAAAGAATTTCACTGTGCAGTTGCACATGTGACAAATAAAACCCATTCAACCATTAAATCAACACGTTTTTGACACCAATCATGGGAATGGGATTCTGACTCTATACCCTGCCTATGCATGTTATAATTTTACAAATATCTCTATCCTATTACACATCCACATTCTTTGCTCCAGGGTGAAAAAAAAGTTTATTGAATCTTTTCCCAGAAGTGAATTCATCTAATACATACAATATTAGCAATTTCAAACCACTTTTTATCGCAATGACAAGGTGATAATCAATTGCTCTATTTTCCCACTTCATTGACTCCCCAACTGCTGGTTCTCATCATTTCTCTTCAATTGCAGACGTGTCTTTGGATGTGGATGCCGATCGCGATGGAATAGTTGAAGAGAATAATCCTAATAAGGTGATTAAAAGTGGAAACAAGAGTTGTGGTGGTAACACTGCGCTGGAAAGAAGGGTGGTGGACGAGTGGAATGAGCCGCCAGAGGAGATAGTTGAGCCAGGGACTATCCCAACGTTTAGATAGTCGTATCTAAACAAGTACATGGATAAGAAAGGTTTGGAGGGACCTGGCACGGGCAGGTGGGACTAGTGTAGCTGGGACATGTTGGCCAGTGTTGGCAAGTTGGGCCAAAGAACCTGTTTCCACACTGTATGATTCTATGGCTCTATAATTCATGTTTTATAACACTTCTATAACGCGTTTTAAAATACTAACTTTACTGTACCATTCTACTGTTTTTTTTCAAATTGCTGTTTTTTTCCTTTTTCTTTCCTCCCGCAATATGTAATATGTGAATATGTGATTCTATTCCGTTCTGTTTGTAGTTAGTTAGTTTGTTTGTTTTTTGCACAAGGTCCGCAAGCATTGCCAATTTTCATTTCACTGCACATCTCGTATGTGTATGTGACGAATAGACTTGACTTTACTTGACGTCTGTGAATTTTTCCCACTTTTTTTAAAGAATGTATTTTGGGGGGAAAGTGAGCATTTTTGCCCATCTCCCGATATTCACTCCATATGTTCATAAGTCATAGGAGCGGAAATAGGCCATTCGGCCCATCAAGTCTACTCCACCATTCTATCATGGCTGATCTACCTTTCCCTCTCAACCCCAATTCACCTGTCTCCTCCCAAAGCACCGACCGACTATCACCCTGTACACAAGCACCATCTTACACACGAGGGACAATTGACAATTTACAGAGGCCAATTAACCTACAAACCTGTACATCTTTGGAGTGTGGGAGGAAACCGGTGCACCCGGAAAAAAACTATGCGGTCATGGGAAGTATGTACAAACTCCATACGGACAGCATCGGTAGTCAGGATCAAACCCAGATCTCTGGTGCTCTACCGCTGCGCCACTGTACCATGCTAAAGGAAGTTACTTTCATCAGGATCATTTACTGAACTCACCTGAGCAAGCAGAGAGTTTTCCATCACACTCTCGATTTGCTCATTGTAGATGATGGGGAGACCTTGGGATGTTGGGATGTCAATCACTAGTTGCAGGGCACCCAGACATTGATCTAATCTTGCAGTTTATCGTGTATGTGGCTGTTCAGGATGAGTTTCTGGTCAATGATGACCCCAGGATGTTGATGGTGAGGACCTGTCAATGGTAATGCATTGAAAGTCGAGGGTAGATTATTAGTGTTATGTTCGTAGAGATAGGCAATTCCTGGAACCTTTGTAACACAAATGTCACTTGCTTTTGATCAGCCCATGACTCTAGGTTTCATTGTGTGCGGGCCTGGACTGCTTCATTCCTTGTGGAGTTGCCAATGTAACTAAGCATTGTACAATCTTCGGCAGTTATTTCTACTTCTTTATGATGGATGAAATGTCATTTGATGAGACCGATTACAATGTGCTGTTTTATTTTTGGGAGGATAAATAACAAAAACTACAATAATTTGCATTAAAGGAATGCAAGAACTTGAAGCAGAAATGGCCCCTCACTCTTACGCCACCATCCCAAACCCTTACAAACATTTTTCTTGCCACCTTAATAACTATGTTTCTCTCACAATTGATGGTGCTGGCGTTTTGAGTGTTTCCAGCCTCTTCTGTTTTATTTCAGATATGCAAGAATATAGATTTGTTTTCATTTCTTTGCCAGAATTCTTGGATGTGGGGTCCGAAAGGACACGGAGCTGTTCTCCTTGTGAACTGCGACAAGGAATTGTTAACTGCTTCTGAACCTGACAACATGGATGATAAAGTTTACTCATTTGAAGGTAACAGGCGATGTTTACCACCATAGACGATGAAGTATTCTTGGCTGTGTCAAGGTGTAGTTACACTGCCGTAAATTGTGTCTTGATGGAAATATGCTGATAGACTTTTTAAGTGTGTACATGAATATGAATCTATGAATATGAATACTTTATTGCCATTCGTTGCAAATTCTTTGCTTGCATTCCCAAGCAATAGGAATTGTGCCTATAAACGGGACTTAAAAAGTTACAAAGGCGCCAGGTCTCCTTTTGTTCTCCCCCCCCCCCACCCCTCACCCCCCACCCCCCTACTGTGCAATGTAAGAGTTAAACAGGCTCTGCAGCAAAGGTGGAGACCTTAGCAACACATGGCAAACAAGGATGCTCGCTTGGAACAACAACTAGGTGCTTGGAAACATAACTGGGCTCACTTTGAGGAAGCTGTAAATCATGAGGCTGCTAGGACACCAACATTAAGATAAAATAAATTCTAATGAATAATAAGATAATATGAGGTCATAGCCACAGCATAAAAAGACTTCCCTTTAGGAAGAATTTCTTTAGTCAGAGGGTGGTGAATCTGCTCCAGAAGGCTGTGGAGGCCAAGTCAATGGATATTTACAATGCAGAGGTTGGCAGATTTTTAATTAGAATGGGTCGGGCGTTATGGAACAAAGGCAGAAGCATGGGGCTGAGAGGGGGAGATAGGTCAGCCAATTGAATGATGGAGTAGACTTGATGGGCCGAATGGCCTAATTCTGCTACTAGAAATGATGAACTTATGAACTATGCATGACAGATGGAACACAAGTATTACATGAATAGGTTTGGCTTTCTGACCATGAGTTACTCAAACTGCATTAACCGGCTGGCTTTATGGGCCGAATGGCCTTATTCTGCTGCTAGAACATATGAACAAATGTGAATACTTCTTTCTTTCAGACCTAGCTGACATGTCATGTATGATCATAAGAACTGAAGGACCAAAGCGTATGCCAGCTGGGTACACACTCAATCTGCACATTCCAGCTTCTGATAAAGAGAAAGTCCAACTCTTTCGGCACGAGCTATGTGAGTATGTTTGGTTGACATTCTCCCCGAGCAGAGACACAAGTTTAGTTTTGTAGTTTAGTTTAGAGAAGCAGTGTGGAAACAGGCCCTTCTGCCCACTGAGCTCATGCTAACCAGCGATCCTCGCACATTAACACCATCCTACAAACTAGGGACAATTTACTATTATACTATTATACCAAGCCAATTAATCTATAAACTTGTACGTACTTGCAGTGTGTGAGGAAACCTAAGATCCCGGAAAAAAACAATGCCGCTCACAGGGAGAATGTACAAACAGACAGCACCCGTAGTCAGGATTGAACTGGGCTCTCTGGCGCTGTAAGGCAGCAACTCTACCGCTGCGTCACCGTAACGCCTAAGTGTTGGAGTGTTGCGTACAGTTCTGGTCGCCCCATTATAAACGATGTGGAGGTTTTGGAGAGGATGCAGCGGAGATTTACCCGATCCTGGATGCCTAGATTAGGGAGTAACAGCTACATGGAGAGGTTGGACAGACTTGGATTGTTCTGTCTGGAACAGCGGAGGTTGCGAGGAGATCTGATAGAAGTATGTAAAATGATGGTGTGGATGCTGGAATCTTGAGCAAATCACAAAGTGCTGGAGGAACAACGGGTCAGGAAGCATCGGTGGACAGGCAAGGAAATCGCTATCATAACATGGGGGGGGGCCAGGGGGACATAATTTCTTAGCGGCACGCACACACACCCGCACACACATGCACACGCACACACACTCACATGCCCGCACGCACACACACCCGCACACACATGCACACGCACACACACTCACACACCCGCACACACATGCACACGCACGCACACACACATGCCCGCACGCACACACACATGCCCGCACACACATGCACACGCACGCACGCACACACACGGCTTCTGAGGCTTCAGCTGTGGACCCTGTGGACGGTAGCCACGGGAACGATGGCCCAGGCTTACGGCCAGCGCAGAGAAGCAGCGCTAGCTCCACGGCTCCGGACCGATGTCCCGTCAGTCCAGGCAGGGCTGTAAGTTAACCCGGCGAGACAAGCAGAGTTGAGCGGGACGCCAGTCCTGAGCCATGGAGCTAGCGCTGCTTCTCCGCACTAGCTGTAAGCCTGTACCGTCGTCCCTGTAAGTCCAGGCAGGGCTGTAGGTTAACCTGGCGGGACAGGCATAGTTGCGCTGCTTGGGATTAGCGCTGCTTCTCTGCGTTGGCTGTGGGCCTGGGGACACCTCTCCCGTCTGACTCCCGATGTCTCTGGCCATCCCCCGGCGTGTGGGGGGGAGGGGTGGTGCACGGGCAGGGACGGGGATGGTCCAGTGGCGGTTCCGCTGCGATTGCAGCGCCAGAGACCCGGGATCGATCCTGGATGCGGATGAAGCGCAGTTCTGTGCCCAGGGCTGCCAAGCGTGTTTTTTGCTTGACCTGTGCATGCAATTCAAGCTCCGCTCCAAGATCTTCGCTCCACCAGGACGTCTCCCTCCTCCAATCACCGCGCTCTATTCGCAGTCCCAACCCCCTACTTCCTCCTCTGACCGACACCGTCCTCCTCCAATCATTGCACTGAATCATCAAGTCCCCCCTGCCCCCCCTCCCGGGATTTCCGCCACTGTCTGTGGATGGAATGGAGTCAAAAAGGGAGACTTTGGAGAAGGTTTCCGATCCGAAATGTCACCTGGCCATTCCTTCCCCAGATGCTGCCTGTCCTGCTGAGTTCCTCCAGCACTTTGTTTTTTATTCATGAGTTGTTGGTTTTTAATAATTTCCGTTATTGCTTCTATCAAATTTCCAAATGTTAACATTCAAGTTGAGCAACAGTACTTTTTAATTTGCTTCTTTTTCTAGTCACTCTAGTTGTAATCAACTATCACAAGGGCAATAGAGTGCTGCAGGGGGTAGAGCCGCTGCATCGCAGTGCCAGAGACCCAGGTTTGAATCTGACCTCGGCTGTTTTCTATATGGAGTTTGCACGTTCTCCTTGTGACTGAGTGAATTTCCTCTGTTTGGTCCGATTTCCTCCCACACCCCAAAGTTGTGCGGGTTTGTAAGTTAATTGGCCTCTGTAAATTGTGTACGAAGTGGATGAGGAAGTGGGATGACCATGTTTACATATTCTGTTGTGCTGCAGCAAGTAAGAATGTCATTGTCCTATCTGGGACACATGACAATAAACCACTCTTGACTCTTGACCTTGGTGGTTGGCATGGACTCAGTGGGCCGAAGGGCCTGTTTCCATACTGTATCTTTAAACTAAACTAAACCTTTCATTCAGGCTTCTCAGATTTATTAAAATCTTTCACAAGAAAATCTTTTGAACTTCAAGTCTAAGGAAGTTCAATCCACTCTCTCTGTTTTGATTATATTGTATTCAAGATATCATTTGATTTATTTTCCTTTACCTTTTCATTTGTAGCAAGCGAGGCCAGCGTGTTGGGCAGAACCAAAGAATCGACTGCTATGGATTTTACCAAAGGCCACAATAAGATTATTTTTGCTGCTGAAGGGCTTGGTTTCCAGATAATAAGAATGCTACTTTGGTGACCTTCAACCTCAGTGTGGTAGGATAAATTGCTACATTTTGATCCAATTTAAAAATTTGTCCGATGAAAAATGTAATTGTGTGAAGAAGGGTCTCGACCAGAAACATCACCCATTCCTTCTCTCCAGAGATGCTGCCTGTCCCACTGAGTTACTCCAGCTTTTTGTGACTATCTTTGGTGTAAGCCAGCACCTGCAGTTCCTTCCTACACGTAATTGCAAACTAGTTTTGGATCGATAAGATACGATAGAAGTTTATTCATCCCGGGAGGGAAATTGATCAGCCAACAGTCAGAAACACAATCCAGTGCAGACTGTTATTTTCTCGCTGCCTCGACTTGAAGGAGGCATGTGGCATGTTTTCCTTCGTAAGTTGGGAATAGAATACAACAGATCGAACATTATGTTGCAACTTTACACTTGGGATACAAGTCCATAATGCATGCTTTCCGAGTCGGGGCTTTGAATATAAATCAGGAAGTCATGCAGGTTTATAGGACTTTGGTTAGGCCACATTTGGAGTATCATGTGCAGTTCTGGTCACCCTATTATAAGAAGGGTGTGGATGCTTGGAAAGGGTGCAAAGATGGTTTACCAGATGCCTAAATTAGGGGATATTAGCTACAAGGCGAGCTTGGACAGACTTGGAATGCCGGAGGTTGTGAGGAGACCTGTTAGAAGTATATACAATTGTGAGAGGCATGGATAGAGTAGATACAACTGTTTTCCCAGGATTAAAAACTCAAATCACAGTTGTAAGTTGAGAGGGGCTAAGTTTAAAGGAGATGTGTGGGGCGAGTTTTTTTTAACAGAGGGTGGTGAGTGCCTGGAATCACAATGGGGAGGTGGGAGGCAGATACGATCGTGGCATTAGTGAAGCTTTTGGAAGGGATGTGAATTATGTGTGGGCAGATAAAAGCAATAGGAATTACCTCCAAATTGAAATATCAATAAAGATACATTTCATTCACCACATCACATTACTTCTTTCATTTCAGGTTCACCAAATGCTTCCGATTTTCACTGATCAAGTTGTACTTCATTTTGCTCCATGGATTATGACTCCTAATACTCAGGCTCCTGAGGAGGTGTACGTTTGTTGGTAAGGGGATATCATTTAAAGTATGAACATCACCATAATATTTCCTTTAGTTTAGTTCATAAGTTCATGATAGGAACAGAATTAGGCCATTCGGCCCATCAAGTCTACTCTGCCATTCAATCGTGGCTGATCTATCTCTCCCTCTCAACCCCATTCTCCTACCTTCTCCCCCATAACCCGACACCGTACTAATCAAGAATTTATCTATCTCTGCCTTAAAAATATCCATTGACGGCCTCCACAGCCTACTGTGACATAGAATTCTGCAGATTCACCACCCTCTGACTAAAGAAATTCCTCCACATCTCCTTCCTAAAGGAAAATCCTTTTATTCTGAGGCTGAGGTTAGAAATAGAGCGTGGAAACAGGTCCTTTGGCCCACTGAGTCTCACGATCAGTGATCCCCGCACACTAGCATTATCCCACACACACTAGAGACAAGTTACAATTTCACCAAGCCAAATAGCACACAAACCTGCATGTCTTTGGAGTGCACTCGGAGAAAAGGGAAGAGCGTATGCACTCCGTACTGACAGCAGCCGTAGTCAGGATCGAAGCCGGGTCTCTGGCACCGTAAGTACCAGAGAAATATAGAGTGATATAGAATAGATAAGTGAGATGGAGTTCAGTTTGAGAATTTGTGGCCATACGTTCATAGACATTGGTAGCTGGAGAGCTGAACATTTAAAAAATCCACGTTTAGCTGTCACTATAAGGCTTCAGAAAGGTTACAAACTCTTTTCTGAATAAAAAGCTGGAGTGCAATTTTTCACACTTAGTTTAGTTTAATCTAGTTTAGAGATACAACACGGAAACAGGGCCTTCGGCCCATCGAGTTCGAGCCGACCAACAAGCCCCATACACTAACACGATCCTACTCGCACTAGTGACTCTACTGCTGCACCAGTGTGCTGCCCTTGATCGGACTTGTTCTGAAGTATTGTGGTCTTTATGAGCACCTCATCTAAACATACAACAGTGCAGTACCGGAACAGGCCCTTCAGCCTACAAGATCCATGCAGAACATGATGTCAAGATAAACAAATCTCCTCTGCCTGCACACAATTTATTCACTGCAGATCCATGTGCCCAACTAAAACATCTTAAATACCACTATCGTATCAGCCACCAGCAGCACCCATGGCCATGCATTCCAGGCACCCAGAACCCTCTGTGTAAAAATAACCTGCCCCGCAAATCGCCTTTAAACTTTGAGCCTGCAAAAGATACAGCTGAAGAAGAGTTTCGACCCGAAACTTCACACAATCCTTCTCTCAAGAGATGCTGTCTGACCTGCTGAGTTAATCCTGCATTTTGTGTCCATCTTCGGTATAAACCAGCATCTGCAGTTGCTCCCTACAGCCTACATCCATTATTGTAGATGGCCATGGTCCCTGGCCCCGCCACATCTCAAATGCACTGATAACACCGCCGCCCTGGTAGCCTAACGGCCGTCAATTCTGCCGTTGTTTCTTGAGTTGAAAATGCGCAAAAGCAAGACAAAAACTTCCCATAACCTGGGATATTGGGTTGGAATTGAACGGCTGTTTACTATACAGATATATGGAACTAGACTCCCTCTTCCCTGACTCTCAGTCAAAAGAAGGGTCGCGACCCGAAACGTCACCCATTTCTTCTCTCCAGAGATGCTGCTTGTCCCGCTTATTTGTCTCTCTCTTCAACCTTTGATTAATCAGGATGATACTTTGATTGGAAAGGCTAACACATGAACTGGTTGCAACAATTGGTTTCTATTCCCTTGTTTTCCCTTTAGCAGAGTTGGTTTCAGGGTAATCTCATTTGGCAGTTCCCCTTTACACAATCTCTTTTTCCCCCTCTCTTAGCAAGCCCCAAGATGAGAAGTTCCTGATAGAATTCCAAAACTTTGTGAAGAAAGCAGAATGCAAGCTAACAATCTTGTCTGAAACTGAGCATGCCAATGATGTCTGGATTCAGGTAAAACAATGATTTCTGGTCTATACAATAAGCAGCACCAGTAAAGTGACTGCAATCCTCACCTGTACAAGACAATGCCTAATTATGCTTTCAATTTTAATTATGCTTTCAATTCAAGCTAAATTATGTTTTCAATTTAGTCTCCTGTACGTAATAAAAATCAGACCCATCATTAGGCGAGTAGATGTACGTTCTCCCTGTGACCATGTGGGCTTTCTCCAGGTGCTCCGGTTTCCTCCCACACACCAGACGTACAGATTTGTAGGTTGATTGGCTTTAGTAAAGATTGTAAATTGTCCCTCGTGTGTAGGATTGTGCTAGTAACCACTGAAGCACACTCCATTCTCCAGATCTTCCTGTCAGTGGCATCTGTCCATGTGTTCCCCGTCTCTTTACCCACTCGCTTGTGTTGCACACTCATCCTTCAGTCCATCAGTGGAATCTATCTTTGTTGCCTGCACATGGAGTGTCACCGTTAGGCTTCCCTTTCACTGCGCCTCGTGTTAATCTGCTTCACCTTTCTGTGGAATAGTCATGCTGCATGTATTCTCTCTCTCTCAGGATGAAATCGAGTTTGGTTACATAGAGGCTCCACACAAGTTCATGAATATAGTGATGGATTCTCCTCGAAATTTGGGCCTTAAGAATTTTGCCTACAAATTTCTCTTGGTAAGGGATAATATTTCTGTGACTTGCAAGTTTACTACTTCAATATGTTCACTCTCCTAAAGTACTGATTTTTGTTGGAGTTATGCAGGATACTTCAATTTGATTTGTCTGCTTTAGTACCTGATTTGGACGGTAAAGCGAAATCAGTTCCTTGCATGATGATAGGTTAGATCCAAAACCAGAGTTTAGTTTAGATACAGCGTGGAAACAGGCCCTACATCCCTCCAAGACCGCACCGACCAGCGATCCCCGCTCACGAACACGACCCTACACACACCAGGGACAATCTTTTAAAACAATTTTACCAAGCCAATTAACCTACAAACCTGTGTGTCTTTGGAGTGTGAGAGGAAACCGAAGCATCCGTAGAGAACCCACGCAGGTCACGGGGAGAACGTATAAACCCAGTACAGACAGCACCCGTAATCAGGATCAAACCCAGATCTCTGGAGGTGTAAAGCAGCAACTTTACCGCTGTGCCACCGTGCCAAGAGCGGAACTCGCTATCAAAACATGGAGGAGACGGGGGGGACACAATTTTTTGGCGGCCCCGCGTGCATGCGCACACTCACACACACATGCGCGAGGCTCAATCCAGCGCTAAATGCAGCTCAACTCTGCCTGTCTCGCCGGGTTAACCTACAGCCCTGACTGGACTGACGGGATACCAGCGCTGCTTCTCTACGCTGGCTGTGGGCCTGGGGGGTATAGCTCGCGTCGGACTCCCGACCTCTCTGGCCACGTGGGGGAGGGGAGGGAGCACTCGGGTGGGGACGGGACAGAGCCGGAGACCCGGCCGGGATCGATCCTGGCTGCAGATGAGGTGCAGGTCTGTGCCACGTCTCTCTCCTCCAATCACCGCACTCTATCCTCAGTCTCACCCCCCCCCCCCCCCACTCCTCCCTCCTCCAATCATCGCGTTTAATCATCATGTCCCGCCCCCATTGCTTGCTGACCGACATTCCTCTCATCCAATCAGCGCCCTCGATCAGCAGTCCCACCTCCACTGTCTGGCGGAAAGCGGAGATATTAAAATCTGGATTACAAAAACTTGGGGAGGATGTCCCCCACCTCTCACAACACGGCGGGGACGTGTCCCCTCTGGCCCCCCCATGTTTTCCATCCCCCATGGATGAAGTTGCTGAAGATCATGGAGTTCGATCCTGACTACGGATGCTGTCTGTGCAGAGTTTGTACGTTCTCCCCGTGACCTGTGTGGGTTTTCTCCGAGATCTTCGGTTACTCCCACACTCCAAAGACGTACAGGTTTGCAGGTTAATTGCCTTGGTGTAAATGTAAATTGTCCCTATTGTGTGTAGGATAATGTTAATGTGCAGGGATTGCTGGTGGGTGTGTTCTCCGCTGGGCCGAAGGACTTGTTTCTGTGTTATATAACTTTTATTATTTTTTTCTTCATATTCCATATTTTATAACAGAAGTAGAGCAAGTAAATGAAAGACAATGTTTTCAAAATGCAAGATTTCAAGATTTGTCAGCCAGATACTAAGGGCCGTTTAGTTCTGGTAGTTCTATTGATGGTCTGTGCAGGCATGTTCAAATTCCACAGGTTGGTAATGGGTGATCATCAGGAACAGTTGGAGAGTGGAGAGGGCTACATTCTACACCTGACCCCCACTGCACAAACATTGATTTAACTAAATTGAAGGATGCAGCATGGAAATGGGCACTTCTATCAACATTATGCATGAAACGGATTAGACAATAGGTGCAAGAGTAGGCCATTTGGCCCTTCCAGCCAGCACCGCATTCAATGTGATCGTGGCTGATCATCCCCAATCAGTACCCCGTCCCTGCCTTCTCCCCATATCCCCTGACTCCGCTATTTTTACGACCCCTATCTAGCTCTCTCTTGAAAGCATCCAGAGAACCTTCCTCCACCGCTTTCTGAGGCAGAGAATTCCACACTCTCTGTGAGAAAAAGTGTTTCCTCGTCTCCGTTCTATCATTCTATCAACATTACCCATGACCTGAATATGTGGACAATTAAGGAAGGAAATAATTACAAGTAAATGTGGCCACTGGATGACACAATCATTGGAGCCTCTCAGAAGATCTACAGAGAATTCCATGACTAAATAATTACCTTAATCACTAGGCCCTCTGTTTTCTCTGGGTCACAGCTGACTGGACAATGAGTTGACCTATATCTTTGTGCAGCTTACCCATTGTCATTGTTTCGGTGAGAGAAAGAGTTAAATAATTCCATGTTTCCATCAAACAGTAACAGCACTGGTCAGACCACATTTGGATTATTGTGAGCAGAGCCCTAGTGAGACCACACCTGGAGTATTGTGTGCAGTTTTGGTCTCCAAATTTGAGTAAGGACATTCTTGCTATTGAGGGAGTGCAGCATAGGTTCACCAGGTTAATTCCCAGGGTGCTGAGACTGCCATATGTTGATAGAATGGAGCAGCTGGGCTTGTATACACTGGAATTTAGAAGGATGAGAGGAGATTTTATTGAAACATATCAAATTGTTAAGGGTTTGGACATACTAGAGGCAGGAACCATGTTCCCGATGTTGGTGGAATCCAACACCAGGGGCCACAGTTCAAGAATAAAGAGTAAGCCATTTAGAACGGAGATGAGGAAACACTTTTTCACACAGAGAGTTGTGAGTCTATGGAATTCTCTGCCTCAGAAGGCGGTGGAGGCCGATTCTATGTATGCTTTCAAGAGAGAGTTAGATAGAGCTCTTAAAGATAGTGGAGCCAGGGGATATGGGGAGAAGGCAGGAACGGGGTACTGATTGTGGTTGATCAGCCATGATCACATTGATTGGTGCTGCTGGCTCGAAGGGCCGAATGGCCTACTCCTGCACCGATTGTCTATAGTCTATTGTCTATTCAGCCCATGCCGACCATCGATCACCCGCTCACACTAGTTCTATTTTATCCCACTTTCTCATCCACTCCCTACACACTAAGTGGAATTTACAGAGGACCAATTCACCTACAAACCCACACGTATTTGCGATGAGGGAGGAAACCGGAGCACCCGGAGGACCCGGAGGAAACCCATGTGGTCACAGGCAGAACATGCAAAGTCCAGGTCCTGTGGTCAGGATCAAACCAGGTTTCTGGCAGCATGAGGCAATAGCTCTACCAGCTGTGCCACCGTGTCATCTGTTAAACGGCAGTACGCAAACATCAGCCTATGATTTGGGCTCTTCATTATGTTAGCACCGAGGCAAAGGTAGAGGGAAAAAACTTTATTTCTCTGCTTGACATACACTGCACCTCATCAAAAGCGAACGTTCTCAAACATTTGAGATTGCTGCCTTTGTGTAATTGTCAGGGCCGCGATTTTGGACGTATCGACCTGAAAAGTGAGAAAAATATAACCTCTGTGGACGGCTTTGGAAATCTGGAGGTCAGCCCTCCTGTGACAGTGAACGGCAAGGAATATCCGCTGGGCAGGATTATCATCGGAAGCCACCTACCCATGTAACTTTACTGCATCTGTTTTGTTGGGAGGCGGAGGTGAAACCTTCTTGCTTCATCTCTCCAGACACCTTTCTCAGGTGTTAACTGTCTGCTTTTTAGAGCTTTACTCTAATTATTAAATTCCAATAAACTTTCGAAAATGCAGCGGGGTAGCACAGTGGCACAGCGGGTAGAGCTACTGCCTCACAGCGCCAGAGACCCAGGTTCTATCATAGGATCATAAGATCATGTGATAGGAGCAGAATTAGGCCTTTCAGCCCATCAAGTCAACTACACCATTCAATCATGGCTGATCTATCTTTCCCCTCTCAACTACATTCTCCTGCCTTCTCCCCATAACCTCTGACACCCGTACTAATCAAGAATCTATCTGCCTTAAATATATCCACTGACTTGGTCTCCATAACCTTCTGTGTCGAAGAATTCTACAGATTCACCACCCTCTGACTAAAGAGATTCTCCTCAACTCCTTCTGAAAATATCGTCATTTATTTCTGAGGCTCTAGTCCTAGACTCTCCCACTAGTGAAAACATCCTCTCCACATCCGCTCTATCCAATCCTTTCGCTATTCTATATGTTTCGATGAGGTTCCCCCTCATTCTAAACTCCAGCGAGTACGGGCCCAGTGCGACAAACGCTCATCATAGGTTAACGTATTCATTCCTGGGATCGTTCTTGTAAACCCCCTCTGGACCCTCTCAGGAACCAGCAGATATGGTGCCCAAAATTGCACACAATATTCAAAATGCAGCCTTACCAGTGCCTTATAGACCCTCAGGCCTACGTGTGCTACCTAGATCTTGGTTCTTGGTTACTTGGTCCTCCAAAATATTCCAACTGGAATATAAACTGGAGGTGGTGAAGGGAGGGGTTTAGCCAGAGATGGTTATTGGGAAGAAAGTGCCACTTTAAATTTAGTTGCGTCTGGCTGGGCAACCGTGGTTTGGTGGAGATTATTCCATGCTTTAATAGTGCGTGGGAAGAACAAATTGCTGTACACATCTGTCTTTGTGGCTGGGACCACAATTTGGATCCAATGCCCTCGTCTGCTCCTAATTGGTTTGGGGTTGGTGTAGGTCTTGTGATCTATGTCTAGCTGACCATTTAACATTTTGTAAAAGCAGGTCAAACGGTGAGCTTCACGTCTGTCTTGGAGACAGACAGATCTTGCCCAGAGATACTGTCGGTACGGAGTTTGTATGTTCTCTCTGTGACCTGTGTGGGTATTCTCTGGCTGCTCCGTTTTTCTCCCACAGTCCAAAGACGTCCGGGTTTGTAGGTTAATTGGCTTTCGTAAAAATTATAAATTGTCCCTAGTGTGTAGGATGGTGTCAGTGTGCGGGGTGATTGCTGGTGGCGTGGACTTAGTGGGCCCAACAGCCTGTTTCTGTTAATATTGGCCAAATTAGAGGTATTACAAAGTGGAGGATCTTTGCATTTGCAAGGCCTGCTTGGTCTCTTTCTGTGAAAAGTTGCAAGCTGTGAGCTGGCGCCGGAAAGTCTGGACCCTAGATGGATATGCAGGATGAGGAAAGGTCCGGATGTCCTAACTTCGTTAATATGTATGATGGTTTGCAGAGAGAGATAAGAAGGTCTGCAAATGCATAGTGGGGATTGGTTGTAGAACAGGGTGTAAAAAGGTTGCAAAGTGTTTGTGCTGCTGTTGGATGACTGGCTGAAGTGTGAAACCTTGTTTGAATTGTTTATACAGCCTGGGAAAATGTTGCGTTACTTTAGTTAACTGACTTCCTTCCAGAAGCTTCTGTAGAGACAATGTAATGGGGTATTTTGTGACTGGGTTAGGGAACTGTCAATGGCTGTATAATGTGATCGATATGTGTGATTGGTTTGTAGGGGTTGCCTTCCCCCAAGTAATGTCATGCCCTTAGTTTGGAAGGGTATAAGAGGTGGATAATTCTTTGGGGTGTGTCGGTTGATTGTGACTGCTGTTCTGTTTGCATGAGATATTGTTGTCTTGCATGAGTGGATCGGCAACCATCCCTGCAGTTTGTTCTTCAATAAAGTAAGGTTTTGGAACCAGTGTTTGACTATGTTTGACTAAACCAGACTAAGGGGGTAAGTCGAGAACCTGAATTAATATTTCCACACTGTATCTCTAAACTAAACTTGTGTCCTTAAAGGCAGAAGGAAGTGAAATTTACATTTTTAAAATTATTTTCCAGCCACCCACATGGGAGAAAGATGGTAAAGGAGATCCAAGACTTTCTGATGGCTCAGTCTGTGCAGTCTCCCATAATACTATACTCGGACTGGTTGTATGTTGGTCACATCGATGAGTTCATCTCCTTTGTTCCAGCTCCCGACAGAAAGGTAACTAATATAATTATTTTTTTTTAATAATATTTTTATTAGAAGCATATACATATAATAGCAGAACACGATTTGTTTACCAATTACATATATACAAAGCTTCTATTTTTTTTTGAAAGATAGAGCTATAGAGAGAAATAGAAATAAGAGAGAAAAAAAACAAACTATAAACTAATAGATAGGAGAGGGAAAAAACAAAGGAAATTACCAACACAATTTTGGAGTTAGGTCCGTAGATTATAAGGTGTAATTATTCATCCAACCTGGACTCGAGTTGCAGTCCAGCTTCCATGTTGAACCAATTTACCTTTTTAGAAATTCAATAAATGGAGACCATATTCTAGCAAATAGTTCTGATTTGTTAATTAAGACAAGTCTAATTTTTTCCAAGTGTAAGGTCTCAGACATTTCCGTAATCCACATTTTAATTGTGGGGTTGTTGGATTTTTCCAAAATTTTAGTATTAATTTTTTCCCAATTATTATACTATAATCTATAATCAAGAACATTTCTTTGATTTATTGTAAGTTTTATACTTTGTTCTGATATCCCTAACATTATTAGTTTTGGATCAGGATCCAATTGAAAGTTAACAACTTCAGAAATAATTAAAAAAATATTCATCCAAATGTTTTGATTTTTATGCAGTTTACAAAGGTATGAGTTAGATTAGCTTCTAAGCATTGACGTTTATCACAGATAGGGGAGATATTTGGAAAAAAATGTTTAATTTTGTTTTAGAGTAGAGCAATCTATGTAGTACTTTGAATTGAATTAAAGAATGTCTGGCATTTAACGAACAATGATGTATATGTTATAAACTTTCATCCCATATATCTTTCGTTATGGGTTGAGCCAATCCATTTTCCCATGCTTGTCTGTGTAATTCCGTCGACGGGACCTCAATATCTAAAAGGATATTATAGATGTGGGATATTAATTTATCTGTATTAGGATGTTTATTCAAATATTCATCAAGGATTCTGGATCCCTAATTCTATATTCTTGAGTATATGATTTTACATAATCTCTAAGTTGCAAATATGTAAAAAAATTATTTGGTGTAGTCCATAATTCTGTTGTAGCTGCTGAAATGAAAGAAAAAGACCCTTTCGATAATTTTTTATTTCCATGGGTTTTCCATTGTGCAAAACCTTTATCTAACATGGAAGGGTTATTTACAATAGGGAGAAGGAGTGATAAATTATCCAATTTTAAAGTATTTTTTAATTGTTTCCAAGTTCGTATACCACTATATATTATCGGATTTCCACTATAAGTTTTTTAATTCAATTTTAACCATATAACATATAACAATTACAGCACGGAAACAGGCCCTCTCGGCCCTTCCAGTCCATGCCGACCATTTGTTTTCCCCTAGTCTCATCTACCTGCACTCAGACTAATATAACCATATAACAATTACAGCACGGAAACAATTTTGTATGGGTTAACAAAATCAAGCCAGTATTCCTTTTTCATCTTTAACCAACCTGGTTGTTGATCCATATCCTCCAGCCAGAAGGTCATGTTTTTAATATTAACTGCCCAGAAATAAAATAAAAAATTTGGTAAGACTAATCCTCCATTCATCTTGGATTTACACAAGTGTTTTTTACTTATTCTGTGATTCTTGTAGTCCCAAATAAAGATTGCAACAATAGGCGAGCATAACAAATATATATTTTGGAAGATAGATCGGAATTGATTGAAATAAGTGCAGTAATTGTGGAAGGAAAATAATTTTGATGGTGTTAATTCTACCAAGCATTGAGGTGGGGAGTGTTTTCCAATACTGAATATTCTTATGTAGTTTATAAAGTAAAGGAGGAAAGTTTAATTTAAGTATATTTCTTAGTCACATAAATTCCAAGATTTAAAATTTTCATAGACTATTTTAAAAGGAGATTGTTGCAATATATGTGGGTTTAGTTCCGTTATTGGCATAAGAAACCAATATGATTCTGCTACAACATCACTACTAACTTCCACCCTGCCCTCAAATTCACCTGGACTATCTCTGACACCTCTCTCCCCTTTCCTGATCTCTCCATCTCCATCACAGGGGATAGACTATTGACTGATATCTACTAGAAACCCACCAGCTCAACAGATATCTGGGCAACACCCCATCTCCCAATCTCATCTACTACATCTGGTGTTCCCAAAGTGGCCTCCTCTACGTCGGCGAGACCATGTGTAGACTTGGCGACTGTTTCACCAAACACTTACACTCTGTCTACTGGATCGCCCTGTGTCTAACCATTTTAACACTCCTTCCCATTTCCACACGGACGTTTCTACCCTGGGACTCCTCCATTGCCAGAGTGAGGCCACACGCAAATTGGAGGAACAGCACCCAATGGTATGAACGTTGAATTCTCCAATTTTAGGTAACCAACCTCAAAACACCCCTCTTCCCACCTTCCTTTTCTTTCCCCGTCTCCTCACCCCCTGTTCCCAGTGCCCACTTGGACTCGTAATCCTCCTCTTCCCATTGATATTCCTTCCTCTGGCTTCACAATTCTTACCTCTTCTATCCTTATCTTATACCGTCTGTCATTTCGCTAGACACTACACTTTTACATTCACGGATCCACTCCTCATTTACATTTAGACATTTTTATGTACACATTTTTAAATATAAATCCTCTCCCCCGCCCGCACACTCAATCATTTTATGGTCTTCTGCTGGCCAGCCACCATAACGGTTGCCCCCCCGGGGACCCGACATTTTCCTTATTTCACTGCCGATTTTACTTCCCCCGGCCCGGCAAGCCAAAGATCAGCATTTCCCATGGACAACGAAAAGCCAGCGTTAAAGAGCCGGTCTGTCGGCCTGCAGGCGCATTGAGTGTGTACGCTACGTCTCGACGGCCGTTCGCAGCGTCTCGATGTACGCCGTGAAGACGTTGCGTATGCCGTCGAGACGCTGTGTGCTCCAGTCTTGACAGCGGATAAGGTGTCTTCATTGGATATTGATATTTTTTTCTGAATTCTGCAGGGTTTTAGATTACTTCTCGCCAGTCCCCTTTCTTTCTACACTCTGTTCAAGAGGCTCCAGAAAGAAGGTCATGGAGAAGCTGTGATGTTTGACAGTGAGTCTCCACACAGTTGTTACATTCCATTGTGTTCTGCTCAAGTTCCTTGTGAATGCAAAGTGCTGGAGGCAGGCAGCATCTGTGGAGGGAATAGACTGATGACGTTTCAGGTCGGGACCCTTCCTCAATCTCCAAAAAGTCTGGTAGATTAATTGTCTTCTGTAAATTTGCAAATTATCCCTGTTGTGCAGGATAGTGCTAGTGTATGGGGTGATGGCTGATCGGTGCAGACCTTATTGAAACATACAGAATAGTGAATGCCTCAGAATTAAAGGACATTCTTTTAGGAAGTAGATGAGTAGAAATGTCTTTAGTCAGACAGTGGTGAATCTGTGGAATTCTTTCCCACATATGGCTGTGAAGACCAAGTCAGTGGATATATTCAAGGCAGAGATGGATAGGTTCATGAATTGTACGGGTGTCAGAGGTTATGGGGAGAAGCCAGGAGAATGGGGTTAGGAGGGAGAGGTAGATCAGCCATGATTGAATGGCAGAGTAGACTTGATGGGCCGATTGGCCTAATTCTACTCCTATCTCTTCGGACCTGATGCATTGGGCCTATCCATTCCCTCCACAGATGCTGCCTGATCTATTGAGTTACTCCAACATTTGTGTTTTGCTCAAAATTCCAGCATCTGCAGTTCCTTGTATCTCCTTTGGCAAAGGGAATTTTTAAAAATAACTGACGTTTGAATCTGTGGCCTCCAATGCCCATGTAACATGATCTTAAAAAAAAGTGGTGGAAGTCGCAAATGGACAACATTCAAGCACCTTTGATAGACACAAATGCTGGAGTACCTCAGCGAGACAGGCAGCATCTCTGGATACAAGGAATGGGTGGCGTTTCAGGTTGAGACCCTTCGCAGACTCTTTCACACAAATGTGAGCCAAGGTGTTTTTTTCATTGAGGACTGATTAAACAAAGCATGGGCAGATGTCCGAAGGAGGATTGTACAGGCAAATTCAGGATGACTGCAGTTCATATATGGATGGAACCGTTAGTGTCGCAAACGTAGGTCATAAGTCATTGGAGCAGAATTAGGCCATTCGGCCCATTGAGTCTGCTCCATATAACCATTTAACAATTACAGCACGGAAACAGGCCCTCTCGGCCCTTCCAGTCCGTGCCGACCATTTGTTTTTCCCTAGTCCCATCTACCCGCACTCAGACCATACCCCTCCATTCCCTTCACGTCCATATACCTATCCACTTTACTCTTAAATGTTAAAATCGATCCTGCCTCCACCACTTCTGCTGGAAGCTGATTCCACACAGCCACCACCCTCTGAGTAAAGAAGATCCCCCTCACGTTACCCCGAAACCTCTGTCCCTTAATTCTCATGTCATGCCCTCTTGTTTGAAACTTCCCTACCCTCAATGGGAAAAACGTATCCACGTCAACTCTGTCTATCCCTTTCATCATTTTAAAGACCTCAATCAAGTCCCCCCTTAACCTTCTGTGCTCCAAAGAATAAAGACCTAACTTGTTCAACCTTTCTCTGTAACATAGTTGCTGGAACCCTGGCAACATTCTAGTAAATCTCCTCTGTACTCTCTCTATTTTGTTGACATCCTTCCTATAACTCCGCCTGATCAATGACCTGATGTTCAATGTAAAGTTAAAGAAATATTTAAGAAAAAATAAATAATGGTGTACTTGTGTTTTTTAAATCAGATGCACACCGTGACCCAGTTAAAATTAATGAAATCCTGAACAATCAAGTGATGCATGAAAGAAATACCCATTTACAGGTGAGTCAATGTGACGTGAAGTCGTGAAACTGTGTATGTCTGAAATGTATTCCTAATTACTTCAGATTCTTTCTGCTGTTCCCCCCACAGCATTGCATTGATTGGAACCGAGACATCCTAAAGGTGGAATTGGGATTAGATGAAGCAGATATCATTGATATCCCAACATTGTTTGTGCCATTCATTGCAACCCATGTAGGAGCTTACTTTCCAGATATGGTAAGTGAAAAACAAAGAAAGCAGAATGGTAGAAAAACTCAGCATGTCAAGCAACTATTGCAGAGGCAAAAAGGGCCAGTGGACTATTTGGGTTGAGACCCTGCATCAGGACTGGGAGGGAACAGAAGCAATTGTTTAGTTTAGTTTAGAGATACGGCGTGGAAACAGGCCCTTCGGCCCACCGAGTCCGCACCGACCTGCGATCCTCGAACACTCACACTATCCTACACGCATTAGGATCAATTTACAATTATACCAAGCCAATTAACCTACAAACTTGTACGTCTTTGGAGTGTGGGAGGAAACTGAAGATATCCGGGAAAACCCACGCAGGTGAGAACGTATCAACTCTGTACAGACAACCTCTCCGAAGCTCTTGTAACACAAACGTACAAAACTATGCTCTCTTCATCATTCCTGTATAGGAAAATTCAAAGTTCCTTCTCAATCCTGAGGCAAGGTCTCAATTCGAAAGTCCTCTTACACCTTTTGCATCCACAAATATTGCTTGACCCATGAGTCTGAAGAAGGCTATTGACCAGAAACGTCACCCATTCCTTCTCTCCAGAGATGCTGCTTGTCCGGCTGAGTTACTCCAGCTCTTTGTGTCTTGAGTTCTTATTGCATTCTATTTATTGATCTGGATTCGAGCAGCTGCACCCTGTTTTTGTTTTTATGGTGAGAAAAATCTATTAAGACTGTGCAGGGCGATCCCAGGCTGTTCGCTACAGGGAGAATGTGTAGGAAAGATCTGCAGATGCTGGTTTAAATCGAAGATGGACACAAAATACTGGAGTAACTCAGCGGGACAGGCAGCATCTCTGGAGAGAAGGAATGGGTGATGTTTCGGGTCGAGACCCTTCTTCAGACTTCTTTAGCTACAGGGAGTTGGACAAACTTACATTGTTTTCTCCAGAATATCAGAGGTTGAGGTGAGACCTGATAGAAGTAAACAAAATGATGGGAAGCATAGATTCAGTCAGTGTAGACAATCAGAACCTCCTCTCACCCCACCCAAGGTGAAAATGTCAGAGAGTACAGGACATAGCTTTAAGGTGGAAAACTGTGCAATTCAATGCCACAAGCCAAGTCATTGGGTATTTTTAACGTGGAGATTGATAGATTCTTGATTATTACGGGTGTCAAAGGTTACAGGGAGAAGGTAAGAGAATGGGGTTGAGAGGTCTAATTCTGCTCCTATGTTTTATGAACTTATTATCCATCTTCCACAACATTCTATAATCTTGCTCCTCTCCTGTTGTCCTTAACTTATTTATTGACCATCAATTTCCTTGTCTTTTGTCTTTTGGGCAATCGGGTTTCCTTTTTACTTCAGACATTCTAACTCTCGTTCTGTGTCTGAAAGTGGCAGCACGGGCTGAAACAGATTTATATTTGTCTCTCGTCAGGTGAACATGATAGTTCTTGGCAAGTACTTGGGAATTCCAAAACCCTTTGGGCCGCTGATCAATGGAGAATGTGCACTGGAATCTGTAGTGCGCTCAGCATTGGAACCTCTTGGCCTGGATTGTACTTTCATTGATGATTTCTCCACCTACCACACATACCAAGGAGACATTCACTGTGGTTCCAATGTTCGTCGCAAACCCTTTACTTTGAAGTGGTGGAACATGGAGATATAATCACCAGTTACAGCTCACATGTAACAAGCATTGCCTTATTTTTCTGCCACTTTGATAACAGTGTAACCTACTGGAAAGTCTATTACCTAATGACTTGGATCCTGTGCTCATATCTTCTCAGGACATAGGAAGGTATTTTGTCCAATAGTCTATATCTCAAAGCAGTCCCATCAGTCCTAATCTCCCACACATTTAGTCATACAGCATGGAAACAGGCCCGCACAGGCCAACATCATTTCCATGAAGTTTTATCTCAGGGTCTGGGAATTAAATCATCAGAGCTGCTGCTCTTTATGCCAGCATCTCAGCACCAAAAATAAACATTTGAGGGTGGAGTTTGACAGCACTCAGGAAATTGAACGAGTACTTATTTACAATTTAGACTTTCGAGATACAGTGTGGAAACAGGCCCTTCAGCCCACCAGGTCTGTGCTGACCAGTGATCACCCCGTACTGCAGCACTATCCTACAATTTTACCAAAGCCAATTAACCAACAAACCTGTACATTTTTGTAGTGTGGGAGGAAACCGGAGCACCCGAAGAAAACGCAGGCAGTTCACAGGGAGAACGTACAAACTTCATACAGACAGCACCCATAGTCAGGATCATACCTGGGACTCTGGCGCTGTGAGGCAGCAACTCTACCGCTGTGCCACCGTGCTGCCCAAGACTTGGACTTCCTGGCATGAATTTCCTTGATTTAAGTGTCAGACGCTATTTACCGCTTTGTGAACTGGCATGGAATTTAGTTCATGTTGGCCCAAGATCACTCGCGTCTGGGACCCCTAGAAATTCCCAGTGCGGTGCTGGACTGAGATCTCAGAGATAGTTCCACTGGTTGTCCTCCATCATCTCCCTCTGCCCAATAACCAACACACCAAAGAGAAGCACAAGGAGCAGAGGCATGGGCGCCAACTCATTTGTATGGCCATGTGTGCCCCGCTAAAGTCTACATCCACACCTCCACTCAGCCAGTGCTCTGATCCCACTAAAGGAAGGTTTAAATGGGTTGTAAGTGGTTGAGACTAAAAGTCCCTAGGTGTAAATATTACCAGCAATCAGTCGTGGACCAACTACATTGATACGACAGCCAAGGCACACTAACATCTCTACTCCCTCAGGAGACGAGGAAATTCACCATGTCTCTAAGGACTCTTACAAACTTCTACACATGTACCATAGAAAGCAAACAGTGGGGTTGCAAACAGCTTGGTTTGGGAACAGCTCTGCCCAAGATCGCAAAAAAATTGCAGAAAGTCGTGGATGTAGCCCAGTCCGTCACACAGATCAGACTCCCACCATTGATTCCATCTTCCCTTCATTCTGTCTTGGAAAAGCAGCCAACATAATCAAAGACTTGTCCCACTGCGGCCATTCCTTCTTGACCCCGCTCCCATTGGGCAGAAGGTACAGAAACCTTAAAGCGCGTACCACCAGACTCAGGAACAGCTTCTTCCCCTCTGTTGTCGGGCTTCTGAACAGTCCTTCCAGAAAGTAGGGGACTGTCCGATTCACCTCTACCCCAATGCAGACATTAGACTTTCTCTGGAACTGCTACAATGCTGAGAACTATATGATTCTTTGTAATTTGAGTACATTATAATGCCTCTACTGCTTGCATTTATGCTTTGGTTGTAGTGTTTACTTAGCTTAATAAACTTATCAATGAATTGCATTGTGTTGCTCTCTGAGGCTTTGACTTGGTTTATCCAGCCTTGAGTAAAACAAAGTGCTGGAAGAACTCAGCGGGTCAGGCAACGTCTGAAGGGTCCCGATCCTCGTTTTGGATCGGGACCCTTCTTCAGGCTGATTGTATCTGCTGCACTCCCTTGTATTGTCCTGCCTTGCACAGGTTCAGGCTGTCGATGCAAGAGCAATTCAGAGACAGATTTGGCACCCGTTAGAGCACGCTATTTAATAACGCATGGAGTCCAGCGGTAAGTTTCAGGTTTCTTTATTCACTATTTACATGTGTTGAAAACTTCAAACTCCTAGGAGTTAATATCACTAACTTCTGGACCACCAATATTGAAGGAACAACCATGAAAGCACATCAACGACTCTGCTTCCTGAGAAGGCTTAGGAAGTTCAGCATTCTGTACATTCACCCTATTTCCCTTCTGATTTTATACACCTCAGTAAGATAACCCCTCAGCTTCCAGTGCCCCAGTCTGCCCAACCTCTCTCAATAACTCGGTCCATCGAGTTCTGGCAATATCCTCGTAAACCATTTCTGTACCCTTCCCAGCTTAATGGTACCATTCCTATAACATGGTGACCAAAACTGAACACAATAGTCCAGGCACAAACTCAGCGAGTTCCGGATCAAAGAGCAAAACGATTGGAGATTGCTGAAGTTTTAATTGATATACGGGGGCTTGAATATACACGTGGTGAGGCCAATAATTTATGGGATTCTTTTGTTTCTGCAGTACAGCAGATACAGCAATTGGGAATCAATCCACGCCGAGTACTGGCCTTGTGGAGTTTGCACGTTCTCTGATTTTGGTGACATTTACGTTAATAGCAAGGGAGATTAAGTAGCGTTACTGTACCGTAAAGGCAACTGTGGTGGCTTCCTCCTAAAATTATCCTAATTTCCGGCACGTTTTGTTAGATCACGGGTTTCTATAAAGAAACTTAAAGCCAAACACAGTACAATTAAAAAAATAATGAATAATAAACCCCATTCATTCGAAAACACAATAAAAATCTCAGCCAAAGAAATCACGGATCTTTTTAAAGAAACTTCAAATAGAATGGAAAAATTAATCAAATGAGCCATTCATTCGGAAACATAAACAAAACTCAGCCAAGGACATGATTTACCTGCCTCCTCCGTAGCATTATCAAGTCAATGATTACATTTCGATTAGCCTAAGCTCTTTTCAAGATTCTAGTAAGTTCAGAGTCAACAGCTTTTGTGTGATATTCAAAAGAAAGACAACTTGAATGGAGCAATCCATGGAAATAAGTAGAGACTTATTTGGACATGGCATCATTGTGGGCATGGCACCATCAGGCCCATCAAGTCTACTCCATCAAGTCCATTAAATCATGGCTGATCTCTCCTTCCTAACCCCATTTGCTTGCCTTCTCCCCATTGTTCATGAGCAATGTGATTTAAAAATCCTGGTTTTCAAAGCAAACCTTGTAGTTCTCCGCAGCTTTCTAGCATATCAGTAGACCAGCATAAGTGATGGGAGCAGAATTAGGCCATTCGGCCCATCAAGTCTAGTCCAAGTCTGAAATATATTTCCCTCTAAACCCCATTCTCCTGTCTTCTTGACACCCGTACTAATCAGGAATCTATCCATCTCAGCCTTACAAATATCCATTGACTTGGCCTCTGCAGCCTTCTATGCCAATTAATTCCACAGATTCATCATCCTCTGACTAAAGAAATTCCTCCCCATCTCCTTCCTAAAGGATCGTCCTTTTATTCTGAGCTATGACCTTGGGTCCTAGACTCTTCCACTAGTGGAAACATCCTCTCCACATCTAATCTATCCAGGCCTTTCACTGTTCGGTAGGTTTCAACTTCAAACTTCAGTGAGTACAGGCCACGTGCCGTCAAACCCTCATCATATGTCAACCCAATCACTCCTGGGATCATTCTGGTAAACCTCTGGACGCTAAAAGAGGGATAAATGTTATTAAGCAAAGCACATAGCTGAATTGCTTTTATCCCCTCTGATCTCCTTTCATGGAGATCAGAGGGGATAAAAGTAATAAAACTCAGTCGGCACAGTTACTGAGGAACTCAGCGGGTCAGGCAGCATCTGTGGATGGAAAGGGCGGACGTTTCCGGTTGGGACCCTTCTTCAGACTGATACATTTACAGTATCAAGGTGTGGCAGCCAACACCTTTATTCTAAAGGATGCTTTGCGTATTGTAGATTTTGCAAAGACAATTGCCGTCTTCTTTTTCCTGTGCTGTACTGTTCTATGTTCCATTCTGTATTACACAGCGTTCAGAGTCTGTTATTCAGAGTCTATTAGTAGTCCACACGTTCTACCCATTTCCCATAAAGTGCTTGTTTCGCATATAAGGGCACAAGGAACCATTAACCAGTAACGGGCCCAGCACTGAACCCTGAGGCACACCACTAGTCACAGGCCTCCAGTCCGAGAAGCAACTTTCCACCATCACCCTCTGCTTCCTTCCATGGAGCCAATTTGCTATCCATTCAGCTATCTCTCACCATTGCCATCAGGAAGAAGGTACAGGAGCCTGAAAACTGAAACGTCCAGGTTCAGCAACAGCTTCTTCCCTACAGCCATCAGGCTATTACACTGTTTTTAATCTTCATTTGTTTGCGATTATCCAGCATAAAATCTACTGAACTTGTTATCAAAGTTATATTGGTCTGAGTGCAGGTAGATGGGACTAGGGGAAAACAAATGGTCGGCACGGACTGGAAGGGCCGAGAGGGCCTGTTTCCGTGCTGTAATTGTTATATGGTTATATGGTTATGGTATTAAACACAACAACATAGCTCTGAACTGCAAAAGACTATATTATTATTTGTTATTTGCACTATTTTTTTATTTATTGAACTTTAACTTTATTTTTCCTCTTCCCCCGTTATGTACTATGTTTACATATTCACATATTCTGTTGTGCTGCAGCAAGTAAGAGTTTCATTGTTCCGTCTTGGACATATGACAATAAAACACTCTTGACTCTTGGATCCCATGCAATCTAAATCTTCCAGAGCAGCCTACCATGCAAAACCTTTGTTGTATGGCTTACTGAAGTCCATGTACACAACATCTACAGATCTGCCCTCATCACCCTTTTTGCTCACATCTTCAAAAAAAAAAATCAGATTTGTGAGACCTGACCTCCCACGTACAAAACCATGCTGACTATCCCTAATCAGCCCTTGCCCATCCAAATGCCGATTACATATTAAAATAAATAATTACCAACCCGTCAGATGTGAAAAGCAGGAACTGCAGCTGAAGACGCTAAAAATGCTTCAAACAAAGAATAGTCAGTCAGCAACACCTGTGAATGTTAATCCCAATTGCAGCCATGGTGTGGAAGGGACTGGATGAGGGCTATTTGCTCATCATGCTTAAATGCAAACCAGCTATGGTTCCGTCTTAACGGGGTGCTTTCAGGCTTACTCAACTGATTAGTCCTGTCTGGGCAATAGATAGTACTGGGTTCTGTAAGTTTTATTCATAAATGATAGGAGCGGAATCAGGCCATTCAGCCCACATGTCTATTCCCGCATTCAATCATGGCTGATCTATGTCTCCCTCGCAACCCCATTCTCCTGCCTTCTCCCCATAATTCCTGACACCCATACTAACCAATTTTATGCTTTCGATACTTTGTTAGCTTTTGTTTTCTGAATAAAACTTAGGCTCAGCTCAGGCTTGCACTAATTATAGCAATTTTTTAATCTAGAAAATGTAACTGAACATTTTTGATGTTTTATTGGTCTGTCCATTCAGACCACCAATCACCCTGTCACGCGTTCTATCCACTCCCTTTAACTAGGGTAATTTTGCAGAGGCCTAGTAACCTACAAACCCGCAAGAATTGTATATGTTTCTATCAGATCCCCACTTCTAAATTCCAGTGAATATAAGCCCAGTCGATCCATTTTTTCATCATGGATCATTCTGTCAGACACTTTGAATGATCAAAGAACCTGGGCTTTGGAAGTGAAATAAACTGACACAACATTATAATAAATGTAAGAGGCATTGCATCACACATCATATAAATACCTGTGAAAGTGCATTTGGAATTCAATTCTAACCAGTTTAATAAGAAAATAGAAAAAAAAACAATAGTTAAGTGTTTGCACATTTATCTTCTAACATTAATTTCAAAATTAAATTCAAAAGTTTACTCTCCTATTTATTTGCATCCTGCTTTGTGAATCTAGATATAAATCGGAACAGAAACTGAATCCCAATCACATCTCAAAAAGGTTTCTGTCTAAAAATAGCCCAAATAAAAATGAAATATACATTATAAATACGCAGAGCAGTGAAATCTAGGATCTTGCCACTCAACCCCAATCCTCTTGAACTTTCCTATTAATCTTCAATTGTTTATGTAACTGCCTTTGTTTATGCATGTTCATATGGTCTGATTTCTAAAATATTAATATCTTTTCTGACCAGGCACATTACAGCCTTCTGTAATTGGTATCAAATGTTTCAACTTTAGGTAACTCACTAGTTTGTTCTTTCTACATCAGAACTGGCTACTTCTGCCATCAGTAATCTGTGCGTCTGGGTCAGTTTTTCTCTCCCCTGGCACAAAGAAGTGCAAACGGCTTTGCCACATTAACACAATTGTTTTTTTCCGATTGGAATTAATATTTGCATTCAATCCATCCTCCTCCCATCTTCTCCACAACTGAAAACCAACCTCTTTTCTTTTTTTCCTGGGGTCTCAGTGTAGAAACGTCAAATCTATTTGCCTTTCCGCAGGTGCTGACCAAACTGCCTCATGTTCCCCGCATTTTCTATTTTGATTTCTTGCCTCTTATTTACTTGGTTGAAGTGTTACAGGTCAACACTTGCGTTCACACTAGAGATAGCATCTTACCCAGAAATTTGATGACAGACTTGTGAACCTCCACTGATTCAAGGCCAAAAGCAAATCCAAACAAAGTGAAGTGAAGGATCTATTGAATGCTGATGGCGTCATCCATTTCGAGGATGGTCTACGACAGTTCCTGAATAACTTTGTGTTTGTTGTCCTCTCTGTTGGCATCTTTAAAGAACCCCAGGTCCTGTACTCACCACATCCTAGCAGACATCTATCTCCTTCTCCATCTCCGGCAGAAATAAAAGTCCTTCTGCTATCTAGGTCTAGGTAAATGCTGAAATCAGGACTGGTAAACAACTTTCACAGCATGTTTACTGCGAGCTGCCTTAACTTTAGATCACCTACGGGTAAAACGTGGATTGGATAGGAAGGAGCAGAAAGCAGTAGTGAGGATGACTGGTCTAAACTCGACTGAAGAACCATGTCATCAGCTCCAGTGTAAGCTGGGTCACTTGGTTACAAGGAAAGAAGATTGCAAACATCGGAACATAATGGAACAGATCAAGATAACAAAGAATTGTAGATAGACACAAAAAGCTTGAGTAACTCAGTGAGTCAGGCAGCATCTCTGGAGCAAAGGAGTAGGTGACGTTTCGGGTCGAGTCTCTTCTTCAAGGATCTCGACCCAAATCATCACCTGTTCCTTTTCTCCAGAGATGCTACCTGACCTGCTGAGTCACTCCAGCACTGTGTGCCTATCTTCAATGTAAACCAGCATCTGCAGTTCCTTCCTACACAAAGGATTGTAGATCCCAGGTTGGCAAGCTCCCGCAATGCAATTGTGGAAACAGACTCTCAACATTGGTAAGAGATCAACTCAAATATAAAGGAGTCATTTATCCTTACGCGGACAAGATGACAAAAAGTGAATTGAATCTGGATTCATGGCGGATAGTTGGAATGTTGCTTTAATACCCAACTACTAAATTAAGAGTCCCAATCTCACATTGTTTGGTCCATTTATTTTAAGTTACGTTTTTCTCCTTTTCATTCAGAAATTCCTGCATTGCCAACACCAGTCTCTGAGTGGAGACCTATTCTGTGTCCTCTGGCACTGCCGCTCCTGTCCGTGTGATAGCTCGGAGACAGGGCTGAGAAACAGTCTCGGCTGACTCTTCCCCGCAGACTTTCTGTGCTGTCCTTTGGGGGAAGTTTGGAAAGTCCCCCACTGCCACCACTTCTCTTCCCACAGCCAAAGGCACAGCTGAGGTGGGAACTTACTCCGAAGGTACAGCCGTGAACCTGCATTACTCTGACCTCTTTAACTGGCAGGCTAAACATGCCATAGCTCTTTAAATCATTTCACAGATTGCTGGTAATCATTGCAAACGTGGAAAAGGCAGTGATTTCAGGGGAAAACACAAGCCAGTTATCAGACAGTGTTTCTCTCCGGCATTCCTGCATCTTGTGCCAGCGGTTGGGATTTAAGTAAGAAATTACCCGACACAGTTTAAGAGGGTCCATCAGAAGTTTGTTTCCAGTGGAATTATTTTGCTTTGCTTGGTCATCTCGGCCCCCTCTCACGGTTTATGCACTAAGCCATCAGGTGCTTTATATATTCAATTAAAAATCTCAGGAGAAAGCAGTGCAAGGAGGTGTTAGGTTCAGTAGACTCAACACAGAGTTTTATCATCTGATCACCAGTACTGCTTTCTAATACCGTACTGTTGTCTAAACTGAGGAAATATATACTGATATAAAATTAGCTTACAAGTACCACTGCAGAACTCGGCACAAATAATGAATTTAAATTACATCCTGACAAAACGAATTACTTGTACAAGTGAGCACTTTCTTTGCATTGTTCATGACGGGAGCCAGCACCAAAGTTCATTTATACACTGGGGAAGGACTGGACACAATTAGTACCACAGAACCGTGGCGTTTCACAGGCCCAGCCTGTACCCTTGACATTTGAAACACTGGAACTATTCCAGTGTTCGTGTGCTTGTAAGTGCAATAGCTGGATAGACAGACGCCAGGGCAGGTATTCAACCAATCTATCACTACTCATCCAGAGAAAGATGTGTTAATATTCCTGTTAGGCAACGTGACAAAGACAACGGCATGTTGAATCAGTATGTCCCTGTCTCCGTTACCAGCATTACTTTAACTCCAGATAGAACCACCTCGTGGATCATCCAGCCTTCAAAGTTCTTTTGAGTAGCACAGTCAGGATCCACTTCAATCGCACTCAGATCTACTTCTGTCTCAGTCACTGCCAGATCACACATTGTCACTGCTTAGAAATCGGCTTTCCTCCTGGTCTCTGAACCGCGAACAGCTCGACAGATTCATGTAGTCCGTATCTGACTGGTACATCCGCGATGGGGTATATGTGGATTTGTGAGCATCAGTATAATCCATTGATTTGCTATGTCGGTAGAGGTCCAAACAACCAGGATTGTTACTACCACTTGGTGATGGTGTGTCACTGGAAAAGAAACAACAAAAATAATTGTGACCATTTGTACCGATTAATGTAAAGGTCTCAGGACTCAATACAGAGATGTTAAAAAAAATGGAAGCCAATGGCAGCAATAATGGCAGTGGTAGAGCTGCTGCCTTACAGCGTCAGAAACCTGGGTTCGATCCTGACCATGGGTGCTATCTGTATGGAGTTTGTACGTTGTCCAAATGTTTTTTGAACGTTGTGCTAGTACTTGCCTCAACTACCTCCTCTGGCAATTTGTTCCATATTACTATCATCCTTTGTGTAAAAACGGTGTCCTCAGGCTCCTATTAAATCCTTCTCCCCTCACCCATGTCCTCTAGTTCTTGATTCCCCTTCTCTGGGTAAAAGACTCTGTGCATCTACCCAATCTATTCCTCTCATGATATTGTACACCTTTATAAGATCACCCCTCATCCTACTGCGCTCCAAGGAACAGTTCCAGCCTGCTCAACCTCTCCCTGTAGCTCAGGCCCTCGAGTCCAGGCAACATCCTCGTAAATCTCTGCACCCTTTCCAGCTCAACAACTTCTTTCCTATAACAGGGTGACCAAAACTGAACACAATACTCCAAGGTAGACAAAAATGCTGGAGAAACTCAGCGGGTGAGGCAGCATCTATGGAGTGAAGGAATAGGTGACGTTTCGGGTCAAGACCCTTCTTCGAAGGAATAGATGACATCTCAACCCGTAACGTCACTATTCCTTCACTCCGTAGATGCTGCCTCACCCGCTGAGTTTCTCCAGCATTTTAGTCTACCTTGGAGTATTGTGTTCAGTTTTGGTTTGATTTTTCAGTTACCTTCGGTTTTTCCAGCATCTGCAGTTCCTTCTTAAACAATACTCCAAGAGTGGCCTCACCAAGGTCTTGTACAACTGTAACATGACCTCCCAACTTCTATCCTCAATATTCTATGAATAATGAAGGCCGATGCGCCAAATGCCTTCTTGACCTCCTTCTTTACCTGTGATGCCAATTTCAAAGGAACTATGTACCGGCAATGTGGCCATTAGGATGGGATGGAAACTAACAGTTTAAATGATATTTATATTTATTTGTAGTACCGTGTTGCAGATAGGAAGTTGCCATTTGTTCCAGCAGCGTCACTGTATAGAAACTTGCAAGGATCCTCGGCGAAGGATACGGATAAACTGTCATGATGCAACTTGCCAGGCTCCTGCCAACAAAGTACAGAACAATGAAAAGCCCGTGACTAGAGTGAAAGTGGCCATGAAGTGGTGCTCTCGCGATAAGATTAAGCATATTAGCATCCTACGATCAGCATCAATGGCTGTTTGAGTTTAAGCTGGAGTTTAGTTTATTGTCACATGTACCGAGGTACAGTGAAAAGCTTTTGTTGCTTGCCAACCAGTCAGCGGAATGATTATACATGATTACGATCGAACCATCCACAATATGCAGATACATGATAATAGGAATGATGTGAATAACTTTTAGTGGAAGATAAAGCGAGTAAAGTCTGAACAAAGATAGTCCGAGGGTGTCCAATGAGGTAGATAGTAGTTCAGGACTGATCTCTAGTTGTTGGTCGGATGGTCCAGTTGCCTGATAATAGCTGGGAATAAACTGGCCCCGAGTGTTGTCACACTTCTGTACCTCTTGCCCAATGGGAGAGGGGCGAAGAGGGAGTGACAGGGGTGGGACTGGTCCTTGATTATGCTGCTGGCCTTGCCGAGGCAGCGTGAAATGTAGATGGAGTCAATGGAAGGGAGGGTTGGTTTGTGTGATGGTCTGGGCTGCGTCCACAATTCTCTGCAATCTTGCAGTCTTGGATGGAGCTGTTCCCAAACCGTGATGCATCCTGATAAAATGCTTTCCATGGCGCATCTGTAGGAGTTGGTGAGAGTTGTTGGGAACATAAGGAACTTCCTATGCCTTCTAAGGACTGCCATCATTTATTGATACTATCAATGCTATCACTAGCTAGCGCAGCATGCAACTGATTTTCAATGAGTCCAGCTCCCTGCATATGTCTTTTCTTAACCAATTTCAATTGAGATCAGTAGTAATGAAATAGCCTTTATATATTTTATACAGGGTGGGATGTTAATTGTATGATTGGTGGGGATGATGAGTTTGTTGCTCAGCCATGGATAACAAGCTCGCTTGGGAAATGCAGGCAAGGGGATATATCCAGTGTATTCATGATTCAGTTGCCCATTGTTTGCTCTGTTAGTTTAGTTTATTGTTTCGTGTACCGAGGTACAGTGAAAGGCGTTTGTTGCGTGCTAACCAGTCAACGGAAAGACAATACATGATTACAATTGAGCTGTCCACACTGTACAGACTCATGATAAAGGGAATAACGTTTAGCGCAAGATAAAGTCCAGTGAAGTCCGATTAAAGGTAGTCGAGGGAGGGTCTCCAATGAGGTTGACAGTAGCCCAGGACTGCTCTCTAGTTGATGGTAGGATGGTTCAATTGCCTTAGTGGCAACTCCAGTTATGCATCATGCTGCAAGCTCAGAGATATCAGTAATTACTGTATCCCAATTCTCAGAACCAGGTGAAAAATTGATACATGAGATTGAATCAGATTATCTGATGATCTGTTGCATTTTTCACAGCTAATTCATAAATACAGTTTAATATCAGGAATTCTAAACATATTGTCCGGTGTCTATTTTATGGCAATCTGATGTATAATGGTAGGTAGACAAAAAAGCAGGAGAAACTCTGCGGGTAAGGCAGCATCTATGTAGCTGAGATATCAGCTATGTAGCTGAGAGTCAGCCTCGACCCGAAACGTCACCCATTCCTTTTCTCCAGAGATGCTGCCTGTCCCGCTGAGTCACTCCAGCATTGTTGTGTCTATTAACCAGCATCTGCAGTGATTTCCAACCAAAGTGGTCATCTGTGTTTAGAACCGTAGGGGATGGACAAGGTCAACAAATAATATTTCTCCTCTGTTTTTACCGAGGAGAAATACATGAAGACTAAGGTATTTGGGAAAGTTAATGGCGGTGCTTTGAGAATAGTCCATATTACCTAAAACCAATGAAGCTAGATAAATCCCTTGGGTCTGATCAGGTACATCCAAGGACACTGTGAAAAGCTGGAAGGAAAAAAATAAAATGGTTGGATAGTGCAAGGAGCACTATCCAGCTTACTCTGTATAATGTACCGTCTTATTCATTCTCAGAGTGTTCTCCAATGAATCAAGCCGGTCACTCAATTTCACTGTCTCCTCTTGAAGTTGTTTGTTCTCTTCTGAACAGTTCATCCTACAAGGATGTGAAAGGCATTCAGTCAACATCAGTCACACGGGTGTCAGGCAAATGGTCTGAATTAGGATTTTTGCTCTTCCTCCTTTTGCCCACAGATTTTTCCGCTCAGCATCACTTTAAAAATAAAAACTGTTGCACATTGCTGGATACAGCTTCAAGATACAGTTATCACTGGCCATTCTTCACCTGTAAATCTAGATTTGCTATGTTTAGTTTAGTACAGCGTTGAAACAGGCCCTTCAGCCCACAGAGCCCTTGCCAACCAGCGATCCTCGTACACTAGCACTATCCTACACTCAAGGAACAGTTTACAATCTTTACTGAAGCCAATTAACCTGCAAACCTACAAGTCTTTACAGTGTGGAAGGAAACCAGACAATCTGGAGAAAATGCATGTGGTCATAGGGAAAACATACAAACTTCGTAAAGACAGCACCTATAGTCAAGATCAAACCCAGGTCTCTGGTGTGGTAAGGCAGCTGAGCAACTCTACCGCTGCGCCACCCTAGATGATGAATGTTTGACTAAAACTGATTTCAAGAGAGAGATTTAGCTCTTAGGGCTAAAGGAATCAAGGGATAAGGGGAAAAAGCAGGGGCGAGGTACTGATTTTAGATGACCAGCCATGATCATATTGAAGGCGGTGCTGGCTCGAAGGGCCGAGTGGCCTATTCCTGCACCTATTTTTCTATGTTTCTATGATTAACACATCTTTTCTAGATTTGACCTTAGCCAATATTTGTATTCAGAGGTCACCTGTACAGGACCATCTGTACATGTTTGTATCACCATTCTCACACAAATGCATCACCAATTGACTACTTAAAATCCCGACATAATCCTCCGACATTTTTGCCACCTCCAACGGGTTCCCACCACTAGCCACTTCTTTCCATCTCCATCCCTTTCCACCTTCCGCAGAGACCGTTCCTTCCGCAACTCCCTGGTTAAGTCGTCCCATCCCACCCAAACCACCCCCTCCCCAGATACTTGCCCCTGCAACCGCAGGAGTTACAACACCTGCCCCTATACCTCCTCCCACCACTCTATCCAGACACCCCAACAGTGCTTTCAAGTTAGGCAGAGGTTCCCTTGCACCTCTTTCAAATTCATCTACTGTATCCGGTGCTCAAGATATGGACTTCTATATATTGGTGAGACCAAGCACAGGCTCGGCGATCGTGAACACCTCCATTCAGTCTGCCTCGACCTACATGAACACCCGGTTACTAAACTCTTTAACTCCCCCTCCCATTCCCACACTGACCTTTCTGTCCTGGGCCTCCTCCTTTATTCGAGGAACAGCACCTCAAATTTCACTTGGGCAGCGAACACCCCAGTGGTATGAATATTGAATTACCTATCTTCAAGTAACTCTTGCTTTCCCTCTCTCTCTCTCACCCTCCCCCATGCTAATTCTCCGACTAGTTTCATGACGTTGTTGATGTTGAGGGTGTTGCAGCACCACTCACTCAGGTGTTCTAGCTCTTTCCTACTGTCTCAATGGTTCCACGGTGAATTACTTGATGCATGTGCAACTGCACAGTGAAATTCTTTTTGCCAATTTACACATGCGGGCACCGCCTTGTTTTGGAGCCATTTGCAACGTCCAGACCGCCCGAGTGCTCGGTCTACTGGAGCGGCTCCCGATCCAGGTTAGCCACAGGCTGCTGCAGGGCCTCCATCCGTCCACCCGGCCCCCGAACCGTGTCCCTCACCTCTCCTCGTCCAGCCATCTTTGCATCACAGCTTCTGGAGCTAGAGCTGTGCAGAAGATGGAACTAGCTTCTGGGGGGAGGGGTGCCACCTGCAGCCGACCATGATGCCGCTGGGGGCATAAACCTGGTTCACCCTCCCACGACCCCTCGCTCCTCGCGTCAGATGTCTCCAGCGGCTCCCTCTCAGTCCCGCGGTCCGCAGAGCCTTCGAGTCCTCGAGTTGGGTCCACCATTCTGTGCTCCTTCCAGCCTTTAGATTGGGTCACCCAGCAGATTCTTGGATCCACCCGCGGCACATCGGGAAGGCCTCATTCCTGCAACTTTGACGATATCTGGGCCATTGAGGAGGATTCATTGGTGGACGACCCAACAGTGGTTCAGATCACGACCTCCCCTTTTGATACGTGTGCGGAAAATCTTGTTAAGGCATTTTCTCCCATTTGAAGCCCACACTATTTATTTCGCAACAACGATGCCATTATGATCCTTGGCCCTTTGGTATCTCAACAAGATAGAAAACATTGACGATGGTTTACCACATGACAAACAAGCTTAGAAATCCATCCAGTCTTTATATCCACCAACATAGAGGCAACAGGCCATTTGTGCCATTTTGCTGCATCTCTCAGGTAAATAAACACAGATCAAGGCATAACATGGAGCCCTCCTGGACCAAATACACAAGCTATTCAATGCAAAATCTTTGCGTACATTGGCATCTAATAATGGAATCTCAACAATTATGAGCTGCATGCATCAAGCTCTGTTCCCTTTGCTCATAATCGCATGATGCAGAGAGGATGTTTCCACTAGTGGGAGAGTCTAGGACCAGAGGTCATAGCCTCAGCATAAAAGGACATCCCTTTTGGAAGGAGATGAGGAGAAATTTATTTGACTAAAGGGTGGTGAATCTGTGCAATTCATTGTCACAGAAGGCTGTAGGGGCCAAGTCAATGGATATTTTTAGGGGAGAGATAGATAGATTCTTGATTGGTATGGGTATTAGGGGTTATGGGGAGAAGGCAGAATGGGGTTGAGAGGGGAAAGATTGAATGGCGGAGTAGACATGATGGGCCAAATGGCCTAATTCTGCTCCTATCATTTATCAACTTATCTATTTTCCGCAATTGCCAGAAAACATTTTGCTATGAACTCATTGATTCCCGTTCCTGTTTGCTCACATTGTCTCCTAAACAACTCAAGCACTGACCTGGATGTTGTTTTTTGAGATTTCTTTTGAGATTTATCGCAATTTCTTGTTGGTGACGATGTGTGCGTATTAGAGTTGGACGATCTGGTGGGGAGTGGAAAAAATAAAAATTAACGTGAAAAAATATAAAAATATCATGGGCATTTCTTAACTACTTGTGTATTAAACTTTGGAATTCCTTACCCAAATCCCTCTTCAACTGTCATTTTAAGATTTGCCTGGAAAATTTGCATCCTTGACCAAGATGAGAATATAATGTTGACAGACAAAAATGCTGGAGAAACTCAGTGGGTGAGGCAGCATCTATGGAGCGAAGGAAAAAGGCGACGTTTCCTATTTCCTTCGCTCCAGAGATGCTGCCTCACCCGCTGAGTTTCTCCAGCATTTTTATCTACCTTCGATTTTCCAGCATCTTAAACACCACCTACCCCATGGAGTAGCAATGTTTAAGTTCATGCCATGATTTCCCCCAGACCCGACAATTATTACGACTGGAAAGGTAATGCAAGAAATGTCCTTGTTCACTCTCATGGAATGTTAAAGTGAATTAAGATTAAAAATGTGGCCAGGCAATTAGGTACTAATCTAGCGTCCACTGTTTCCGGTGCTGCATTGTGGTCTCCTGGTCTGAATAATTCCCCTCATGTTGAATTAAAAATCAAACCTTTAAAAAAAAAAAGCACGTTATACAACAGTGCATGTACCTGTGCTTCATGTTACAGGTGGATGGACTGTTGTTCCGTGTGGAAATATCCTGCTCATTTAACTGTTGTAGAAGTTCTCTCTTTTCAACAAGGAGCAGGTCATTTTCATAAGTAACCTTCATGTTCCAGGCATGTTCCTGTAGGTGGGTGGCAAGAGACAATGTGAACATGATTAAGTGTCGCAAGTAGTGTCTATGAGAGAACAGCAGAGAGAGGCCTGAGAGTTCTCGGGCCGCACCTTAACATATTTATTGACAAAATCCATTGCCAAAAAGAGCTAATTGCAGGGTGAATGGCAGAAAGGGACAGGTGGTTTTCAGGGACAACACCCAGAACCAGAGGACAAGGGGATGTGGCAGGATGTGAGAATCACACCATGTACACTACCAATGGAGGAATAAAATATATGCGCACCAACAATTACACCTGTTCTTCAAACTTTCTCCCATCAACTAACCTGTTCAACTGTCCCCATACTTCCCCCTTCATATACACATGTACATGTACATACAAATTCAAACAAACACACAAAAAAACAAAGACACCCCTCAAATGCAATAACAATATCTTTGTTGCTCTTTTAACAAAGCAAATATTGATTGATATAACAGACATTGGGTGAAGGGGCTGAGTCTCCTGTGCTCATCCTGCAAGAACTCCAGTCTCGACACGAAACGTCACACATTCCTTCTCTCCAGAGATGCTGCCTGACCCGCTGACTTACTCCAGCATTTTGTGTCTACCTCCGATTTAAACCAGCATCTGCAGTTCTTTCCTACACAGAACTCCAATCATTCTGCTCGTTTCTGAGTGTCTACCCTGATGGTGAGATTTTCCGTAACGGTGCCTTTAACATGCCTTCCTTTATACTGATCTGGGACAGCCCCTCCACCAAAGTTGTCAGGCGCCACAACACATCTCTAATTACTGCAGTTCACCTCTCATTTACTCTCCAGTAGCTCAGAAAAAAAGGATAAAGTTCCCCATGTCGTCAGCTTCCACCTTACCAACCTCAGAATACCATATTGCTTCCATATTTCCTTAGGAGGTCGATTTGGTGATTGAGTCAATGTGGCTTGCACATCTGCGCTAATTTTCCCAGTAACCCATGCTCGCTGCATTCCCATCAACTCTCCCGGATTTTGTTTAATTTAGTTTAGAGATACAGCATGGAAACAGGCCCTTCGGCACCGACCCTTGCACACTAACACCATCTTACACACACTAGGGACAATTTACAGCTATACCAAGCCAATTAACCTACAAACCTGCACGTCTTTGGCGCATGGGAGGAAACCGAAGGTCTCGGAGAAAACCCATGCGGTCACGGGGAGAACGTACAAACTCTGTACAGACAGCACCTGCAGTCGGGATTGAACCTGGGTCTTTGGCGCTGTCAGGCAGCAACACTGCTGCTGCGCCACCATGCCACTCACTCTTCAATTCACCTACACAATCGGGACATTTTACAATGGCCTGTTTGCCTACCATCCCACACTCCTCTGGGATGTCGGGGAAAGCCAGAGCACCTGGAAGAATTCCACATGATTGCAGGAGAATGTGCTAAATCTACAGGGAGAGCAGGACCCAGTTTACTGCAGCCAGGCAGCATCTCCACTGGTTATGCCACTGAGCTGTCCATTTGACCAGAAATGTAAAAATTGTCCCTAGTGAGTGTAGGATAGTGTTAATATGCGGGGATCGCTGGTCGTCGCGGACCCAGTGGGCCGAAGGGCCTGTTTCCGTGCCGTATCTCTAAACTCAATACAACATTTTCTGTTTTGGTTTGTATATAAATATCTGCTAATCTTCAGATTCACCTTGTCCATCAGGTTTTTCATCAATTTGACCTCTGTTTCGAGATGTTTTATTTTCCCATCCCGCAGCATCACTTCACGGATAAAGATCTCTTTAGCTTTGCGCAGTTTCTGTTTGTGCCTCACTTGTTTCTCATCATAGGTTCTGACAAGAGAGAAAACAATATTTCCGATTTATTTCTGCTCTGCTGGCCTTCGCAGGTCGGGGCATCGAGCACAAGATTCAGGAAGTCATGATGTAGGCTTTCTAGAATTAGAAATGTACAGAATTTTGGTTTGGCTCCATCTGGAGTATTGTGTGCAGTTCAGGGAGCCCCCTGGAGGCCGAGCAAAGTGCAGAAGAGATTTACCAGAATAATGCCTGGATTGCCGAACATTAGCAGCGGGTAGAAGCTGGACATTCTTGAATTGTTTTCTCTGGTATGTCGGAGCTTGAGGGGAGGGCTGAAAGAAGTATATAAAGTTATGAGAGGCACAGATAGATAGAGATAGAGATAGAGATAGAGATAGAGATATATATGGAAATATCAAATTCTGGAGGGCTCAGCTTTAAGGTGAGAGGGGCAAAGTTTAAAGGAGATGTGCGGAGCAGGTTTTATTTTTTTGACACTCAGAGGGGTGGTTAGTACCTCGAACAGTGGTGGTAGTGGAGGCAGAAGTGATAGTGTCGTTTGAGGGAATTTTGGATAAGCCTATAGGCCTATCCAAGGATATGCAGGGAATGAGGGGATATGGATCATGTGCAGGCAGGTTAGTTAGTCTTGGCATCATGTACAGCAGGGACATTGTGGGCTGAAGGGCCTGCGCCTGAGCTGTATGATTCTATGTTCTATTTGCGATTTTCATGTCTTCAGGTGTCCCAAAGTATTCTACCATCAATTTAGTCACTGGCAAAAATATATACACACCCCAGTAGTCAATTATCACACAAGCAGCACCAATGACCAAGTAACATTTAAAGTGCTTTTGGCTGAGGAGTAGGTTATTGCCCAAAATTATTACAGTCCCATCTGATCAAATAATATAGAGCAGAACAGCCATTCTACACGTAGAACGGTACAGCACAGGAATAGGCCCAGAAATATCATGACAAGTTAAACTGATCACCTCTGCCTGCACATCATCCATTTCACTCCATTCCCAGCATATCCATGTGCCTACCTAACAACCTCTTAAATGCCACTATTCCACGATACTAGAATAACGGTACCTCCGTACTTCTTTTGCTTTCTTTCATAGGGGATGAACATCTCATTTTCAAAGTGGGTGTGTGAGGGATAAAATGATTAAACCCCACTATTGTAAGGGGCTTTAAAGAGGATTCTAACCGATAGAGGTCAGGGAGAGGATTCTGACACAGCTGTCGATTAAGTTACCAGAACTGTCCTTGAGTAAGGATTGATAGCATTGGGTGAAGGGGCTGAGTCTCCTGTGCTCATCCTGCAAGAACTCCAGTCTCGACACGAAACGTCACACCCTTGTCAGTATAGCCTAGCTTTAGCTCTGATATAAGAGAACTGAGAAAGGTCAGTTGGAGGTGTGCAAAACTGGAGCAGGTCATGTATAACTGAGCATGCTTAATAAAATAAATGAATATTACAACACACCCCTGGTCAAGAAACTGCTCATTACCATGCACATGTATGGACATGCGATGTATGATGTGGGATGTACTGGGGGGACGTACCTACAGACTGTGCACCTCGGTGCCCTGATTGGAGAGGGTCAAAATGGGAGGTTAAATGTAGAATTGTGTGTATAAAGGGGCTTTACTTTTCTGACTTTGGTGTCTCTCAACTTGGAGAGGCACCCGACTCTGCAGACTCGCAAATAAAGAATCTCTTGTTTCCACGATTTAGTCTCGGAGTAGTGATTGTGAGCACACCGCATATCTCACAAGTGGGGGCTCGTCCGGGATCGCCACTCCGGCTGCTCGGTGGAAGCACAGAAGGAAGGGAAGGTGCACCCTGCTGATTTCAGCAGTCTCTGATCTCCTTGCTTGCCATCAGTGGTTTGAGCGAGTGATATCCGGACATGAGACTCGGGAAACAAGAGGAAGTGTCGGCAAAATAAATAATGGACGGTCGAGCGATTCTTGTGCACAAGACCCGGGTAAGAAAACTGACTATTAAGTATTGCCCGGGCTACCGAGGGTCTGTCGGACGGGAATAGTCCGATAAGACAATGGATAACCGGAACGGGAAAAGTAAGAGTCTGGGGGGAAAAGTAAAAGGCTCAATGGTGAAGAGCCACACATAGTCCATTGGGGCGAATGCGACAATCTTGGGGAGAAGGAAGCCCCAGGGGTAAGAGTAAGGAAACAATGATTAAGTTCTGTTATTTTGATTAACCAAAGGAACCAATAAGGGGGAGTTCAGTCTGGTGGCACTGGGCTGTACAGAATATTCAGAGTATCACTCAGACATTGCAAAAATCTAAGGAAAATCACAGTGCCAAATGTTTTGAGTACTAAAAGTTAAAAAAGGAAGGAGCAGCACATGAAAGAAATATTGAGTTGTTTCACTCTATAGTGAAATATATGAGTTGCTTCAATCTATAGAAGAAACACATATACAGATTGGTCAGGTACACGAGGAGTTAGTGCAAAATATGTTAATTTTGAAACTTTAATCTGTGTAGGAAATTGCATAATTTCATTGAAGTGAGAATGGAATGAATGTGATTTGTGTGTAAAAACCGGTTTTGAATAAATAAGGAAGTTCATATATGTGATAAGTTTGTTTGTTGTAGGCCACATGCTGTAAGGGTATGTGTGTGTGTTCCTTTAAGAAATTGTAAGCAATGGGGGAGGTTACGACCATCTGTAAGGTAACGGACAACGCTTTGTATCATCGCAACTTAAAAGGGGAAAGTTGGAAAATGTAGGTTGCTTGGCTTCTATAGATTTCTTTTCTGTAAAGTTAATTTGGAAAATTGTTAGTCGTATGTATTTAAACTAGAAATTGGAATTTGGGAATTGTAGGGAGAATGGTTTGAACAAAATTAGAAATAAATTAATTGCTGAACAACAAGCAGTTTTTATGGTTTGTTTAGATAAACATTCTGGTTGGAGAAGGGTAATAAATTAATGGGGCCCAGGGGAAAAAAGAAAAAAAGTTAGCAGACAATGATGTCAATAATGGGAAGTTTATTTACTTCAGAAGAAAGACAGATGGTCAGACAAGCAGGAATAAAGATCTGGGAAAAGGGGTTGCAGGCTCCGGGGGTAGCAGAAAACGCGGGAGCAGTGAAATATCCCATTGCCGCGCCAGATTGGAGTAACCAAAAAGAAGCAGGGAGGAAAAGCATGAGAGATCTCAGGGAGATAATAATCAAAGGAATCAGAGAAGCTGTCCCCAAGGGACAGAATTTTGAATGAGCTTTTGAAAACCAGCAAAACAAAGACGAACCTCCGACAGTGTTCTTGCAGAGGCTGAGGAGGAACATCCAGCAATATTCGGGAATAAATCCTGATTCAGACGCAGGTCAGCAGTTGCTAAAGGTTAATTTTGTAACCAAATCATGGCCAGATATTAGAAAGAAACTGGAAAAATTGGGGGATTGGAATGACAAACCATTAAATCAATTGTTAACAGAGGCTCAGAAAGTATATGTATGACGAGATGAGGAAAAACAGAAGGGAAAGGCAAAAATGATGTTGCAGGCAGTACAGCAAGGGGTAAAGAAGAAGGGAGACGAAGGTGATAGAAGTCCGAGCGCTCATGGAGACCGGGGAAGGGGAAGCGGCAGAGGCAGAGGACGAGGAAGAGGTGAATGGAGGGACCGAAGTTGGGGTCCCCGGGAAAACAAGGAACAAGGATCAGGAGGGTGGTACACGAGGCCATCCCGGTGTTACCATTGTAACAAGGAGGGTCATTTCAAGAGGGAATGTCCCAGGCTACGACGGGAGGTGCAGTCGTACGCACTCATGGAGGAAGAATAGGGAAGTCGGGCGTCCCGCTCCCTGGGGTGTATGGGATACACACGGGAACCTCTGGTAAACTTGAAATTAGGACCCCAGGGAGAGGATATGGTATTTATGGTAGATTCGGGAGCGGAGAGATCAAGCGTAACTAAGGTACTGGAAGAAATGGGATTGGGTGAAAAAACAAGTCAGAATCTCGGGGGTAGGAGGGAAAGTCCTGACTGCCCCCAAGGTAGAAGGGATGGTGGTAAAATATGAGAATCGAGAAGTCAGTGGAAGATTTTAAAAGGAAGTTGAATAAATTTGCAAAGGAGGATAAACTATCTGAGAAGTAAGAAATTGAGATTAGAATGAGAAAGAAGGCTAAGGGGGGACTTGATTGAGGTATTTAAAATGATGAAAGGGATAGACAGAGTTGACGTGGATATGTTTTTCCCATTGAGGGTAGGGAAGATTCAAACAAGAGGGCATGACATGAGAATTAAGGGACAGAAGTTTAGGGGTAACGTGAGGGGGAACTTCTTTACTCAGAGGGTGGTGGCTGTGTGGAATGAGCTTCCAGCAGAAGTGGTGGAGGCAGGATCGATTTTAACATTTAAAAGTAAAGTGGATAGGTATATGGACGTGAAGGGAATGGAGGGGTATGGAGGGAATGGAGCAGGTAGATGGGACTAGGGGAAAACAAATGGTCGGCACGGACTGGAAGGGCCGAGAGGGTCTGTTTCCGTGCTGTAATTGTTATATGGTTATATGGTTATATGGCAGTTCAGAAAGGATTAAAGTGGGAAGCTGAGGGATAAATTGATGAGACAGCTTTAAAAAGATAAGAGCAGGCCAGACACAGATTATCCTTTGGGGCACCCATAAACTGAGAGGGCTAAGGAATAAACCCAATATTCCTGATGGGGCAGGAAATGGATTATGGCTTTGGAGGATGATTATTGCCTATGGGAGATTTGAAGGCACTGTTGGTGAAAGTGATAGGAACCACTAAACTGTCAGAACTCCTGAAGATGGCTGGTATAAAAATGCTGTGAACAATGCAGTAAACAATGGCATGCTGTTTGACAGTCAGGCAGAGGGTATGGCAGGCCCTCAGACAAAAATCCAGCAGCCTATCTGGAGAACAAGCTGAAAAGGTGGAGACTGGAGACTGAACAAAAATAGAAGGCAACCAGTTAATGAACACTATATTTTGAACCACTGTGGTGGATGTCATTCCTCCTAAAGTCAAGTCTAGATTGGAGGAGGTGGTGGGATTGTAATCTATTTCCCACCCCTGATTCAGTGATCATTTGGTCAATGAGGTTGAGAAATATCGCAAAGATAGGAAAAAGCAGACCAGCAGGAAGAGGTGCAGAGAAAAATGATGCAAATGTAACTTGAAGAGCTCAAAAAGAAAGAGCGTGAAAAAGGAAATACGTTGTCAGTAACAACAGACCTGGTTGAAAAGTCTGAAATAAGTGATGCACCGACACACAGTGAGTCCTATGACAGAGCCAAACAGGGGCCAGAGATTTCATGCCAATAATAAATGTATTTGGGAGAGTGTTTCCTCAAATGCCCTATCAGGAGTGAAATAAATCTGGATATAAGCCCAGACAGGACTGGGGTCCCCAAGGGAGGGAGGGATCTCAAGGAAGAGGTCAAGGAAGGCTAGTAAGGAGATAGGTAATGGATAAGGTGTATTGGGGATGTGAACAAGTATGGTAATCAGGAAATAATAATAATAATATTAAGATAATGGTGAACATAGCTATGGGAAGAACATTAAGAAGAGGTATTAAATACACCTAGGCTAGGATGCGGCAGGGTTTTAAATACTAGCCCCATGTTTTTAAACAGGTGTTGTAGGCAGATTTGGAAGGTGTTGATATAGTATGTGGATGATTTGTTGGTTTGTTCCATAAGTGAGAAGCAATGTGAGAGAGAGACATTGTAATTATCTTGGAAAAGATGGCACAGGAGGTCATAATGTATCAAGGAAGAAATTGTTGTTTTGTCAGCAGCAGGTAGAATATTCTGGACGAGTAATATCTAAAGAAGTAAAAGCTATAGCTCAGGATCAAATTGAAGCGATAATTGAAGTTCCCAAACCTCAGACAGTAGAACAGATGATGATGCTATTGGGAATGGCAGGATATAGTTCAGACTAGATTGGGAAGTATGTTGAAATTGTGATGCCATTAAGAAAAATAATGAAGGAAGAAGGACACACAAGTCTGAGAATTGTTTTACAGTCAGAGCCTTTGAATGAAGGGGACAAAAAGGTTTTGCTTGTGGATGTTTCTTGTTAAAGGGATCATAATAGCAAGTATGCAGGGTTTGAAGTGATGCATCAGGATTAATTAGACTTTAAGGTAATCAAATTGGAAGCTTGCCTGCAATCTAGCTTAGCTCAATTGGCAGAAATTAAGGCTTTAAGAGTAGCATATGTATATGGAGTCTGGCACATGTTTGTAGCAGTAGGGAAACAGAAAGGCTTTGAGAAAAGCAACGGAGACCCCATGCAAAGTTAGCAGTGTCCCCCTATGAAATGTTGTTTGGGTTACCTTATTTGGGAAAGATAGAAGGAATACCCACCATAGAGGGCAGTGATGTATTCTTAAGGAACTATCTACTGGCAGTATCTCGTTCTCTTACAGAATTAAAAGCTAAAGGATTATTGACTCAAAGCCCATCACTCGACTTTCCAATACATGCTGTAAAGGCCGGCGACTGGGTACTGGTCAAGAATTGGAAGGAGGAGAAACTCCAGCCCAGGTGGACCGGCCCATACCTAGTATTACTGACAACCGAGACAGCAGTACGAACAAAAGAAAAAGGGTGGACCCACGCAATCCGGGTTAAAGGACCCGTTGATCCACCCGCTCCTGATAAAGAGGAACAGTGGATGGTGAAGCCAGGAAATAAGCCCCAAACATTAACTTTTAGAAAACAATAAATGTATAACCAGCAGTATGAAAGGAGCAGTCATGGTATTGCTTGCTCTGCATGTAATTATGGTAAAAAGTATTAATAACTGTGATAAATGTTATCATCCTATCAGATACAGAGGGTGGACAACCAGATAATTTACCTATCATTCCCATGTGAACGATGCTTGCTATAACCTGAGGACTAGAACTATTTGTGAGGACGGGGGAAGAAGTATTATATGGTGGAGAATAGGGGATATGTAGGGAGGTTTGGGTACGTTATCTGCCCAAAGGGGGAGAGATGGATTTGTATAACTAGGACAGGACAGTTAGGTCTCCCTTTCCATGCCTTAAGATGGACATTAGACAAAATGAAGGAGGAAGTAATAACAAAGTTAACAAAAGTAGTAGTCACCAAGCCTCCCCCTCCCCCACGTACTCAGCCTCAATTGCACCAGACAATGTATGAAGAAATAAAGAAGCAGATTGAGATCCCTGAAGGAGGGAAAAACTTGTTTGTGGACTTGGCCCTCCGAATAGCTGGAACCCTGAATGTGACTAACTGTTGGGTCTGTGGCGGACCACTGATGAGCTCACGTTGGCCGTGGAGAGGATCCATTGTTGAAGTATGGGACCTGATGGAGTGGAACCTGACAGTTGGACAAGACCGAGATCACCAGGCATGGGTCCGGTTGGGACTGAGTGTATCGCTAGGCCCTGGACAAAGGATGCCGTCCTAGTAGGCAGCAGCCCCTGCCAGCGTATCGTCACCCAGTGGCCAAATCAATCCCATGTGGTGGCCAGAGGAGCCTAAATGGTATCCAACTAAGAAAGACGGGAGAAACTGCACTATCTGGATGAAGACTGATGGAATGGAATCGACTGGACTATGGAACTGCACCAGGAACAACCCTTATCAAGGAATCCCAGTGTTGCGAGACATATGGAACAAGGTTACCTCTAGTGGACCAGCCCCTGAAGAACTGTTATGGATATGCGGACGCAAGGCTTACTCGGTGTTACCAACAAATTGGAGCTTTATTGGACTGGTACAACCGGGATTTTTCCTGTTAAACACCGAAGAAGGGCGGTCACTAGGAACACCTGTATTTGACGACCTATATCGGAAGAAGAGGAAAATAGACATTGGAGAATGGGAAGATGATGAATGGCCACCTGCAAGAATCATCTCATACTATGGACCAGCCACTTGGGCACAGGATGGATCCTGGGGCTACCGAACCCCGGTATACATGTTAAACCGGATCATAAGACTTCAGGCAGTACTGGAAGTAATTACCAACCAAACTGCAGTGGCACTGGAGATGCTGGCAAAGCAGCAGACACAGATAAGAGCAGCAATATACCAGAACCGGTTGGCCCTAGATTACCTCCTGGCAGAAGAAGGAGGGGTATGCGGGAAATTCAACCTCTCTAATTGCTGTCTAAACATCGATGACAATGGACAGGCAGTGATGGACATATCAGAAGGAATCCGTAAGTTTGCACATGTTCCAATACAAAAGTGGAATTCGATTATGGGATCGAATCGAATTCCATCCTCGAGGAACATGGTGGAGAACGGTGGGACTCGTGTTTCTATGTGCAGTGGCTGGACTGATCTTTATCCCCTGTTACATCCCTTGTTTTCGGGAACTTATTACAAGGAGTATAAGTCAGATGCAGGCTGTAGTCGTGCCTATGGGAGAGAAAGGGGTAATACAGAAAATAATGATAATGCGACCAGGGAAGGTCCTGGATCCACAGGAAGAGGAGATTAGTACAATGTTACTTCAATTCGAACTGAAGGAGCTTGAAATTGAGGTTTAATCAATAGATGCGGAGTAAAAGAAAAAGGGAGGATTGTGAGGGATAAAATGATTAAACCCCACTATTGTAAGGGGCTTTAAAGAGGATTCTAACCGATAGAGGCCAGGGAGAGGTTTCTGACACAGCTGTCGATGAAGTTACCAGAACTGTCCTTGAGTAAGGATTGATAGCATTGTATAGCGGTAGAAGGGAGTGATGTAGACGACCCTTATCGATAGAAGGGAGTGATAAATACAAACTTTGTCAGTATAGCCTAGCTTTAGTTCTGATATAAGAGAACTGAGAGAGGTCAGTTGGAGGTGAGCAAAACTGGGGCAGGTCATGTACAACTGAGCATGCTTAATAAAATAAATGAATATTACAACACACCCCTGGTCAAGAAACTGCTCATTACCATGCAATGTATGATGTGGGAGGTACTGGGGGGACGTACCTACTGACTGTGCACCTCAGTGCCCTGATTGGAGAGGGTCAGAAGGGGAGGTTAAATGTAGAATTGTGTGTATAAAGGGGCTTTACTTTCCTGACTTTGGTGTGTCTCAACTTGGAGAGGCACCCGACTCTGCAGACTCGCAAATAAAGAATCTCTTGTTTCCACGATTTAGTCTCTGAGTAGTGATGGTAAGCACACCGCATATCTCACAGGTGCATGCAAATCAGCAATACTTTCACCTTCAGTTAGGCAGACTGGACAGTGGGAACGTCTAAAAAAGTGACAAAGCTGCGACAGATTTCTTTATGGTTCCTGTTCACAGTCTTCCCACCCCATTGCCCATTCACTTGCCTGATTTGCGAATCTAATTGATGAAGAATATTCTGCATTTCTTCCTTAAGCTTGTCTATTTCTTGTTTGCGTGCGCACAGATCATCGGATGACTTCTTGTTAGTCTTTTGCAGACATTGATTCTACATGGAAAATTATTTGCATTAAAATTTTGAAATAACAAATATCACAATAAGAAACTTGACACATGCTAAAAAATAAACCAAAACAATAACTTTGCATTCTAAAAAAAAGGACTGCACAGTGGCGCAGCAGTAGAATTGCTTTGTCTCTGCAATTATTGCCATATAAAGCCGAGAACTATATTTTCCATTCTGTATCTTTCCCTTCGCTCTACCTATTGTACTCAAATTTGGCTTGCTTACATTTATGTGTGGTATTATCTAATTCAATTGGATAGCATGTGCCATTAATAAATCTGAAACTAAACCGGCCTCAGCCCTCAAGCCAAGGCCTTCAGGGATTTTAGCTTGGAGACAATTGACATTAATATGTACATTGAGTGGCCATCATGCATATTCCCATCCTTTATATGGAGGACCTGAATTATAGGCACAAGGTAGTCTGAAGAAGGGTTTTGGCCCGAAACGTTGCCTATTTCCTTTGCTCCATAGATGCTGCTGCACCCGCTGAGTTTCTCCAGCACTTTTGTCTACCTGCAGAACACAAAGTGCTGGAGTAACTCAGCGGGTCAGGCAGCATCTCAAGATAACATGGATAGGTGACGTTTCGGGTTGGGAGTCTTCTCCAGACACACTGCTGAATTAGTCATTGGGTTTCAAATTAAATTCACTTCACTTACAAGGTGCATATAAATGTTACACTATGCAAAATAATTTGTGTGCCATAGAATGAGATCATGTTTAATTTAGTTTAGAGATAAATGCATGGAAACAGGCCCCTCAGCCCACCGAGTCCACATCAAGGATTCCCTGGCTTCCTTTACTTCTTGAACCACTTCACACTAGTTCTATGTTATCCCATTTTCTCATCTATTCTCTACACTCTAGGGGCAATTTATGGAGGCCAATTAACCTACAAATCCACACATCATTGAGATGTGGGAGGAAACTGGAGCACTCACATGGTGAACACGTGCAAACTCCATAGAGATGGTATAGAGATGGTAGCCGAGGTTAAGATCAAACCCGGGTCTCTGGAGCTGTGAGGTAGTTACTCTACCATCTGTGCCACTGTGCATGTTATTGTGTAAGCTCTCAGAACTCGGTCCCCCAGGATTTTCCTTGTATATTTAAGCCTCTTAAATGTTACTGTCTTTGATGAATGCCCAAAGGGATGGGCCAATGCCAGCATGTGTGAAATCCCAGTTCAGTAAAATGCCAAATGACGAGCAATAGCAAAAATGTAAAAGGCAAAGTCAAATCCCATGGACGATACAATCCAGGATCACTCAGCTATGTTACAATCTGGGTTGCTGACCTCAGAACAAATGGCCTCCTTTTCTTCTTCCAAAACCTGCAGCCTAGCCTCCTGTTGCTGCAACTGCACCTGAAGGTCGCATTTGCCTCGGGACAAACACCCTTCCTTTTCTTGCATTGATTTTATTTGCTGCTGCAGCTCCCCCGCATTCTGATCCGCAAGCTTCCTAACAGGAGAAAGCATGAGAGTTATGGATATCGTTGCCTTCTTCAATGCAGAAAGCCCTGGTATTTACAAATGGGGAGGGCAGAAATGAAGCCAAAATTCTCAACAAGGCTAAGCACACATTTAAAGACCCAAATAATATTCTCCAGCTTTTCAACAAAATTGTTCAGTTTAAATAACACTGATATGCTATAGCTTTCTTGATTTTCTGATCCAAACACTCATGGGTGGGTATCCCTCTATATCTCAAGTAAAAACAGAGTTGTGCTGTGCACTGCAGGGATCCTGGGCAAATCCCTGCTCTCCGCTGGTGCTCTCTCAGCAATTAACCTTCCATGCCTGATTTTACAAGGGCAGGTGTAGGGTGCATCAGGGCGAGCACTGTAGCTGTTTAACACTTAAGTCATACAGCACAGAAACAGGCCCTTCGGCCCAACTTGCCCATGCCAACCAAGATGCCCCATCTAAATGGTGGCCGATTAGGAAAAGGGGAGATGCAGCGAGACCTGGGTGTCATGGTACACCAGTCATTGAAAGTAGGCATGCAGGTGCAGCAGGCAGTGAAAAAAGCGAATGGTATGTTAGCTTTCATAGCAAAAGGATTTGAGTACAGGAGCAGGGAGGTTCTACTTCAGTTGTACAGGGTCTTGGTGAGACCACACCTGGAGTATTGCGTACAGTTTTGGTCTCCAAATCTGAGGAAGGACATTATTGCCATAGAGGGAGTGCAGAGAAGGTTCACCAGACTGATTCCTGGGATGTCAGGACTGTCTTATGAAGAAAGACTGGATAGACTCGGTTTATAACTCTCTGGAATTTAGGAGATTGAGAGGGGATCTTATAGAAACTTACAAAATTCTTAAGGGGTTGGACAGGCTAGATGCAGGAAGATTGTTCTTCCTTTAAGACCGAGATGAGAAAGACTTTTTTCACACAGAGAGTGGTGAGTCTCTGGAACTCTCTGCCACAGAGGGTAGTTGAGGCCAGTTCATTGGCTATATTTAAGAGTGAGTTGGATGTGGCCCTTGTGGCTAAGGGGATCAGAGGGTATGGAGAGAAGGCAGGTACGGGATACTGAGTTGGATGATCAGCCATGATCATATTGAATGGTGGTGCAGGCTCGAAGGGCTGAATGGCCTACTCCTGCACCTAATTTCTATGTTTCTATGTTTCTATGTTACACTAGTCCCACCTGCTCGCATTTGGCCCACACAGTATCCCTCTAAACCTTTCCTACCCATCTACCCGTCCAAATGTATTTTAAATGTTGTTATAGTACCCGCCTCAACTACCTCCTCGGGTAACTGGCTCCATAAAAACATCATCCTCTATGTAAAAAAAAGTTGCCCCTCAGGTTTTATTCGTGCCTATTATGTTCTGGTGTGCTAAAGCAAAGCATGAATTTCATTGTCCTATCAGGGACACACGACAATAAAACTCTCTTGATCTCTTGATCTTATCTTCCCCTCTTACTAATTATGGGACTAATTCAACACTGTATGACTCTCTGTATGACTCCATGACCAAGTCTGGGGGCACTTGAATGCTGGAGTTTGGCCGAGTATCTAGCACAAGAGAATACAGCAGCAGGGAGGGCAAGAGTTCACATCAGGTCCCAGCCACCTTGCTTCCCGGCACCGCAGCACTGTCAGTAACGCGTTACTCCTCACGCTAGCCACTCCTTCTTCTCCCCTTGCCCACCAGGCAAAAGGTATAGAAGTGTAAAAATCCACACCTCCAGATTAAAGGACACTTTCTTCCCAGCTGTAATCAGGCAACTGAATCATGCTATCACAACCAGAGAGCAGTCCTGAACTACTATCTACCTCATCGGTGAGCCTCGGACTATCCTTGATCAGACTTGGCTGGCTTTGCCTTGCATTAAACGTTATTCCCTTATTATGTATCCGTACACTGTAAATGGCTTAAGTGTAATCATGTATTGTCTTTCCGCCAACTGGATAGCCCGCAACAAAAGTTTTTCATTGTACGTCGGTACATATGACAATAAAATAAACTAAATTAGACTCTCTATTTAAAAGCTATAATGCTATAAATATAATCTATTTTTGGGCTGATTCCGTCACATTCTGGAATTGGTAAATGCATCCTGACCTCTAAGCCTGGCTTCAATACTTTATTTGCTCTAACACAATTCCAGTGGCGGGTGATGTTGTTTGGGCTGAGTTTACCTCTGAATGCATTCCTCTTGTAGCTGGTTCTTGAGCTTGGCTGTGGCTTCCCTGCTTTCCTTCAGTTCAGCTTCCATCGTTGCCCGCTCCTTGCTTCGAGCTTCTGAGAGTCGTAGTTGGTGTTGAATGCAGTTGATTTGTTGCTGCAGCTCTGTGACCTTCAGGTGAAAGATGGGGTTGGGTTATTCGTGGGAGGAATGGAAGGACACAAAGAGAACAATTAAACATTGGTGAAGAATTCAAAACAAAATATCCCTAACCCTACGCTGCTGAACCATATGCCATTAAACAAATATTCCAGGTAAACAAATTTGCAAATGAGGCTTGGGCAAAATAGACTTCAAAAAAGTGAATCCATTTTATTTACTAATCAACGTACATTGCAAAAGATGCACAGTGTAGCACAGGAATTCAGTTATTACTTAAGATCATTAAATTTATACTCCTTCTAAGATGAGCTACGCCACATTAGTTCCATATTTGATCCTGTTTTATCGATTAAATTGACCAGATAATACAGAATCAACTAACAAAACTAAGCGCATTTGCAACTAAATTGGCATTACGTGTGACTATCCAAAAGCCGTAAAAGATTAATCTCCATATGGACTGAGATAAATACTCTGCACATCACACATGGTCAATGCATGTTTCGATAAAAATCCAAAAGCAGAATTCCATATATTCCAGGATAATGTACATGGATTTCAATGCAATTTATATCTCCTGTTTTTCATTTCCCGTTGCCCGATCAGCTTCACTCTGCTTGATTGCTCTTCCCCCTTGTTATCTTTATTCACTGATGGCACAAGCCTCCTCTTAAAGGAGACACGTTCTAACCGACATAAAACAGTGGAAGATTAAATCGTCCGGTTCACCTGAACTTATGGACAGTTTCCCCCTTCCCTTCCCCATCCCATGCTGATAGATAACTACCTGCTGAAGGGCCTGTTTCCATGCTGTATAAATATACATCTGCTACCTTAAATTCTTAACAATATCAATGGACAATAGACAATAGGTGCAGGAGTAGGCCATTCAGCCCTTCGAGCCAGCACCGCCATGCAATGTGATCATGGCTGATCATCCACAATCAGTACCCCGATCCTGCCTTTTCCCCAGATCCCCTGACTGCAAGCTTTGAGAGCCCTATCTAACTCTCTCTTGAAAGTATCCAGAGAACCGGCATTGCCCTCTGAGGCAGAGAATTCCACAGACTCACAACTCTCTGTGTGGAAAAGTGTTTCCTCATCTCCGTTCTAAATGACTTACCCCTTATTCTTAAACTGTGGCCCCTGGTTCTGGACTCCCCCAACATCGGGAACATGTTTCCTGCCTCTAGCGTGTCCAAACCCATAATAATCTATATGCACTCTACTATCCAACCCATCTCAGTCTCAATGTTGAATATTACCTGTTGTACTCTACCTAGATCAACATGTGGTTATGGACAGCTGAGTCAAGTTTAATTATCACTCAAACACACACAGATACATACACACACAAACAAACACCTTGTACCACAGAATCAATGTCCAGTCACAATCATATTGATATTTTGAATTACCTCCCTTGATTTTTATCCTAACCTTTGCCCTGGCTCAGTGCAACACACTATCTTCCTTCCAGATTGTAGCACAATTAAAAGTGCAAAGCTACTGGTTCAGTTTAAACAGGATATCGAATGGAACGCAAAGCAGTAATAATAAGGCACAAAGAGGGAATCTTATGGAAAATTCATGTTTGAAGATCAAATTTCAGAAGCAAAATTTCAAAAATAAACTCTCGACACCAAACTCTGATTTGGCTCTCACCTTTTTCTCTCCACATAAATTTCTGTTCTTTTCTGCTACAAGTTCGTCTTGCATGCACTTTAACTGTTTGGAGAGGTGGAAAGACTTGCCAGAATCCATTTCCAGTTCTTTTAGTCTTTGTTGTTTAAGTTCACATTCTGATTTCAACATTAAAATGTGTTTATCCATCTCTGACAGCCTGCACTGCATGGTTTTAACATCCATGTTCAGCTATGAATAAAGAATTATAGATAATTAAGTAGATCATTCAATTCTTTGCTAATGCACCAATGCTAAATCTCCTTGTTTTTGCTATTGCACCGCACCCTTTAATACATTTTTCTTCAACTTTCACATGTCACAATTCAATCTACTTTAAAACCTACGCGGCAATCTGTTTAATAAACTATCCATAAATATATTTCTAATTTTTCCCACTATAATTTTTGTATGGGATCTTTCAATCAGATCTCTTGTCTACAGATAGTATGCTTGCATCAACACCGGTTTCCAGATCACACTTCTGTGTGAACAATCACTGTGCTAAAAAGCCACGTCAATAAACGTATACATGCCAGAGATTAAATATCTATAACAAAAGATATTAACAAAAATATTAGCACAAAGGCTAAGTTCAGTTGTCAACGAATTAATTCATCCCGATCAAACAGGATTTATACCAAAACGATATTCCTCATATAATCTAAGACGGTTATTCAATATTATATATTTGAAAAGAAGTATAAAAAAAGACCTAGTAGTCATTTCGCTTGACGCAGAAAAAGCCTTCAATCAAGTGGAATGGCCTTACCTATTTTTGGTTATGGAAGCTTTCAAATTGGGAGAGAAGTTTACCACTTGGATTAAATTGTTATATACAAATCCCACAGCTAGAATAACAACAAACCGAATGTTATCAACTAAATTCAATTTATCTCGGGGTTGTAGACAAGGTTGTCCTTTATCCCCTTTATTGTTTGCATTCGCAATAGAACCTCTTGCCCAGAGGGTGAGATTACATCTGGAAATATATGGATATGATACTAGAAACACTAAAAATAAAATCTCCTTATATGCGGATGATGTATTACTTTATATCACAAAACCAGAAACAAGTATCCGAAATTTGTTAAAATTAATAACGGAATTTGGATCTTTCTCAGGATAGTATCAATTGGAATAAAAGTGAACTTATGCCAATAACGGTGAATAACTTACATATATTACAACAATTCCCTTTTAAGATAACAAATGAAAAAATTAAATATCTTGGAATTTTCGTAACAAAAAGATTTGACTCTTTATTTAAATCTAACTTCCCCCCATTATTGAATAAATTAAATAAGAATATTTTATATTGGAAAAGCTTACCTATCTCAATGTTAGGTAAAATTAATACAATAAAAATGATCTTTCTTCCACAATTATTATATCTCTTCCAATTAATTCCGATATATCTCCCTAAAAATTTCTTCAAAAAGGTAGATTCTCTAATTACTAACTTCATTTGGGATTATAAGAGCCATAGAATAAATAAAAAAACATTTATGTAAATCTAAAATAAATGGAGGATTAGCATTACCAAACTTTATGTTTTATTACTGGGCAGTCAATATTAAAAATATGAATTTTTGGCTAGAAGAAATAGATAATCAACCAAATTGGTTAAATATGGAAAAAGAAGATTGTTCTCCCTTTGAAATTAGTTCTATAATATTTGCTAATACTAATTTAGCTAAGAAAATTTATAGTGAAAATCCGATAATAGAAAACAGAATCCGCATTTGGAAACAAATAAAGAAAACATTAAAACTAAAATCTATACCATTATCTCTTACCATCGTAAATAATGTTACGTTTAAACCTTCAATGATGGATAAAGCTTTTTTACAATGGAAAAATAAGGGAATTACTAAGATGGGAGATCTTTATAAGGAAAACTCTTTCCTTTCATTTCAAGAGTTACAACAAATTTATGGACTACACACTAAAGAATATTTTAGATATTTACAAATCAGAAATTATGTTTCTGCAAATACACAAGAACTTAGAAATAGAAAGATAGAAATTCTAGATGAATGCTTAAATAAACATCCAAATACAGAAAAAATGATTTCATATATATACAATATTCTATTGGAAAGTGATGTTCCATCAACAGAAATATATAGATAGTCTTGGGAAAATGAACTAGGCCAAATTATAAGGCCAGAACTATGGGATGAAAGTTTACAACATACACAACATTGTTCGTTAAATGCTAAACATTCCCTTATACAGTTTAAAATACTACATAGATTACATTATTCCAAATCTAAATTACATAACATCTTTCCAAAAGTATCCCCCATATGTGATAAGTGTCAACATTTAGAAGCAAATTTGTCACATTCATTTACTAACTGTATAAAAATCACAAAATTCTGGATAGAAATATTTAAGATAATTTCGAATGTTGTCAATATAATTCTGACTCCTGACCCAAAGTTAATAATACTTGGAATACTAGAAACAGACCAATTAGTAACAATGAATCAAAGAATTTTTATTGACTACGGTTTAATAATTGGGAAAAAATTAATATTAAAATTTTGGAAAGGCCCTATATCCCCAACAATCAAAATGTGGAATACAGAAATGTCGGAGACACTTCATCTGGAGAGATTGAGGCTTGTCCTAATGGACAGGTTAGATCTCTTCAGAGAGATTTGGTCTCCATTTATTAAATATTTACAGGGTCATAATGGCTCGGCACGAGGGCTTGACTGAGGCCTGAATATTAGAATGGATGAAGAAACATATATAATAAATCATGACTATATCTCCAAGGACGGATTAATGATTAACACTCCATTCACCATCATATTTCTTACACTCTTTTTCTCTATCTTTTCTTACTTTTAAAAAAAAATTCAGAAAAATGTATAGAAACATATAATCTTAAATTTTTAACATTAATAAGAATATAAATATTACTAATATCATGAAGGTATTATTAGTATCATGTATTTTCAATTATATAAAATATATAGTCTTAAATTTTAAAACTAATGATAATGCAAATATTATTAACAGTATGAATATATCATTAATGTCATGTATTTTCATCTATGCAAAATAATGTACTTTTTATTATTATGTTTCTATAATAAAAATACTTAACAAAAAAAAAATAAATATATCTATAACCTCACAAGGAATCAATGAATCAATTTTCTCTTCTACTTGTTTACATCTAAATAGCCTTAAATTGTAGATGCTTAGCGCTGATCATTATTAAATGTGGTGCTCACCCTAGTATTTTCCTGATCGAGGAGAGAATTTTGCTTTTGCAACTCCATGAGTTGATCCCTCTTGTACTTCAGTTCTTTCTCAGCCGTGCTGCACAGATTATGCACCCTCTGCAGATCCTGCCGCAGTTGACGTGACTCTTCAGCGTGTTGGGCCAGCAAGGCATCTTGCGACTGTCATTTACAAACAAATGTCTCATTCTTAAAAAGGAACTTCGATTTTCTATCCGTATGTCCACCTGAACCCACTGTATTTAAGTCCACAGACTAATTAATATATGCGGCAGGGAACTGCCAATGTTCACTGGTGTGGATGCACATATAGTGGTGGAGAGTACAGCGATTGGCGGGATGGGAGTTAAATGTCGATTAAATGCTCTGGAGAGCTGGAAATTCATTGTGAAGGAAACACAGAAGGAGCCAAATGTGCAAAGGTTCATATTAATGGAGCAGAATTGGACCCATCAAGTCTACTCCCAGCCATTCAATTGTGGCTGATCAATCTTTCCCTCTCAACCCCATTCTCCTGCCTTCTCACCACAATCCCTAACACCCTCGCCAATCAAACAGTAAACAGTTGAAATGATTTTGAGACAAATAATGAGAATCACAGAAGTAACAAGCAATGACCTAATTCAAAGAATCTAACTATTTGTACTTGCCATCCAATCATGTCACCGTGGCTGAGATGCCCACAATAACAATCCGCGGACTCCCTTAATCAGAAGCCAAATAGGACAAGGCATAAAAATACAAGAATAGGTCAGATGCTGAGTATCCTGCAACAAGTACCTCATCCCAAAGCTTTTCCACCAACTACATAAGTCAAGTGCATGATGGAATACTCTCCATTTGCCTGGATGAATTCAGATTGGGAAACTCTCCAGAATCTTGTCCCCACCCAGCATTTTCTATTTGTTTTCAGATTTCCAGCTGACGTAGTTTTAGAAAATGAATTCATTCAGTGAAGAGTTGCAGTGGTCTAGATGTCCGTAAGTGTATGTAAGCAAGTATATTTAAGCACTATAGTTCTTTGCAGAGTAAAGAGAGGAAGAGAGAGGAAATGGTTTAAGGATGGATTCTAAACAGGGCTTAAGCAGCCAGAGACCTAATAATGAGTATTGATTGTTGCTACTATTCCCCGGTCCTAAATTGCAAAGCTAGATATTGAATCTTTACAAGAGTAGAATTGTCACTGCTTTATTGGACAACAATTAAAAGCAGAAATTTAGGGAAGAATTCAAGGATGATCTTTCCGTTATGTGATGCTTAAGGGCCTGTCCCTCTTGGACGACCTAATCCACGTGTTTAGAAGACCCTAGACGAGTTGAAAAAAATGTCAAGGTTGTGTTGACTTGCTGAAGTAAAAGACCTCCTACAACCCCCCTTGACCTCAGTCTTCCACACCTAAGACCAACTACGACCAGCTACGAGTGGAAAATGATCACATGATAAAATTATGTAATGTTTGCATTTTTTTCGTCAGGCCAGTTACCGGCCTACGACTATCTACGATTACCATCACAACCTACTACGATCTACCTACGAGTAAAAAGTATCAATTTTTTTCACTTTTTCTTATTCGTGGACATTTTCTATCAGGCTGGAAAAAACGCCGCGACCTACTTGAGGCCACGAGTACAAGGAGATCACTCACGAGCATGAGGAAGAGTTACGAAGATGTCCTACGACCTCGTGGCGACCATGCTGCGAGTATGAGTCAAGGGCAAACTCGGCAGAGGTCGCCAATTAGGTCGTGAAAATGGGACAGGGGCTTAAGGCTGAATTATTGTGCCCTAACCTCTTGAATGGTTGCTATCTCTGCAAAGCTTAGGTGTTTCTGACAAATTCAGACTGTGTTAATTAATAATATTAATTAATAAGTCATCAAAGAGAATTAACAGCAATTATCTTTGGCAATGCTTCATATGCACTGGTTACCTTCATCCTGCTGTTTGCTTCCTCCAACTGCAATTCCATGGTTTGTTTCTGCTGGCAAGCATTTTTTTGTTCAAATTCTAGCGAAGACTGCAAGTGGCTCATTTCCATCTTCAGAGCCTGGAGCTGCACCTAAAATAGAAATTAGTCATTGAAACACTTGCAGTTCAGAGCAGGAAAGCCATGATAAGCCCAAGATGGGATTGGCTTTTAGTTGCTTCTCTGGTGCTCCAGTCCTAGAGTGCTAGAATTTGGAACAGTTTCAGATGATCTGGTACATTCTTGCCATGACCACTAGGTTATCGAGTATGGGCCCTTGCACTTTTTAAAAATCAGCGCTTTCTCTGTAGGCTGTATTAGTATATTTTGTATTTGGTTTCCTTTCCCTGTGTACACTACACGCGTTCATGTATGGACAGCCATCATATACGGACATAATGCATAACAAAGCTTACACAGTATCTTGGTATACCTGATAATAATAAACTAGTAGTTTCTATCTCTTGCATGAGACTAACATGACACTCAACTTTTTCCATAAAAGGCAGTTGTGCATCAACTCTTCCTTGGCTCTTCCGTGCACTGTTAAAAGTTCTGAAAAATGCTTGCGGTTCGGATGGCTTTACTTGCAATATGCCTGCCCCCCCCCCCCCCCCCCACCCCCGTTTGGCGATAGAGGGGAAGCTTGAAGCTTCTCAATCATGGTTTGACTGCGAGGGAAGATCTTTAGGATCCTTGACCACAATGACAAATAGGACATTTACAGTGTCGTCTACCTGATTAATGCTGTCTTCCACCTTTTCTTTGGAGTGCAGAAGGTCATTCAGCTGTGTCTGAATGTTACATACTTCTTGGGTCAAGCGCTGGTTCTCTTTCTGGCAGCCCGCCAGCTGTTGCCGTAGCGTGCAGTTATCCTGTGTGAGAATTTTGTTTTCCTGCTGATAACAGACGAGTTGCTGCCGCAGGTTTGTGTACTCTTGATTGAGAATCTGGCTACCCTGCTGGTTGGTGCAGAACTGCTGCCGTAGAACAAGCTTCTCCTGATTCAGCTGCTGATTTTCTTTCAGAACCGCGCTGAGCTGCTGTTGCAGGCATTCGATTTTCGTGTCCGAAGATCCAGTCATCGTGTTGCTGAGAAATTGAATGTTAGGGAGACAAGGTTAGCATGATGTCCCTAGCCTACTGTTCCATGGAAGTTCAAAATGGAACAATGCAATTCTCCCTAGCTGTAGCACAACAGATTAGTAAACTCAATACTCAATAGATCACATCATAAACAAAAGTTCACAAACATTTTTTAAACAAAACGAAACTCGAAGTCCCTAGTGCGACCAAGACAGTTCATAGTTTAAAGTTTGGTTGGAGTTAGTGGTGTTCAATGCACTTTAGAGATACAGAGTGGAAACAGGTCCATCGGTCCATCGAGTCCGTACCGACACTAGCACTATACTACAAAATAGGGACAATTTACAATTTGTCTTACAGCAGCCAATTAACGTACAAACCTGCACATCTTTGGAGTGTGGGAGGAAACTGGAGTACCTGCACAAAACCCAAGCAGTCACAGGGAGAACGTACAAACTCTGTATAGACAGCAGCCACAGTCAGGATTGAACCTGGGTCTCTGGCGCTGTACGGCTGCAACTCTACCGCTGCGCCACTGTGTAGCTTGTTAGTTGTCAGGAAGAAGCTGTTCCTGAGCCTTGACGTTACAATTTTCAGGCTCCTGTACCTTCTTCCCGATGACAGGAGTGAAATGAGAGCGTGGTCAGTGTGGTGTGGGACCTTGACGATGCTGGCTGCCTTTTTCAGACAACGAATCCTATAGATCCTTTCGATGGTGGGGAGTTCAGTACCCCTGAAGGAAAAACATCTCATTTTTGCTTTCATACATTTTAAACACTAGCACTATCCTACAAACTAGGGACAATTTACAATCTTCACCTAAGCCAATTAACCTACAAACCTGCACGTCTTTGGAGTCTGGGAGGAAACCGGAGCACCTGGCAAAAACCCACGCAGTCACGGGGAGGACGTACAGACAGCACCCGCGGTCATATTTGAGGCTAACTCTGTTTATACTTCATATCCCCATTACATTGGGAAAGATTAATCTGTTCGGCATTTTTTGCCATCGGATATTCTCGCATGTTTATTACCACTTAATTTTTGTTAAACTCCTCCAGTTCCTCCCCCTCCCCCCCCCCAGATTTATGGAAGAGATAACGATTAGTGCTGAGTGAATGTAACCATGTTTGGTCCAAAGGGAATGAGACCAATTGCACTGTCCCCTTCAGAAAAACAAAGTTGCTCACTGCGTCTTGGCACACGTGACAATAATAAATCAGTACCAATAAACCACACCAACTCAGAGACCGACATTGAAAATGCAAAACACTGCAGGTAGTGGAGATCTGAAATAACAGCAGGGATTTGTGTGAACATTTAGTAAGCTGAAGAGTAACCCTGGAGAAAATGATAAAGGTGTCATTTTGCGACCCATGATGATGATTGTATATTAGATGACCCTCAGCATCAGCTAAGAGCCCATATCATTCTGTCCTGGAGATACAAATACAACTAATGTAGACAAAAGTGCTGTAGAAACTCAACGGGTGCAGCAGCATCTATGGAGCGAAGGAAATAGGCAATGTTACGTCCCGAAACCCAGAGGAAATAGGTAACGTTTCGAGCCGAAACCCAGAGGAAATAGGTAACGTTTCGGGCCGAAACCCAGACAGGTTTCGGCCCAAAACGTTGCCTATTTCCTTCGCTCCCGCTGCTTAGATGCTGCGGCACCCGCTGAGTTTCTCCAGCACTTTTGTCTACCTTTGATTTTCCAGCATCTGCAGTTCCTTCTTAAATATAAATACAACTAACTGCACCAAAACTATGCGTAGTTGATTCAGTTAGTTTAAAGTTAAATCAGTCATGGTCGAATTCAAACAATGATTCTTCATTGTTTTTGGTTCAACAAGTAATTGGTTATTAAAATCTATAAAATAGAAGGACATAACCACAGACTGAATCTATGCTAAAGGATTTTAGGGATCTCAACAGCAATAGAACTGTGTGATTTAATAAATCATAGCCTGAAGAATGGTCCCAACCTGAAATGTTATCTGTCCATTCCCTCCACAGATGTTGGCGGACCCACTGGGTTCCTCCAGCACTTTGTGCTTTCTTCATAATTTAGTAAATGTTCTAAATAATGTAAAATCAGCTTGTTTTGGCTGTGTCATTAATTGGTTACAAGGGCTTGATACCAATTAATGCAATCTCAAGCACTTTCTTGGTGAAATTAAGCTTGTAGCCAAAATCTTATTATTTGAGGAAACGAATGGTGAATTGCAGACAGAGTGGTCCAATTTCCTTTGTCTTTCCGAGGAATGTTGCAGTACTGACTACGTACAGCTATTGTTCTCTCTTACCTGTTTAATGTTTCTTGGAGTTTGAGTATGGTGCATTTCAATTCAGCTATCTGGCACAGATATCTCTCCTCCACATCTTTCTGATCGTATGATGTCTCATTTTGGCTCTTGCATACATTATTGTAATCCCCCACCACTGTGTTCAACTAATAAATAAAGTCCAATTAATTCTTACTGTGGCGGAATTATAATATTGCACAATGAAAAATGAAGAATACATTGATAATCGTTTGAATTACAAAAGTTCAGTGCATTAACTCATTAAATATAGTAAAGTATCAGTAATCTTTGCAATGCTGAATCCTTCCCTGGTACCACCCCCGTCAACTACTCTCCTTATTAGCACTAGCAAGAAGATATTGATTCTAATGCTTGGCTAAGTACAAATGATTTAATCTTATACAGGTTACAATATATTTAATTAATTATGCCTTGCAGCATATCTCAACTTCCAATACAGCATTGCTATTGTCAAAAATAAATTGCAAAGCTTCAAGAAGACAGCGAAGGGATAGGTAAAGTGCCTATATTTTTTTAAAGTCCTCTTCATGCATTATAATAATTTAAAGAAGGTTATAAGTCAGCATGTGTAACTGACACTTGCTGCAGTCTACTTTAGCCAGATTCTGTTCTCTGTTGTCAAAGGACAAATGGCAATTGTAAAACAATAAAATAAGGTGGAAAGGGTAACAGGACATTTGCTTATCTGTAATGGGGTGGAATAGGGCAGTGTTTACTCTGCCTCGTCTTTTGGTGCATGATTCATAATTGTTATAAGATCATTCGGAAGAAGGAAAATTCTATATATAAGGAGCAGGTGATTCTTTGTTTGCTGAGCTATCTCCTAGATTGCTCCTAGTGATCTCTGTATTTGATAAAGACACTCACAATGTCCAGGAATAACAGACTGCTCCAAATAAGGGTAGACACAAAGAGCTGGAATAACTCAGTGGGTCGGGCAGCATCTCTGGAGAAAAACGATAGGTGACATATCGGGTCGGGACCCTTCTTCAGACCCTGTTTCTGTCCCACCCTAAACATGTGTGGGTTTGTAGATGAATTGACCACTGATAAAATCTTGGGGGGGGGGGGGATTGATTAAAAATGTGAGGAGAACAATAATAGGCTAAATCAGAGACTCCTGTAAATGGGTTGTTTATGGTTAATGCATACCAAAGTGACACCTATTCTTAGATGCTCCCTGTCCCGCTGAGTTACTCCAGCATTTTGTGTCTACCTATATTATATATGAAGTTGTGATCTCAGGACTTAATCTAATAACGGTTATTGTTACTGTGACTATATTGGTATCATATATTAGCCACTGGCATGTAATATCTCTTCACCTTCTGTTCTAGAGCACAGTTCTCATTCTTCAACCTGTCAATGACTGCTTTTAATGCTTGATTCTGATCCGTTGCTGCACGAGAATCCTTCAGCTCCATATTCAGATGGTGCACTTGAGTTCTGAAAGCTTCCAACTCCTGTGGAAAACAGCAAAGTTTATATCAATAATCTGGTCTAAAAACCGTTGCATGCTCTCATAGGCACGCTATATGCTTGTACAAGGTACGTTACATTTTGGTCACTTGGATCACAAGCAATCTTGGATTTTCCTTTTGAATCGGAGGACATTTTTCATCTACGACCGAGGCCAGTTGCAGAGGAATTGGAGTTGGGGAAGAGGATGGAGAGAAAGTTAAGAGTTCGATGTCCAAACTGGGTCTGGGAGAGGTGAGTGAGGATTGTGTTGGATTTCCCAAGGATTAGAGCTGGAGTAGTCCGAGTGGTGGTCAGCTCTCAGACGGTTTTGCCATGGAGAACAAGGAATTAGGTCATCAGAAAATTGAATGAACGGGTCACCGAACAGAGGATGAGGGATGGGCTGGGGACCTATATCAGAGTAGACAAAAATGCTGGAGAAACTCAGCGGGTGCGGCAGCATCTATGGAGCGAAGGAAATAGGCAACGTTTCGGGCCAAAACCCTTCTTCAGACCTATATCAGAGTCACAGAAGAGTTGGAACCTTGGACAAGTAGGGTGCGAGGGGTTTGGTCAGTGGGTGGCAGAGAGATTTAAATTCCACTGTTGCCACAGTGGTATCTGTATCCGTTTTTCTGGATTATTAACGCAAGCCTTGGATTGCTGATATATAAAAAAACAAAAAATGCTGGAAATCCTTCTGAAATGCTGGAAACTGTCATAGATGCATCTTAGCTGTGTTAAGGGCAATGTGGGGAAGGCAGGAGAATGGGGTTAAGAGGGAAAGATAGATCAGCCATGATTGAATGGTGCAGTAGACTTGATGAACCAAATGGCCTAATTCTGCTCCTATAATTTATGAACATACAATCTAAAAGAGTGAAATATCTTCAATTCTGTTTTTATATCCTTTTTGCAGCACTATACAAAAGACCGTCAGCAACAGATCTTTCTGTCTTACAGATGAAGCTCCCACCACCAAGCCAGGTGAAGCAATATCCACACATCCTACCTCCTCTTCTCGTATTTTTGCATCTTCGGCAGCTGCTAGTGCAGATTCAAAATACTCCCGCCTTTTTATTTCATCTTCAAGCCTCAGTTGTGTACCCTCCAATGCTTCGTGACTCTTCTGCATAGCCTTTTGGAGGGAATACCAAGGCCAATTAACTGATGGTTAGCAAAATACGGTCCTTTTCATTCAGCACTTCTTTTAAAAATCCCTCATAAAAATGTATCCCCTAAACAGCATCTCTGCCACTAAAATAGCGATTTAGTAGTCATCCATTCGTGTTTATGTGAGAACCCAGGCAGTAAAGGTCTTCATGTCCAAGGCCAATGTTGCTCTCCTCCATTATCCAAATGGAATATTCCAGAAATTTAACTCACAATCCCCACCCGATTCTTTTTAACCAATTCTAGATTGCTGAGCTTATAGTCAGTGAGTCAAACAGCATGAATACATCCCATCTATACCAATCCCACCTGCCTGCATTAGTCCGATACTCTAAACCCTTCCCATCCATGTACCTATCCAAATGCCTTTTAAATGTTGTTATAGAACCTGCCTCAACTACCTCCTCTGGCAGCTCATTCTATATACTCGCCACCCTCTAAGTGGAAAAAGTTGCCCTTCGGATTAAATCTTTCCCCTCTCACCTTAATGACTTCTGGTTCTTAATCCCCCATCTCGGGTAAAAGACTGTGTGTGTGCGCATGCACCCTATCTATTGCCCTCATGATCTTATACGCCTCTATAAGATCACCTCAGTCTTCTGCGTGCCAATGAATGATGCCCTAGCCCAGCCCCAGTTGCCACCCCAACACTGACATAGACTGTCGCAACCAATCCAACAGTTAGCTGCCTTTGGAAATCTCAATTAGATTCTCCCCATTACTTCAAGGCTAATATTAACATTTTCTTAACAGAAGATAGGATTTCTAATTAATAGGAATTTGAGGGGTAACTTTTTCACACAAAGGGTGGTAGGTGTATGGAACAAGCTGCCGGAGGAGGTAGTTGAGGCTGGGACTATCCCAATGTTTGAGAAACAGTTAGACAGGTACAAGGATAGGACAGGTTTGGAGGGATATGGGCTATACGCGGGCAGGTGGGACTAGTGTAGCTGGGACACGTTGGCCGGTTGTGGGCAAGTTGGACCGAAGGGCCTGTTTCCATGCTGTATCACTCTATGAATCAAATTTGCCCTCATCCCAACATTTTTTGCTTTTTATTATATTTCTTATCCTGCACAACCGGAATTCTAAGATATGCCACGGGACTATGGTTGTCCAATGTACTCCAGAAAAGTGCTTCAATATCCTCCACAATTCTAACATTAACAGAATTTTGTAAGAGATATAACAGAATATAAATAAGTCCTGATTCAGGGAAAACCGGGCTGTTTGGGAAAGGGAGGTGTGATGAAAATCAAAACGGATGATTCTTGTTAGTGCGTGCTCATGCACTGAATAGAGGAATTCAGGAGAGTATTCTTTTATTTGTCAACAAAGATTGCCCTTATCACATTTTATGCAGGTTGGAAATGGCTGCCAACAGACCACAATATATCAAATAGCAATTTCTACACTCGGTGAATCCATTTTCACAAGTCGAAGGAAATTGTTCTCACCTCTAGAGCATCTTGGTCTTTACCCAGATCATGATGTTTGGCTTTAAGTTCCTTGTACTTTCGCTTCAGTTTTGCATAATCAGTTTCTATGCTGCCGATCTGTGCAAAATGATGAAAAACGCATGATTCTCAGAAAAATTGAAGGTGAAGAGTATTCCCAAAGACTTCTGTAGCATGTAAATGAGCTTATAACACAAGTTTAGGGATACAGCACGGAAACAGGCCCTTCGACCCACCAAGTCCGTGCCAACCTGCGATCCCCGCACACTGACACTATCCTACGCACACACTTGGGACAATTTATAATTTTACCAAACGTGTGGGAAGAAACTGGAACGCCCGGAGAAAACCCATGCAGAACATACAAACTCCATATAGCCAGCACCTGTAGTCAGGACGAACCCGGGTCTCTGGCGCACTGAGGCAACAACTCTACCACTGCGCAACTGTGTCGCCTTAGTCTCATTGACAATTCCAAATCTGACTCAGGACATCCTTACAATTTCCTATCCCATTGCAGGTCAACCTTACCAAGTTGCTTCAGCACAAACACAAGACAGCCCCATGACCATGCTTAACTCTAGCATTGAGCACTCCAACTCTGAAGCATGCATTAAATATGATAACTTTCACTAAAATATCTCAGAAGCCATTTGGAACTATCTCATTAGAGGTCACCCCCATATTGCAGAGGAGTCATGCTCCTACCGATGTTCAGAAACCTAAAACCATTTTTCCCCATTGACTCCTACGTTCCTCAGACTGCAGAAGTTCAGAAAGTCTGAAGAACGATCCGAACCTGACCATTCCCTCCAGAGATGCTGCACAACCTGCTAAGCTACTCCAGCACTTTGTGTTTAAATCACTTGTCATTTGTTGTTCAGACTAACCTTGACTCTGAGTATTTCCTTTTCGCAGTCAGCGCCATCTTTTGGGCGATTGCGGAAATTTTCCATAGTAGCCTCAAGAGACTCGTTCCTCAGCGTCACCTCTTCAAGTTCTTGCTGCAGTCTATGCATCTTTCGTTGCAAATCATGATTCTTGGATTCAAGACGACTAATCTCATGGTGGCACCTGCAACACAAAAACGTTTCTGCTTTTTAATTTAAAAACATTCATTCTCCCTCTTCTGAAGGTGTTAATTATTTGTTTTGTATTAATCCACATCTTTGCAGAAGTCCACCCTTTATAACGCGAGTGTTAAAAGGATATTTCACTTTGTGAGCACACCCAAATCTGATCTTATTCTCATTGGGTCATTTAAAGCGAAGATAGGCACAAAATGCTGGAGTAACTCAGCGGGTCAGGCAACATCTCTGGAGAAAAGGATACGTGATGTTTACGGTCAAGATCCTTCTTCAGATTGGGTCATTTCAAGCATTCTCTTTACATTAGGAATCACTGAACAATGAGCTAGAACATGATGCTAAGACAAACTCTTATCTGCCTGCACTTAATTGATATCCCGCCAATCCCTGCATATCCATGTGCCTATCCAAACTCTGAAATGCCACTATTATGTCTTCCTCAACCTAGATTGAAAATCTGCGTTCGCACTTAATTCTACTGCCCAGCTAAACTTAAGAATTTACCTGGTGCCTTTATTACAAAATAAAGTGAAATTAGGAAAGAAAAGCTGTCATGTTAATAGCAGTTTAGTGCAACTTCTCAGTGTGTTTAACATTAAGTACTACACTATGGTGCAGTAATGTAATGGTCTTAGCTCAGTTCTCCTGACTTGGATTACCTGATCACAAAATGCTGTCCCTTTATTCTACCAAGGGGTTTCGCCTCTACCATCTTATCGGCAGTCTACATACCACCCCAAACCAATGCCAAGATGGCACTGGACAAATTATACTCAATATCAACTCTTGATACCGCAAGCTCTAATGCCCTATTCCATCATTGCCAGCGAATTCAGTCAAGCAAACCGTAGCATGTCACCTGCCCCACACTGGATGTTAACACTCTGCACCACTGCTATACCACCGTCACGTCTGCCTACCACTTATTCCCTTGCCCTCTTTTTCGACACTCTGATCATCTGTCAGAGCTGTTCCTGCATTTACAGCCAGATTGGAATGTGAGGCACCAACGAAAGAGTAACACAGCAGTGTGTGAGGAGGCAGATGGTCTTTTTCAGGACTGCATTGATGGTGGAGTAGAACACATTCAAGGCCTTATGAAGGGAGCACATCAAAGGCCTGAAGCTGCACCAAGTGACAGAGTGACTGATTATCTAATGGAATGCAGGTACTTTAACTGCTCTACCGGTATTTCCAATTTGATGGTAAATCAAGAAATATAGCAGTAGTAAGGTTTTAATGACTGTACTACAGATATCAATTGTTTTGTATTTATTATAGTAATATAGCTTTTAGATAGACACATGGGTATGCAGGGAATGGAGGGATATGGACCATATGCAGGCAGAGATTAGTTGAAGACACAAAGTGCTGGAAAAGCTCAGCGGATGGAGAACATGTAGGTATGTTACAATACTTACCTTTAGCAGCGCTACAGTTCTGCCACCCCCCCGTGTGCGCGACTTTGGCGCCTTTCAGAGGGGGGCGGGTTTAAAATGCCGTTTTTCCCCAGACAGGGCAAATCGATCCATCTCAGGGGATTTAGTCGTTAAAGAGAAATCGCTCCGACATTTGATTTATGAAGGTATTTTTAAACCACACTAGATCATTTATTAGCTAGACTAATTTAAAAATCATCTTCTAAAGCCATGAGCGCCGACAACGGGAAGGATTTTACGTAGGGGAGAAAACTCAAACTCCACATAATGCATTCAAAATTGAGTCAACACCAGTCAGAAAGGTTAAAATTAATGGAAAAGAGGAACAGAGGAGAATGAAATTAAAACCATCGGGGGCGAGGATGAAATAATAATTTGAGAGTATTGACTTCAGGATGGATGCGTTTATTGGGAGAAATGAAGAGTCTTCAATGGAGAAGCTTTATTGATATTGGGTGAAGATTGGGAAATAAATAAGGGAAGCAGAAGAAATGTCAAAGACGGCGATTGAAGAGATTCATTGGGCACTCAGGTGCTTCCCAGTAAAGGAACTTCCAGTAAATATCTTCCTTTGGGCTGTATTTAAAACATCTTCCTTTAGGCTGTTATTTCCAACGAAGTGACAGCAGAACCAAGCAGGTAGACAAAAAAAGCTGGAGAAGCTCAGCGGGTGAGGCAACATCTAAGGTGCGAAGGAATAGGAATTTTTCCAGCATCTGCAGTTCTTTCTTAAGCAGAACCAAGCAGTATGCACTCAAATCATTGGATCTGCGTTTAGTTACCTTCAAAATGACAATGTGGCTTTTCTCAACACCATAAAAAGCATTCTTGAGAGAGGAAGCATATTAAATTGCTACCCATTCTTCCTCGTTTCCCAATCCTTATAATGCAGGATCTATGAAGGTACCTTTTGTGGAGTTCTTCTGTTCTTGGGTGTTGACCATCATAATGCAACAGCTCTGGCAGAATTGATTCTGATTCGTAGTCTACATTTTGGCTGTCCTAGATAAAGAGAAAAACAATGAAAGTTAGACAGTTAATTGCAATAAACCATGGAGACAAACCGCATGGAGATGCCAAGCACTTGGTTTTTAGAAATGGGTGGATCACGCACATGAAAGCGACACCACCACATTCTGCACCTATGTCAGAGTGCAGGAGAATGAGGGGGTGAGCTGAGCATAAGAGGATGAGAGGTGATCTTATAGAGGTGTATCAAGGTCAGAAGAGGAATAGATTGGGTAAATGCACAGAGTCGTTTGCCCAGAGTAGGAGAATCGAGAACCAGAGGATATAGGTTTAAGGTGAGGGGGGAAAGATTTAATAATAACCTGAGGGGAAACCTATTTACACAAAAGATGGTGAGTACATGGAATGAGGTGCTGGAGGACATAGTTGAGGCAGCTACTATCATAACGTTTAAGAGACATTTGGACAGGTACATGGATAGGACAGCTTTAGATGGATAGGGGTTAAGCATGGACAGATGGGATTAGTGTAGATGGGGCATGTTGGGCCGAAGTGCCTGTTTCCACACTGTATGACTTTATGACTCTACAAGCCACCAGATTGCAAAGAAACTCTTAAGATGAGGCAGGTTGTCAATTTCAATGTTAATATCAACATCTTTCAGTATGTGTGTAATTGTGAGAAGTAAAGCTGTGGCGTTTTAGGCTGCGGTTGAGGTTTATCATTGTCACACGTGTCGAGGTACAGTGAAAAACTTTGCTTTGCGTGCTATCCAATTACATCAGATGATACTATACCTACATATGATCAAAAGGACATAAAGTGCTGGAGTAACTTTGCAGGTCAGGCAGCATCTCTGGCGAACATGGACAGGCAACGTTTCAGGTCGAGACTCTTCTTCAGGTGTGACCCGAAACGTCGCCTGTGTGTTTTCCAGAGATGTTACCCGACCCACTGAGTTACTCCAGCACTTTGTGTCCTTTTGTGTATGCCAGCATCTGCTCTAATGGTTCTAAATATACCTGCATTAGAGGCCTTCTAGGCCGTGGCGGTTCAAGTACTCACCTAGGAGCTTCTTAAATGTCGTGAAAGTCTATGTCACACCACCTCTTCAGGCAGTGCGTTCCAGACTCCAATCATCCTCTGTGTGGAAAAAAAATTCCCCCTCAGATCCCCTTTAATCATCCTACCTCTCACCTTAAACCTATACCCTCTCATCTCAGACACCCCAAAAAGCAGTTTTATGTACCCTATCAATACGTCTCATAATGGTACATACGTCTATCAGGTCACCCCTCGGCCTCCTCCAGGAAACAAACCCAGCTCATACAGTCTCGTCTTGTAACTGGAATATCGCCATCAGGGCCAAATCCTGGTGAATCTCCTCAGCACCCTCTCCAGTGTAGTCACATCCCTCCTACAGTATATTGTGGTGCTCAGACCTGCACATAGTTGTGGCTTAATGTCCCAGCTCTTACGTTCTGTGCCACAGCCAGCGAAGGATAGCATTCCATATGCACTGTCCACCACCTTATCCTTCTGTGATATCAGGGCATTCACTCCAGGTACTTCTGTTCATCAACATTCCCCAAGGCCCTGCCATTCACTGTGGGTGTCCTACCATTTACTGCGCATGTCCTTGTATGCCTTCACACACCCGAGGATGAAATTCCATTTGCCATTGTTCTGCCCAAACCTCCAGCTGATTTCCATCTTGTGGTTTATTACAGAGTCTTCCTTGCTATCTCCAACAGCACCAAGTTTTGCATCGCCTGCAATCACAATCTTCTTACAGAGTATGAGAGCTGTGTAAGGACCAGGCCATCTCTAGCTACAGGTGGGAGGAAGTAGACTACTTCTATGTTCAGAATATAACAGTTGCATCATTTTAGGCTTTCAACCTGCCCAACCACAAGAAAAATGGGTGCAAACCTTTACTATAAACACAAATATGAACTAAAGAGGAATATTATGCCAAAGAAAAAAGTGACATCCCTTTTGCATTCAAACAGATTATAGCACTGCACAATGAAACATGAATACACGTTAATCCATATTACGTCTCCATTCATATTTTAGATGAAAGTACCCACTCTTCATGACCTTTCCTTTAAATATCTGTCATCACCTGAAGGTGGTACCTCATACATGCAGCCACTTTTGTATTGCAAATGTGTATTATTTAGTGTTAGGCTACTGAGATCAACCCATCTGATGAACAAAATCCAGGCCCTTCCTAATCTGTACAGCTCATTGCCACACAAGGCCATAAACAATATAGACAAGCAAGCTTACTCAACGCCCTTTACCTTAGTATACGCAGATCCAGTAGATCTTTTTTTCTTACGAGCAGTTGGCACAGGAGCGTCTGATTGTTGGCCATCCATTTGTTCAGCTGCATCCCACTGGGGTAGAAAGGGATTGTTAAAGAATAATTGTCTAAAAAGATATCTATGTTTTCAGGTGAGGCAGGGGTTTGCTTGCACCTCCTCCAACCAAATCTACTGTATCCACTGTTCCAGGTGCAGGCTCGGCGATCGTTTCGCTGAACACCTCTGCTCAGTTCACCTAAACCTACCTGATCTCCTGGTTGCTAAACACTTTAACTCTCCATCCCATTCCCACACTGACCTTTCTGTCCTGCGCCTCCTCCATTGTCAGAGTGAGGCCCAGTGTAAATTGGAGAAACAGCACCTCATATTTCGCTTGGGCAGCTTACACCCCAGCGGTATGAGTATTGGCTTCTCTAACTTCAAGTAACCCTTGCTTTCCCTCTCTCTCCATCACCCCCATCTCAGTTGTCCAACCAGTCTGACTGTCCCTTTGATTACACTGTATCTCTGTCTGCTTTGTTGTCACCTTCTCCAAGCTGATAATGGTTTATTCTACATTTTCCTTGATCTGCATTTCTTACAATTCCTTATCTCCCTCCCCTGACTGAAGAAGGGTCCAGGCCTGAAACATCACCCATTCCTTCTATCCAGAGATGCTACCTGTCCCGCTGAGTTGCTCCAGCATTTTGTGTCTATCTATTTGTTCAATTGATTTGATGCATTGATTTCTGGAGGTGAAGCTTGATGCTGTCATCTAAGATTAAGGTAACAACCCAAGAAGCATCCCGACCCGAAACGTCGCCTGTCCATTCCCACCACAGACGCTGTCTGACCCGCTGAGCTCCTCCAGCACTTTGTGAGATTCCAGCAAGGGAAGTTTCTTGTGAATACTATTTCATGATGTGTTTTGCAGCAGGTACTGATTAACAGTCAATCAATTCCTCTGGAGATCAAAGGAGTAACTTTGAGTGGGCAGTTCAGAGCTGGCTGGGGTTAGGTGTCGACCTGAGGATTTACAGACAATTTTCACTCACCTGTAGTTTGTGCTGCTATATGAAAACATGAATAACCCAGGAATAACTAGGGGCAGCATGGTGGCTAAGCGGTAGAGTTGCTGCCTTACAGCGCCAGAGAACTGGGTTTGATCCCGACTACGGGTGCTGTCTATACGCAGTTTGCATGTTCTCCCTATGATCACGTGGGTTTTCTCAGGGTGCTCAGGTTTCATTTTAAACTCAAAAGACGTACAGGTTTGTAGTTAATTTGGCTTAGGTAAAAATTGTAAGTTGTCTCCAGAGTGTAGGAAAGTGCTGGCGTGCGGGGATCGCTGGTCGGCTCGGACTCAGTGGGCTGACGGGCCTGTTTCCGCACTGTATTTCTAAACTAAACTAAACTGTCCAATTGATTGGTGCCACAGGATAGCAAGGTTGAAGTACACTTGCAATCCTCCGAGAGAAGCAGATGGGAGGGAATTGCATGAAGGACGACATTACAGGTCAGGATCCTTCATCGAGTAATATGACTCGAGGTCAAATGCGGAATTCATTCCACAAGTGCTGGGCCAAATTTCACAACCAGAGTGATTTGACCTGGAATTAGTTCCACATATTAGATACAATTAATTTGTATATCAATGATCCTAATTTGTAGGTGACTTACATTGATGTTGAAGTCTGAAGACTTGAATGCTGGTGTGCTGTGTTCCATGTTCTGTGGACTGCTTGGTTCAATTTTTTGAAGGCTTTCCACCTGTTCAGGTATTAGAAAAACAAGTGTTAGCATAACTATAAAGACAATGAGAACTGATGAAGAATGGTAAGCAAAAGAATGAAAAAAGTTATGATAGAAAATAAAATCAAGTGAAGTGTCATAGAGGGTGGAAACAGGCCCTTCAGCCCAACTTACCCTCGCAGACCAACATGCCCCATCTACCCCAGTCCCACCTGCCTGCATTTGGTCTATATACCTCTAAGCCTATCCTATCCATGTACCTGTCCAAAAGTCTTAAACAATGTGTTGTGAAAGTAACTGCCTGAACTACCTCCTCTGGCAGCTCGTTCCATATACCGTACCTACCACCCTTTGTGTAAAAAGGTTGCCCCTCAGATTCATATTAAATCTTTTCCCCTTCACCTTAAACCTATGTCATCTGGTACTTGATTCCCCTACTCTGGGTAAAAGACTGTGCATTTACTCTATCTATTCCTCTCATGATTTTACATCTCTATAAGATCACTCCTTATCCTCCTGCACTCCAAGGAATAGAGTCCCAGCCTGCCCAACCTCTTCCCACAGCTAGGCCCTTGAGTCCTGGCAACATCCTCGTTAATCTTCTCTGCACGCTTTCCAGTGTAACATCTTTCCTATAACAGGGTGGCCAAAACAGAGCACAATATGCTAAATATGGCCTCACCAGTGTTTTGTATAACATGACCTCCCAACTTTTATACGCAATTCTCTGACTGATGAAGGCCAGTGTGTGTGTGTGTGTGTGTGTGTGTGTGTGTGTGTGTGTGTGTGTGTGTGTGTGTGTGTGTGTGTGTGTGTGTGTGTGTGTGTGTGTGTGTGTGTGTGTGTGTGTGTGTGTGTCAGAGAGAGAGACAGAAGTGAGGATCAAGGGAGAAAACGTGTGTGTGAGCGAGAGACTGGCAGTGTGCGAGCAACAGCGAGTATTCAATTTTAAGTGTGAGAAAGAGCATAAGAGTGTGAAGGTGAGTGAGAGCAAGACAGAATATGAGAGTGAGAGAGAATATGTGAGTGAGAGTGTGAGACAGAGGGTGAAGATGAGACAAAGGTTTGAGAAAAGGTCTAAATGTAAGAGAGGGAATGTGCCAAATGGCCTAATTCAGCTTCCATCACAGGAGAAAGTGACAGTGAGAGGGAAAATGTACATGCAAAAGTGAGAGAAAAGTGAACGGCAAAGGATGAGTGCATGAGGGAGCGAGCGTGTGAAAGTGCCGTGCAGAACTTTGTAGAACTCATGGACTTTATTAGCTTCACTATCTTTACTTATGTAGTCTCAATGTGCTCTTTTAATCAGTTGCTACGGTGATAATGGGCTGCGGGATTCTGTGCATGACTTCTCGCCTGCCGAGCAGATATCAATCTTGTAGAAGATCTGTACCTGTACTTGAACTTCAGGGATTCTCAGTCAGAGATGACATTTTCTAAGGATGGTATTTTGATGGTGGACAGAGAGAAAACATGTCCCACTTCCTGCAGAGTGGGAAATGTTTGTTCTTTGAGATTAAAGTGTGAACCATTGCGGGTTCCACCTTTCCTTGGTCATCGGTGCTGACTCTGATTTGTTCTGTACCTTTTCATACCTCTAGTTTCCCACTTCCCAACTCTCATTTTGACAAAGCGTCTCGATCCGAAACATCACCCATTCCTTCTCTCCAGAGATGCTGCCTGACCCACTGAATTACTCCAGCACTTTGTGCCTATCTTCAGTGTGAACATGCAGCTTTATGAAAAATAACGTATGCATTTATTGCAAAGGGTCCCTGGACTGCAGCTTTTAGGGTTTAATTTTCAGAGTTCAGGTACAGATAACCAAGACATCCTCTATTCTTTTACTCCTTTTTATTTCTTTTTATTAACCAATTGGTCCACCCCAAATACAACCTCAGTTCAAACCTGCATCAAGCAAAGTTTCCTCACTATACCTCCTCAAAATTCCTTAGCCCAACACCGCACCTCATGTCCAACAAGCTTCCTGCTGGAGTGAAGCTAATTGATAGGACAAATAGGAAACTATTTCTGGTGGTCTTGAGGTGAATACAACCCCATTGCCTACTCAAGTGTGTCATAGTACATTTTGGAAAGCTAGGGAAGAAATTGCTGGAGCCCTGGCAGGTATACTTCCTCCATCTTTAGCCATGGGAGAGGTTCCTCAAGACTGGAAGGTGGCTGATGTTATTCCTTTATTGAAGAAGGGCTGCAAGAACAAGACAGGGAACTACCTGCCATTGAGCCTAACACCTAACAAGATTTACCACATTTTGGAAAGAAGAAAGAATTATTACGGATATTCAGCATGGCTTTGAGCCTGCGAGATCGTGTCTCGTCAATTTGATTGAAATGGGGCTAGGTTGATTGGCATGGATGGGTTGAGCAGAGAGGCCTGTTACATGATATATGAATCTGTGGCTCTGTCACTAAGTTCCTCACTTCTCCATTCTAGTGGCATGATAATCAGGATTTTAACTCTATCTGTGATAATTATGACAATTGACACCTGGCAATACCTTGATCGGGACACAAGACAAAGCCCCTTGTATCAGAATCATTCTGATATTATTGGGACTTATGGTCACCCTATCTCTCATTGATAAAGAGCATAAATGCAGATAAATCCCCGTGGCCTGACCAAGTGTATTGCAGGAAGAGATTATGGGGCCCTGACAGAGATTTTTGTATCAACGTTGGCTATGGTACCGGAAAACTGGAATGTTGTCTAATGTTGTTCCTTTACTTAGGAACGGTTGCAAGGATAAGCAAGGAAACCACAGGGATGGAAAGGCTTCGTGAATGGAAAATTTTGATCAAGAATTTTATAGTGTTTTTCAAGAGGGGACCAAGAGGATTGATGAGGGCAGGGCAGTAGACCTTGTCTACATGGACTTTAGCGAGGCCTTTGACAAGATTCCGCCTGGTAGGTCTGGTCCGCAAGATGAGATCACAGGGTATCCAGGGTGAACCAGGCAAATGGATACAAGACTAGTTTGGTAGCAGGAGTCAGAGGGTGGGGTAGTGGAGGCTTGTTTTTCAGATTGGAAGCTTGCAATGTGCCACAGGAATTCATGCAATGTCCACTGTCGTTTGTCATCTATATTAACGATTTGGATGACATTTTTGTTTATATGATTTGTAAGTTTGTGGATAACACCAAAGTTGGTGATGTCGTGGACCGTGAAGAAGTCTATCTAAGATTACAACAGGATCTAGATTAACGGGGGAAGTAGGCCAAGGAATGGCAGATGGAATTTATGTCAGGCAAGTGAAAGGTGTTGGATTTCGGTAAGCGAAACCAGGGCAGAACGCACACAGTAAATGACGGGCCCTGGAGCATGTCGTACTACAGAGAATCCTTGGAGTATAAGCGTATAGTTCCCTGAAAGCAGCAACACATGTTAACGAAGGGTCTCGAACCAAAGCTTCACCCATTCCTTCTATCCAGAGATACTGTCTGTTCCGCTGAGTTATTCCAGCTTTTTGTGTCTATCTTCGGTTTAAAACAGCATCTGCAGTTCCTTCCTACATATGTTGACATGTTGACAGTTTGCTGTTTGAAGATTACGTTTGGCACACATGACTTAATCGGTGAGGGGATTGAGTACACAAGTTGGGATGGCATATTACAGGTGTGCAAGATATTGGTGAGACCATACCTGAGAGTACTGTGTGCAGTTCTGTTTGCCTAGCGAAAGGAAAGATATCATTAACCGGAAAATGTGTAAAAAACACTCATAAGGATGTTGCCAGGATTGCATAGCTTGTGTTATAAGGAGGGACTGGATAGGCTGAGAGTGTAGGAGGCTGAGGGGCGACCTTCTTGGGGTATATAAAATTATGAGGAGCATGGATGAATTGAATGGTCAGCCTTTTTCCCCAGATAGAGGCATCTAAAATTAGAGGGCAGGGGATTATGGTGTGAGTGGCAAATTTAAGGGCTGCCTGAGGTATCAGTTTTTCACTTCAAGGGTGGTGGGTATATGGAACGAGCCCTGCGGAAGTGGTTGAAATGGATACAATTGCAAAGTTTGAAAGACATTTGGACAGGTACATGGACAGGAAAGGTTTAGAGGATATGGGTCAAACATTGGCAATTGGGACCAGCTCAGATAGTCACGTTGTTTAGCTTGGTCGAGTTGGGCAGAAGCCCGTTTTCGGGCACTAAAATTCTATGATTCTATACGTCATTAATGTATCTAATCCCCTACTGCCAAATTAGTTCAGTACATGCAATGGTTTGGAATTTTTCCTTCATTCTGCTTTTCTCAAAATGTTCAGCTCCTAAAGAACCACATTAGGACCACTTTCCAGCCCTTTTCAAAAGCCAGATACTATATAGAAAACCCATCAAGAATCAGGCTAGTCCAGGGAAAAGTAGTGAGTTAACTGAAAAAATGTTCTTTTATATGAAAAGAATGAGCCTAAGTTTGATCAGTCTGAAGAGGGTCCCAATCCAAAATGTCAGGGAAGCTGCCTGAACCGTTTACTCCAGCACTAAAGGACCTGTCCTACCAGCATCCGACTCCATGCGGTGAGCGAGATTAAACTAGAAGCGGGGGCCGCGCGGAGGTCGGGTGATCCCTGTACAGGGCCGTTCCCAACAGCATGCGCCTGCATGCGAAGAGCGCAACCAAACCGGCAGCGGGGGCCGCGCGGAGGTCGGGTGAGTGGTGCAACGCGGTGCAAAGTGAGGCGAACTTGGAGCGAAGTCTTAAAGGTAAGTTCACCAGGACAGAGAGGGACACACAGAGAGGGGCACAGAGGCACACACAGAGAGGGTCACGGAGGCACGACGTCGAGGCGGTGTGTAATGCGTCGAGGCGACTGCGAGCCGACAAGCCGTTGCCGCGCGGAATTTTTGAACATGGTCAGTTTTTCGTAGCCCCGCACGATGTCGGGACGAACTCCGCACAATTCCGCACGGCTCCGGCGATCGAAGTGCGACTGGCCCCGCGACGCCAGACGGCTCAAGCGACCACGTTAGGTCGCGCTCATCGCATGGAGTTGCATGCTGCTGGGACAGGCCCTTTAGTATCCTTTTATGTATTAACTAGCATCTGCAGTTCTTTGTTTCTATGTGTCTAAGTTAATATCTGTTTCTGATGCTACATCACTGGACCAGCAATTAGTCGTCCACTTGTTTACCTTTACGCACCTTTTATCAGTCAATTCTGGTCATTTTGATTATTTCCACTGGAATCACGCCAAATTGGTGAAAAAAGCCACAAACATTCTACCGATTTGACTAGCATCACTTGTGCAGGGAAATACCAGTGGAAATAAAATCATATTTCCACTGACGCCACATCACAATGACAGTGACATCATAGAGCACCTGTTATACATCTCCATCCTGCAGGGATGATACAAGCCAGTGGTTGTCGTTCAAATTGTCTTTTGTAGGGATTCACCTCCAATTCTGAGGGACAATGTCTGCTATCCAAAGAGAAAAGTTGCTATAAATATCTGAACTTAAACTATTAGTAGATGGTGACAGAAATTTTAAAGCAGAAATCTGATGGTGTTCGGAATTCTTCAGGAATTCCTCTTTAATTTCCAAAAGTATGTCATAACCCATTGACTACGTTGGATAAATCAGACAGAATTTCTATTTTTGTTACAGGTTTGATGTAAAAAATATTATTTAGAAGTGTGTGGTTATTTAATTAAGATGTAGCTTTCTCGACACTCCCACCCCCCCCCCCCCCCCCCCCCCCCCCCCCCCGTCTAACTTTTTGCCCAGGTGCAGTTTCAGGTGCAGCTGCCTATTATTTCATGAGGTGCTTCACCTAACAATCCTCTCTGGTTCCAAACGTAAGGCGCTGGAGGAACTCATCAGGTCAGCAGCATGGGTGGAGGGAATGGGTAGGTGATGTTTCGGGTCAAGACCCTTCATCAGGCTGGAGAAGGGTCCTGAACCTAATTGTCACCTTCCATTCCTCCAGAGATGCTGTCTGACCCACTGAGTTCCTCCAGCATTTATGTTTGGCTCAAGATTCAAGCATCTACAGTTTTAGTGTAAATCCTTTCCAGCTGTAGTTTGACTGTAGAAAGCCAGTGGGCTACTTGAGTCTGCAGATATCAAAGTTAAGCCTGATTTTGATCTTAACTGACATACGATAAATGCACTTTCAAACTTATAGTGCAGCAAAAATTGAGATATTATCCAGCAAAAACAGTTACCGGAATGAAGCACAACATAAGAAATATAAGAGAACTGCATGATAGTGTAATTCAAATCACAGATTATCAACTCTGTAAATAGGTTCCAATCCAACATTGATGGAATAAAAAGTCTCCTCTTTTATTTCATTAAACTGAATCTATAAAATCGTTAATGGCCAATTTGAGTTCAGTTTCTACAAGTTTCTATCATCAGTGTAAAATTAGTTTGAAGAAGGATTTTGACCTGAAATGTTGCCCATTTCCTTCGTTCCATAGATGCTGCCTCACCCGCTGAGTTTCTCCAGCATTTTTGTCTACCTTCCAGTGTAAAATTAGTGTTTTTTTGATGTAGCCATAAAGATGACTGAAGTTGTGAAATAAGAAACATCATCTAAATGCGCAGTAAATACATGGTTAAGATTGGTATCAAACGTATTGCGAAATGAATTATATAACAAGTTGAGAATGCTTAAAAGCGTATGGTCGTAGCGGCACCTAGAGGTGGGGTGGGGAGGCCAGAACCCTCGTCATTAGTTGGCTTGTTCACGTGACCGCGGGGGTTCGTTCGCAGGCTTTTTAGTTAGTTTGTCAGTGCTCCTCCCAGCAACAGGAGCTGTTTTTTGTTAGCTTAGTCAGGCACGCGAGTTTTCGTTCCGTTTTTATTGTTTACTTTAATTTACTTTACTCAACCTGCCTGGTCTCGCTTCAGGGTCGTATAAATGTAGGCACAAGGAACAGCAGATGCTGGTTTACAAGAAAAACAGAAAGTGCCTGGAGTAACCTAGCGGGTCAGGCAGCATCACTGGAGTATACGGACATGTGATGTTTCAGGTTGGGCCCCTTTTTCAGACTGATTGTAACACGATACGATACGATATTACTTTATTGTCAGAGCAAGTCTGAAATTTGTTTTGCATCGCAGCAGCTCCATTTACAGCATCACAGAAAAGACAAAAGAGACGAGAGAAGATACCCATTAAGTCTTCAAGACAGGACCCAAAAATACATACATTCAACATAACATTACAATAACAGAAATCAACATTTGAGGCCCATCAACGTGCATTTGATCTGGGATTAAGCGCCGTATTTAGTTCGAGGATTGACTGGTGCACAAAAGAGTGCTTCAATCTAACCTTATTAAATTTTGGAACCCTATATCTCCAGTTTGATGGTAATAAATTGTACTCACTGTTCAGAACGTGGTTGGGGTCAGAAGAAATGTTTGATGGCCATCCTTAGTATGTTTTTACGGTAGGATGATTCATACAATTTCTGAAGTGGTTGATCTACAATCTTTGAGCAGATTTTTAATTGTTGGAGCAGTTTTGATTTTGAAGTAGCAGACAATCTCTTGTACCATGTAGTGTTACAGTACTGTGAAACACTCATTCTCACAGCAGTAAAAAATAATAAAAGGCTATTATATAAATATGGGAGAGAAAGCTTGAAAATAATTGAGGGGGGGGGGAATAAAGTCTGGTTACAGATGGATACAGATTAGGGGTGAGTCTTTACTTGGTAGTTGGGTGAACAAAGGCTGGAGATATAAAGGAGATAAAAGTGTTACGATAGGAAAGAAGGAGTGAAATGTAAAGCCAGAGGGGGGGAAGTAGTAGAGGGAAAGGGATGCGGGATAGTAGGAGGAATGAGTGAGCGTCAGCGAGGAGAACAGGGAAGGGGGGGTGCAACACCTCACTGTCACTTCAAGGGTTAAACTTCATCTGCCACTTCTCCGCCCATTTCTGTCAGTGATCTATAATCTTGTTGTATCTTCTGACAGTCTTCATCACTGTCTACAACTCCTCCAGTGTTGGTGTTGTCAGCAAACTTACTCACCAACCCATCTACATTTACATCCCGGTCATTTATACAAATCCCCCAGACAGAAGAGGTCCCTGAACAGATCCCTTCGGAACTCCGCTGGACACAGATCATCAGCCAGAATATCTACCTTCCACCACAACCCTCTGTCTTCTATGACTATGAAGCCAGTTCTAAATCCAAATAACCAAGTCATCATGAATCCTGTGCATCTTACTCTTCTAGATCAGCCTACTATGAGGGACCTTATCAAAAGCCTTACTAAGATCCATGTGTACAACTTCCATCACCCTGCCTTCATCAGTCTCCTTCGTCATCTTCTCTAAAAACTCAATCAAGTTAGTAAGACAAGGCCTGCTGCGTACAAAGCTGTGGTGGCTATCCCTAATTAGTCCATTCTCTTCCAAATGGAAGTAAATCCCATCTTGAAGAATTCTCTCCAATAGCTTCCCTACCATTGACGTGAGACTCACTGGCTTGGAATTTGTGAATTAAAAAATATATTTCTCAGTATCTGAGCATCAGGGCAAGACTGCCATTTATTGCCAGGCATACTTGTCAGTTCTATATAATGGAACAAAGCAAGAAGCCACCTCCAAAGCAAAGCAAGCATTTCATTGTCCTATCAGGGACACATGACAATAAAACTCTCTTGAACTCTTGAAGCTTCAACCTTGCTTGTATGAAATTGGATTCAGATGTTTGCCCAAACAAGCAAGGACAGAGTATCTTCTTTGTCAATGAACGTGATGTGTAAATATGTATTTCTGGGTATATCTTAATTTACATTAAATTCAGAAACACTTTTGAATTTGATTGTGTCAATTTCAAATTCCTTTGATTATTGGCCAAGTAGGATTGTAACAATGCCTTTATGATAATTATATCTGACTTGCTGCAATCCGGTGGGCAGGGCGACTCTCGTCACAGCGGCCTCTGCAGTCCATCTGCCTTTTTTTAATTTTTTGTCCCGTTTGAGTGTAGTTAGTTAGTGATTTTTTTAGCTGGATATGTGTGGGGGTTGGGGGGTGGGGGGGCGGGGTGGGGGAAACTTTTAAAATCTTTTCCCTGTACAGAGGACCTGACCTTTCCTCTGTCGGGTCTCCGTTGTCGTTGGGGCCTAGCACCGTGAAGCGGCCTCCAACCGGACCTGGGGCTCCAGTCGCGAAGCATGCAGACTACTCACCATCGTGGAGCTGGCCGAGTTAGGAATGGGAGGAGCTGTGGTGGTGCGCTGCTGCTGCCCGACCACGGAGATTCGGAGGCTCCAGCTGCAGGCCGGTGGACGGTAACACCGGGAGCTCGCGGGTCCCTGGTGGGAGACCGCTTTTCGGAGCTCCCGTGGCGGCAACTTCTCCCGCCCGAGATGCGAGGTTGAAAATTACCTGGAGCGGGTCCTTACATCGCCCGGCGCGGCTTTTAATGGCCACGGGATTTGCTAGTGCCCGCCGGGGGCTCCAACATCAAGACCCGGAGCGCGGCCTTGCATCGCCCGGCTCGGCTTTAATGGCCGCGGGACTTATTTACCATCGCCTGCCGGGGGGTTTGACTCTGACATCGGGAGAAGAATGGGGAGTGCAGGGGAGAGATAAGACTTTGCCTTCCATCACATTGAGGAGGAGATTCACTGTGATGGATGTTTGTGCCAATTGTGTTGTGTCTTGGTTCTTTTCTTGTTTGTATGACTGCAGAAACTAAATTTCGTTTGAACCTCAATAATAATTCCTTATCGTTGAAAGAAGAAGGAAACATTATATCTTATCTTTAAAGAACTTGTCTAATATTCATTGAAGTAAAATCAGATGTTTTCTATAAATAGCCAGTATCGTAGGTCACTGCCAACTAAGTGGTTGGAAATCTACTCCGAATGTCTATTCATTATAGGATAATCAACACACGACCCAAAACTGCACCCATTCCTTCTCTTCAGAGATGCTGCCTGTCCCGCTGAATTACCCCAGCATTTTGTGTCCATCTTCAGTTTAAACCAGCATCTGCAGTTCCTTCCTACGCCCCTCTTACTGTCTCTTCCATCTCTACAATTCAATTCCCTTTCACATTTACAACCTTTCTCAGCTTTCTAGGTCTTCTTCTCATTATGTTTTCTCATCCATTTAATATCCTCACTTTACTGATGTTAGTCATCAAACTGATTCTAGATAAAACTAGAATTTATTCTCTTTCAGAGTTTCAGAAGATGTGAATCAGTCTTAAATCAGTGAAGACTGCAATGACCAGGTTCAGAAATAGCTACTTCCCCACAGCCATCAGGCTATTAAACCTGGCTCGGACAAAACTATGATCATTAATAACCCATTATCTGTTATCTGTTATTTGCACTTTATCAGTTTATTTATTCATGTGTGTATGTATTTCTATAATGATATATGGACACACTGATCTGTTTTGTAGTAAATGCCTACTATGTTCTGTGTGCCGAAGCAAAGCAAGACTGTCATTGTCTTATCAGGGACACACAACAATAAACTCACTTGAACTTGAACTTGAGAACTGAAATTCCTCGTATCATTCGGGTCTTTTCTCTTAAAATCATTAAAACACAAGTGTTACCTATCGCCACTTGCTATCATTACCTCTAACTCTTGCCTCAGTTTGGACCTGCGATCTGAGATGTGTGAAATGTGCTGGCATATTTGAACTCAATTTTCAATTTTTTCTGGTAAATTTCATCTTAAGGACAATATATTGTCTTTAAGTGGCAAAAGGAATAAAATTCTCCAAATTATGTAATGGTCAGGGACAATATTTTAGATCAGATTATTATATACATAAAGTTTAAAATGTTCTATTGCACTGGAAAAGTGTTTGACTACAATGGTGCAAGTGACTTACTGTTACTAAGAGAGATTTCCGTTCTATATCCAACGAGTGTACACGACTTCGTAACTCCAGAATTTCCTGATCCAACTTGATGTTTTCTTCTTTTGCTTTGTCTAGTTCCCCGGTATCTGCGAAAAAAACAAGGACATCCGGATTTGTTTCAGGCCCTAACTCTGCCTCAGATACTTCCTTCGCTTTTGTAAGAGGTTCTTTCCTTTCCTCAGACACTTCCTTCGTCTTTGCAAGAGATTCCTTAGACCTTTCCTTCGTCTTTGATAGAGATATCTTAGAGATTTCCTTCACATTTGCAAGAGGTTCCTTCCCTACCGCTGATGATTTCTTATTTTCCTTCGACTCTTCCTTCACTTCCCCTGGTGATTTATTCCTTTCCTTAGACTTTTCCTTTGTTACCCCAGGTGGTTCATTCTCTTCTGCAGGAGCTTCATTCTCTGTCCCAGGTTTTTCCTTCTCTCTCCCAGTTGCACGTTTCCCTTTCTTCTTCCCAATCGCTTGTTTCTCTTGCACAGTGCGTGTTTTCGAACCCACACCAGATTTATTCCACATCACATTCTCTTCTTCTTCTTCAGCTGGTTTTGTTAAGTTAAATAGTGACTCCAATAAAGAAGATCTTCTACGTTTTTCAGACATTTTTTTCTCATGTATTATAAGCCAGTTCCTATTCTGCAATAAAACAAATTCCCTTCTGTTATACCTGAAGTCTTCAGCATTTGGCTTGGAGTTGCACCTTGCTCCAAAAATATAGACATTAGTGTATCAGCGGAAAAGAGGTAACATTTTGGGTCAATGTTTGGGACATTATTAGCTTCATGATTGTCATTAGCCACGTAGCTATGGGAAGTAAACACCCAAACAGCTACAAATTAAGATAAAAACCTTTGTGCTTAAATTAACACAGCCATCACACTGCTGTGAGGTCATGCTTTATGATGCAAAAGTGTTCTTTCTCCTTTTTCTGAAGACTGGTGATGTTTCAGGTTAGGTCCTCCAAGTATTCAGTAGCCGAGTTCAGCAAAGGATAGATAAAAGTTGTCACATATAGTTTATAAGTACTTCCCAAAAGAAAAGTTAGCATATGAAGCCACGAGCTAACAAATCTCCACCACCGTATCAAAACAAATGAATGCCGAATTGTCTTATAACTGGCTCAATGAAGGTCTCTGGACTCCATGAAACGGACAAACATAAGTAAGGTAGTGGTCTCACTTTACGGATTTTTTTTCTAACCTAAGCAATTTTTCATATTTCCTCTCCCTTAAGGTACTGTGAATCCTGATGTCTTTTCAGTGCCTCACACAATGGGCCTTCTTCGAGTACAACTCTATGCATCGAGTGTTATTTGGGCAATTAAATGCACAACGCATCACGACCAACCTTAATCTAGTTCAGAGCTGAAGTCCATGGCAGCACATATTCCAGTTAAATAATTGTGAAAGAAGGAATTTTTTGAAGATGAGGGAATGGGGGCCTAGAAAACGGTAGTCCTGGAGTAGAGGTCTTGAAGAAGGGTTTAGACCCGAAATGTTGCCCATTTCCTTCGCTCCATAGATGCTGCCTTACCCACTGAGTTTCTCCAGCATTTTTGTCTACCACCAAAAGAATTGTGTACCCTAGCTAATTTTTCTCATCCTTTCCTAACCCAAATAAGTTGAGACCAACTGGAGCTCAACTAGAACAGAGGAAAAAGAAACAAGCATCAGGATTTTTATATCAGCTCAACACATTAAAATAAATTAGTAGAATATTACACAATGGCCAAAGGCGTGAGATTAATTACTCTAAAATGCTTTAGAAAATGAATAATTGAAATGCTGTGGAGGTCCATGCGTTGTGTAAATACTCTGTTTAACAATTAAGCGATACAGCCCCATCAAGTTAATATTTTACTGCTACTACCACTGCACCGTCGCTCGTGAACGCACCCGAGTTCCAACTCCAACTCCAACTGCCAATCCTTCCAATTCCAACTCCGCCTTTGAATTCCAACCGCCTAACAGCCCAGATCACACCCGGTCCACGCGAGAGTTTGAGCCTGACCAACGACGGCTCGATACCAAAATGGCTCAGGCCGCCACAATGCCTTGAATTTTTGACGCTGTATTATGATTTCATACACTCGTATAATTCCACAACATTCTAAGGATAATTCCACATGGAACTGCAGGAGTAGATTCAGGCTATCCACAATACGTTACTGTGTGACAAAGCTTTAAGGAAATGTAGTTTATGGGCACTTCCATAAAAAGATTTGTCTTTCAAGGAGCCAAATCTTTTTTGCCACCAATGTGGATAACCTCACATTTATCCACATTAAACTGCATCTGCCATGCATCTGCCGACTCACCCAACCTGCATCCTCCTCACAGTTCACAATGTTTGACAATTTTCACATATGCCGTGGATGTTACAGCATGCAAAGATTTGAGGTCAGGGTTTTAATTCACACTTACCACTGTTGCCGTGCACTTTTTTCTCCATGTCCAATTCATCTGTTAGTCGACGTATCTCCTCATGTGCCATCTGTAACCGCTGCGCTGCCTCATCCACGTCTTGTTCCGCTCGTTCCCGCAACTTCTGCTCTTTCTGCAAGTCATCTTCATGGGTCTAAGGTGTTGATCAAAGTAAACCAATGCAGATGAACAAAAAAAATGAACAGCCGAGTTTCACGAGAGCCGGACAGACTTGTGTGAAGACCGATCAACATGGAGTGAAAGACAAGAAACAGGAAATAACCCTGTAAAATCATCCGCGTACCAAATATCAGTCACGGTCTGACTCCAAATTACTGATTCTACATTTGCAGTTATAACTTCTGCCATTTGGAGCCTGCTCAGTTACTATTATTTCTGAATAATTTGCTGCTTAAACTCTGTGCTCCAATAGGATTGATCAGTGTTAGAGAATCAAATGCAATGGTATTTTGGGTTAGGATTCAAAGTTTACTTGTGGTGCAGTTGCTGAATGCATAGTAAAGCAGCATTCAAAGAGCACATGCAGCAAATGGAACCCCTTAGAATCAAAATACAGTCATTTCTGGTTATTTTACATTTGAGAATAAAGCTATTTGCCCAGTCTTAGTTGATCAGTATTGGTATTAGACGGACACTCTAGTCTGTTAAGAATGCGGTGTAGATAGAGGATTAGTAAGGAGAGGATAATTCCATACATGCAGAATCTGGTTATTACAGAAGACATACTAGGACCTGTTAAATGCTTCAAGAACAGCCGGAGTTACAGGGTATTCCATGTTTCAGACAGAGCAAGGCAGTAGAAAGATCGCGGCATCCCTTCAAACAACATTATTGCAGCACCAAATTGTTTTAATATTTGGTTGTATCCTTGGATTATCTTTTGTCGGACTTCACTGGCTTTGCACTAAACGTTATTCCCTTATCATGTACATTGTGAATGGCTTGATTCGTGTATTGTCACGTAATCATGTATTATCTTTCCGATGATTGGTTAGCATGTAACAAAAGCTTTTCACTACGCTTCGGTACACGTGACAAACTAAACTAAATCTTAGCTTCAGAGATCTTTCGGGGTGGAAGATTGCAACCTTCACGTGGTCCCGCCCTGTTTCGACTAATGCAATCAACTCGACGTGCACAAGCGGAAGATCAAATAGAACAAGTTGTCCAACAACTTTAGGCTGTGCACGCCACACGAAAGAAGAAGAAGAGATCTTTCCTGGTCACTTATCAAGCTACTAATCTATCAAATGTAGGTAAGATGCAGTCTAGCTTTTCTGCTTCACAACTGATTACATGTGAAAATGTACCAGAATGGGTTTGGGCTCATGGGCTATAGCAGGGAAATGAATGAAACATAAATCTAATGGAATAATGCTGACAGGCAACTACCAGATTACACACTTCCCCGGAAGCTTAGTTTGTAAAGGCACTGTGCAATTTGAAAGCATTTCTGTTTGATTTCTGCTAAGTTTGAGTTGCCCAGCGCCATGCCAAAGATTGAGAGTCACAGTGCAAAGAAGAGTATTGCACAGGAACGGTACCAACTACACAGCATGTCTGTGCTGGCCGTGATGACAACCTACACTAATCTCATCTTCCTGCACACACTCTGCTGTTTATGTCTATCTAACTGCCTCTTAAATTTTGCTATTGTATCTGCTTCGACCACCTCCCCTCTTCATGTGATCCAGGTAGTTATCACTTTGTGTAAACAAAATTTGCCTTGCAAATCTCCTTCAAACTTAATCCCCTCGCATTTAAACCTATGCTGTATTGTATTTGACATTTTCACGCTGGGAAAAAGACTTTGAAAGACACATTCTGCTTTTATCCCTGGCCTTAATTCCAACCAGGTGTGTAGGAAAGAACTGCAGATGCTGGTTTAAATCGAAGGTGGACACAAAATGCTAGAGTAACTCAGTGGGACAGGCAGCCTCTCTCGGTCTCGACCCGAAACGTCACTCATTCCTTCCCCAGAGATGCTGCTTGTCCCGCTGAGTTACTCCAGCATTTTGTGACTACCTTTATTCCAACCATCTGCCTACCAATTATTCTCCTCGCCTGCATGACCTGCCATGCTTTGTCCTGCTTCTCACGTCTTCCAGTCCATTGATGGCTGTGGGGTAGGACAAGTTATACAACAGGACGACAGTGAAACTCAACAGGATGACAACAGTGCTGTCTTGCTGTCTTGCTGTGTGTTTTTGACAACCTTCCTCACTGTCCACAACATTAATTTTGCAAACTTACTGATAAGACCACCTACTTTTTCATCCAAATCATTGAAATATATAATACAGAGGTCATAGCAGGGATCCTTACAGAACACTACTGGTCACAGACCTCCAGTCAGATAAACAATATTCTATCACTGACCTCTGTATGCATGTAGGAATAAGTGACTAAAAGGGTCTTTGACCCAAACCATTAACTCCGTTTCTCTTTCCACAGATGCTGACTGGCCTGTGTGTTTCCAACAATTGCTGGTTACATTTCAAATTTCCATCAGATTTCCATCATCTGCAGTCCTTTTGATTGTCATTTACTGAAAGCACATTACTTGGATTCTGGCACAACACAATGGTATTGTGTGTAGGAAGGAACTGCATATGTTGGTTTAAACCAAAGATAGTCAACAAAAAAGCTGGAGTAACTCAGCAGGTCAGTCAGCATCTTTGCAGAGAAGGACGAGGTGATGTTTCGGGTCGAGACCCTTTTTTGGGTCGAGACCCTTTTTCAGACTGAAACTCTGAAGGTGTATGTTTTGCTGCCTTGCTCTGTGTAGACACAGCCAGTTCATTAAAAGGTGTATTCTGGCTATGGGCTGAGGGTAGATGAGACCTACAGCTATGTCTTTGGAAACACTGTGTGCCTGCTGACGGATCCCAAACAGCTTCTTCCATGGACTTGAAGGTTGAGATATAGGATCCTTTTGAAAGAATAAGGTAAAACGTTACAATTAAAAATGAAAAATCAAAGAAGAAAGAGAAACAGCTCCTGATAATAAGAAATAATAGGCAGGCATTAAAGCCATCTCTTAAATAACAAGCCAGTTAACGTTTTAGTACTGAATTACTACCGTCCAAGTTCTGGCTTGATCACAACACGATTCCTAAACCAACTACTTTCACCTTTATTTCGCCTTTCGAAGTACCTCACAGTTAATTTATTGACAATATCTTTCAGTTTGACAGAGACACAAGAGACTGCAGATGCTGGTATCTGGAGCGTAAAACAAATTGCTCGAAGTAATCATAACCTGATGCAGGGTCTCGATCCAAATCATCAACAATGCCACAGATTGTGCTCGACCCACTGACTTCCACCAGCAATATCAGGAGACACAAGAAACTGCAGATGCTGGAATCTTGATCAAAATACAATGTGCTGGAGTTCCTCAGCAGTTTGTGTCTTCCTTTTTCAGTTTAATGTTGTGTCTGAATATTTTCCACACAAATTTATATTCCTTTCTCTTTCTTGGGTGGGGGCAATAATTCCTGCCAGAGTATATAGATCGCAACTGTCCTCAGCTTCAATACAGGGCCATCATACAGGAATGTACCTAAACCTTTAGACAGTCAATTGAAAGACCATTGTGCTTGATGTTTTGGGGCGGGACCCTTCAGGTGTGAAGAAGGGTGCCGACCCAAAATGTCAACTATCCATTTTCTCCAGAGATGCTGCCTGACCTGCTGAGGTAATCAAGCACTGTGTCCATCTTTGACAATTTGATTGTATGAATGACCTCTGTCGGGACTTCTGCAACAGCCATTTAATTGGGGCAAAGTTTAACTACATTGTCACTGTTAAACATACAGTGATATTTAGATAATAAGAGTAATGTTCACTCTGAAACGCTGTCACTTTTCATGGTTTAGAAAGGGCAGCGGATGACTCTCCACACAGTCCCTCACACAATCTTCCCATTTAATTTATTGATTAAAAGCTTTTTTTCCATTGCCAAAAAAGTGAGTATTAATTCCATGACAGACAAAGCGTATCAAGTAGTTCTCACCAAGGAGAATAAGGCAGTGCGGTCCATAAAGGACAAGAATACCTTTGCCATGGTTTCCTTGGTTCGTTGCATGGATTCCCTTTGCTGTTTCAATTCCTCTTCCAAAGTTTGCTGCATCTGGCCCAACTCTATCTACAAGACAAAATGCTTCATGCCCGAGTGACTGAATTATGAACAGATACACAAATCGTAAGGAAGCCAATTTGCCTCCTGATCTATTTTTTTTATTTTAAAGCATTACGTGGAAAGATGCAAATTAAAAACAGTAAAGTTTGAGGCAAAACCAGAAAATTGAGTGAAACAAAACAAGGAGAAGAGGAGGGTACACAAAAGGCTGGAGAAACTCAGCGGGTGCAGCAGCACCTAAGGAGCGAAGGATCCTTCGCTCCTTAGATGCTGCTGCACCCGCTGAGTTTCTCCAGCCTTTTGTGTACCCTCGATTCTCCAGCATCTGCAGTTCCTTCTTTAACAACAAGGAGAAGAGGAGGAATTTCTTTAGTGGTAAATCTGTAGAATTCATTGCCACAGGCAGCTGTGGAGGTCAAGTCATGGATATTTTTAAGGCAGAGGCAGATAGATTCTTGATTAGGGATGTAGGAACTTGTGTTAGGGATTATGGGAAGATGGCAGGAGAATGGGGTTGAGAGGGAAAGATATATCAGCCATGATTGAATGGCAGAGTAGACTTGATGGGTTGAATGGCTTAATTCTGCTCCTATAACTTATGAAAAGTAGATTTTTATATCAATGTTCTTTCTGTGCTAATACTGTCTTGTTTCACTTAAGTCACTGGCTGGATGAAAACATATTCCATAGGCATCCGGAAATTAGCAGAAGGCTATATTTTTGTAAAATTATTCAAAATAAGTGCGTCAGAATAGGGCCAAATTTCTACTTAGCTTTTAACTGCATGCCTTGGAGACAGTAACAGCTTCTTACCTGTAACTGCATCCCCTGGTGATTTCCTGCAGCATTCTCCACTTTGCTCTCTGCTAATTCCAATTTTTCCAGCAGTGTGGCACGCTCCACCAGGAGATAGGCCACTTGTTCACTTGGGCCACTATGGGCGATGTCAGCTAGTCCTTCTTGATCCAACATCTCCTCCACTTCCTTTACTTGGGTTTCTATACATCCGTCAATCCAGAAGTATGTGTGTTAGTAGTGAGATCTAACAAGATATTTCACATCACTGAGATATATCCTTTCCTAAGAAATATGTACAGGGAGGAAACTGGAGGGTACGGACTAAGTTGGCAAATGGGATTAATATAGATATGTACTTGATAGTCAGCATGGATGTGGTTGGCCAAAGAGCCTGTTTCTAAGCTATATTACTCTGTAACTTTATGTATCACCTAACATTATGTTCCTATTTGCTTTGTAATCCCTCTTCAATGAAAAATGAAGCATAATTGAAAATCGGGGATTTGCACCAGATCTAATGTACAAATTTAGTTTAGTTTTAGTTTAGTTTAGAGATACAGCACGGAAACAGGCCCTTCGGCCCACCGGGTCCGCACCGACCAGCGATCCCCGCACATTAACACATTCCTACACCCACTAGCGACATTTTTTACATTTACCAAGCCAATTAAACTACAAACCTGCACGTCTTTGGCGTGTGGGAGGAAACCGAAGATATCGGAGAATACTCACACAGGTCACGGGGAGAACGTACAAACTCCGTACAGACAGCACCCATAATCGGGATCGAACCCGGGTCTCCGGCGCTGCATTCGTTGTAAGGCAGCAACTCTACTGCTGCGCCACCGTGACTGCCTAATGTTCTAGTGCACAAGTAACTCTGGATGTGCACATTCAATGGTTTGTGTCAAACTTTCACAAGCATGTGCAACCATTTGTGCAAAAGCAGGTTTTCAAGTTGATAGGTCTCAGGTAGCATGACCCTTTCTACAACTGACCACCTCTCCTGAATGGTCTCCATCGGATTAGGTCTCTTCCCCCAGTGTTTCTATCCTACCACAAACCTCTCCTGATCCTAATTTATCCTTGCATTCCCTACATATTTAGCAATTGAATAAGGAAAAGGAAGTAAAAAAATTAGAACATCCCATCTAGAAGGCGATAACTGCCATTTCTAACTGTAACAATCACAGATAAAATGTCATATTACGTGTCAAAACAAGTTGTAAAGTCACCATATTCTGACCTAGCTCCATCTGCAGTTGTCGTAGTTCCACCCTCAGTATTTCATTCTCCTGCTCATACTCGGCCGTCACTGCTTCCCGTTCCACTGACAAGTTACGGATGTGTTCCACGTAATTATCCACCTGCAGAAATACTTCCCATGTCATTTTGAAGGCAATCTAATCTACAATTTGTTTTGTAGCTTTCACAGTTAAAATTTACCAAGCCTCGTATCCCAGCTAACCAATGGGACTTCCATGTTTTAGCTGAATTTTGAAAACAGGCATTGAGAAAGAGAAAACGGGAATTTTAGTAGCAGAGAGAGATTGTGGTTTTGGTATTTTGAGAGTATTCTGATAGAACAATATGATTTTGTACATGGTGAATGCTGAGGTTTAGAGATACCTAATAAATTGATCTTGTAGCTGTGGCATAGGGCCTGCTTTTCAAGGCATATTTTTGAAGACAAAGTCTACTGCCCTGCCCATGTCAATACAATTTGTTTGCTGTGCCCAAGTGTTTTATTCTTTGTATAACTCTGCCCTCTTGGACAAATAGCCCACGGACATCTGGTTTCTAGACTTCGATGTGAGGATTATCTGGTCAGATAAAATAGTAGAGGCTTGTGTAGTTTAGTTTAGTTTAGAGATACGGCACAGAAAAAGGCCCTTCGGCCCACCGATGTCCGCTCCAAGCAGCAATCACTCGTACACTAGTCCTATCCTGCACGCTAGGGACAATTTACAGAGGCCAACGAGTTTGTAATGTGGGAGGAAGTCAGAGCACCCGGAGAAAACCCATGCAGTGACGGGGGAGAGCGTGCAAACTCCATATAGACAGCACGCATAGTCAGGATGGAACCCGTTATTCTGGCGCTGTATGGCACAGTGTGCAGGCCCTTGTCATCATCTACAAACCCATATTTGAAAAACCCCATCGTTTTTTGCAGCGGATGAAAAGATGGCAAGGAGACAGAATGGCACAAAATATGGAAAGGAGAAAGTTACACAAAGTAATGATTCGCAATCGGTTCTAAACGTGTTCTCTGAACACAGCAAGCCGCCACCCTAGGACCATTTGTGTATTATGTAAACATTTTCTTGTATTAAAATTTAAAAAAAATCAAGAATGCTATGATTTACTGAAAAGTTGAAGAGATTTTATTCAACAAATAAGCAATTTTTCTTTCATAGAAGACTTCACAGACAAAAAACTAAAGCTGTAGTAGATAGCACTGCCTGAACGAGGAACTGAGAAGTTAATCACCATAGCTAGTGCTCTCGGAAAAAGGTATGGAGACGGCATTAGAAGGCAAGCTGTCACGTTTAAGTTTTTTCTTATGTTTAATGTCTGCCAAGAGATCAAGACTGTGTCACTCATAATTGATCTCACCTCTGTCATCTCAGCATCCTGTTGTTTTTGAAACACATCCAGGTCCTGTTTGGTGGCCTGCAGCATGGCCTCAGACCGCTGGTATATACGCCAGAGATGGCACAGATGCTCGGTTCTGCTGCAAGCTTTAATGTCAATTCTATCTTCCTTCAATCTATTCAATATATCTTCCAATTCCACTTTCTCCTGAAAATACATTGCATGAATCAGGGACAATTTGTTCATTGGATAAGAGATATTTTATATAGTAAAAAATCTAACTCTCACTTCACTATAACACTTTTTTTTTTAAGATGGTAAAGATATGATCTCTCCACGATCATAATGCCTTTGCCCTTCGCCAGTTAATGTAAAATTTTGCAAGACCTTCATCACCTCATTTGAAGAGCTCAACAATACCCTAATACCATATTCCACAGTTTATACTAGATCCTTTCCCAACAAATACTTGGTTGGAACTGGAGATGCCAAATGTAATGGAATTCAGAAGACAGACACTGATTCACCACCCTTTGACTGAAGAAATTCCTCCTCATATAAAGGTACGTCCTTTTATTCCGAGGCTATGGCCTCTCGTCCTAGACTCTCCCACTAGCGGAAATATCCTCTCCACATTCACTCCATCCAGGTCTTTCACTATTCGTTAAGTTTCAATGATCATCCTTGCAAACGAGATACAATCTGAAGTGACTCAGATTTCTTATTTCTGATTTTACTACTAAAAATGATTCACATTGAATAAGCCCCAGAGAACAATACTTACGGAAACAGTCTGTGACACCGCCATGCTCCAATGCAACCCTCTCTCCTACCCAAAGTATGCTGCATCAGGCACTCAACACTTGTACCTTCTTACCACATAGTACAGTAAATCTAACACTAAACACACTGGATGGATCCTGTGTGTTACCATGGAGCAACTTCCTTTCATCCACACTGCAGTAGTGGGGGTGCTATTTGGACTAGTAGCAACATGTTCTTCTACTTTGTTGAAATCTAAACCCTATACTTTTACAATGCTAAAATTAAATACATATCACAGGCAGGGTTAAAGCACCAAGGGGCATTTCTGAGCACTTTGATTTAAGCCTTAGAAAGAACTGCAGATGCTGGAAAAATCGAAGGTAGACAAAAATGCTGGAGAAACTCAGCGGGTGAGGCAGCATCTATGGAGCGAAGAAAAAGGTTTCAGGTCGAGACCCAAGTATTGAGGATAGAAGTTGGGAGGTCATGTTACAGTTGTACAAGACCTTGGTGAGGCCACTCTTGGAGTATTGTTTAGGAAGGAACTGCAGATGCTGGAAAAATCGAAGGTAACTGAAAAATCAAACCAAAACTGAACACAATACTCCAAGGTAGATAAAAATGTTGGAGAAACTCAGCAGGTGAGGCAGCATCTATGGAGTGAAGGAATAGGTCTCGATCCGAAACGTCACCTATTCCTTCGCTCCATAGATACTGCATCACCTGCTGAGTTTCTCCAGCATTTTTGTCTACCTTTGCTTTAAGCCTGCTAACTCACTAGCGTTGTACCCCCAGTTTGCATTGACACTTCACATGATAGAGAATGGAGCTCCACACCCATTAAGATAAAGTTCTAAAAGACAGCAGAGTGAGGCAAAGGAAGAAAGATGGCTGAATCCCAGTTGCCAACAATAACAGCTTTATTTTGTAACTTTCTACAAAACTAAATTTTAAACTGATCCTTTTAATTGAAAATTACAAAAATTATCAGTACACTATTTTTCTCTTTTATATAGATAGTTGTGATTCCTCTGAATTTTCCCTTCTTGGATATTTTCACTCCTACTTAGTTTATTCTCTGTGGTGCCCTGCAATAATCATGTATTGTCTTTCTGCTGACTGGTTAGCGCGCAACAAAAGCTTTTCACTGTACCTCAGTACACATGACAATAAACTGAACTGAACTCTATGTCGGACAATGTCTCAGCTAGACTCTCCAATATTAGTATTTAACAAAAGACAAAAACCAGAATTATTTATGTTGCACTTTTCTTACTTTTCTACACTTGTTGTAAAAGGTATAATTGTATCAAGTGCCTCTGAAGTGTGGTCCACAGGATCTGCACTGATTCAGAAAATGAATCACCAAGTGCAAGTAGACTTGGACAATCAGGACAGGTTATGCTAACAATTACAGCCACATCCCATAAATTAATAAAATAATCTGCTTTAATGCACACCTTTTAACAACAGCAAGATCCAACAAACCGCACTGATAAATTGATCAAGAGTTCATAAGTTCTAGGAGCAGAATTAGGCCATTCGGCCTATCAAGTCCACTCTGCCATTTAATTATGGTTGATCTATCTTTCCCTCACAACCCTATTCATTCTCCTGCCTTCTCCGCATTACCCCTGACTCCTATACTAATCAAGAATCTGACAGTCTAAACCCTAAAAATATCCATTGACTTGGCCTCCACAGCCGTCAGTGGCAATTAATTCCACAGATTCACCACTCTCTGACGAAAGAAATTCCTCCTCCTCATCAAGAGGTCAGGTGAAATGCTTTTCTTCTCCTCAAATTGTGCTATGGCATCTCAGTTCAGTTCAGTTTAGTTTATCTGGTATTAGTTTATGATTGTCGCATGTACCGTGATATAGTGAAAAGCTTTTATTTACGAGCTATCCAATTAAATCGGATAATACTATACATGAATGCAATCAAGCCACAGACAAGTACAACAGGTAGAGCAAAGAGAAAAATACCAGGCTGCAAAATACAGTTACTCAGCATTGTAGCATAACAGTTCCAAAGAAAAAGTTCAATATTTGCAACAAGGAAGATTGGAAAATCGGGACTGTACCCTGGCTTGGAAGGGCTGCTGATGGGAGGGGGGTAAAGAAGGAATGATCAGACTGTAAAAGTCCTTGATTATGTTGGCTGCTTTCCAGAGGCAGTGTGAAGTGTAGATGGAGTTAATGAGTTTGTTCTGTGAGATGGACTGGGATACACCCACAACTCTCTGGAATTTCTTGCGGTCTTAGACAATGCTGTTGCTTGGACAAAACAATGCTTGGGCAAAACAATTTGCTTTCTATGGCGCATCTGTGGAAGTTGGAGACATCCCAAATTTACTCAGTCTGTTGATCCTCAGTCTCAGAATATTTTATAACTCATCGTGTGATCGGTTTAAGATCTAATCAAAAGACAGCAAGTCAAACAGTATCCCATTCCCTCGGTATTGTACTTCAGTAATGAAGTACCACTTTGCTTGAAATTACCACTTTAAATCCCTTCCTTACGAACGTACGGCACGATCTCTAAAAAGACATCGTACATCTAAAAACCAGACAGCAGTAAAATATTCAAATTAAAGCAGAAAATCCTGGAAACAATGACTGTGCCAATTACTGTGGAAAGAGAAAGTTAACCTAAAATAAATATATTTTTGATCCAGGACCCTTGATCAGTGATGGGAAAGAGAGAAACAAATGATAGATCACAGAAAATATAGTGAAAGGGAATGATGGATTAGGAGAACCTCCCCGGTGAAAATAACACAGGATGACTTAAAATGGTAGTTAAAATACAGTTAAAATCAGATTGTGTATTTGAGCATGTATTATACTAATGGTAAGGCTGTATGATATGCAGAGCAGAGCAGACTATTAAAACAAGTTGAAAAAGTAAAAATAGAAAAAGAAAATTGAGCTAAAATAAAGCCAGACAAAAATGGCCAATTCTAGTACATGGCTGAAAGAAATAATTAATTAATTAAAGCTGGAGAGTTTGATGTTGAGTCCTGCAGGCTGTAATGTAGCCAGACAGCTGATTCTGAAGTTTGTAGTTTGTGAAAACTGGCCATTTTTGCCTGCCAGCATGTTGGCTCTGCTTTTCCAATCTTTTGTTTAGTCTGGCCTGCTGGGCAGATCTCCAGTAGATCATTCGTCCACATGAGGTCAAAGAATGAATTATAAATGCTGGTTCTTTAAACAGTATGGTTTTGGGGGAAACTGAGTTAGTTAAACCTGGTTGTTCTTTAAGTTACTAAGCATTTCATTTTTCAGACCAGTAAAAATCATAGTGAAGATGAATTTTGTACATTGCTGTACAATTAATGTTATTTGAGGCAACATTATGGCAGAAAGAAAGAAACTGGGGCAAATGAAAAACCTGCAAAAGGAAGTGAATTACTTAATGGGTATTAATGGGCCTGTCCCACTTAGGCGACTTATTTCTCAGGCGACTGCGAAGACTGCGAAGACTGTCAAGTTTCTGGCAGTCTCCTGAAATACTGGCGACTGGAGCGGCGACTGTCAGAGTGACACACACATTGCTTCCTTCACCAGCCCGTAATGCAGGTGGGGGACAGGGCAAGCGGGGGGAGTGCTGAGTGAAATTCACACGGTGCAAAGCCAATGTGATACAAACACACACCGCGATGAATAGGAAGGTTGGCGATGTAATTAAGATGGTGAAAGGACAATGTACGGGAGGGATCACGCAAGTCCTTTAAAAGAGGGGGGGGGGAGAGAAGGTGGGAGAAGGAGTGGAGACAACTTTTAAGAAGCCAGAGAAACATGGCTGTGAAGCTCGGCGGACATTAACATTACCAGTCGGTTATCCTTGGTTCTGAAAACTACCGCTTACGTTTTTTTTCCCCAATGAGCCAATGAAATTCACCGGTCAACCTACGAGAACCTTCGACCTCCCGGCGACCCACGTACGGCACGAGAATTCATGCTACTCTCCATGGCGGCTTCATTCTGGTCGCCACTAATTTTTCAACATGTTGACCGCGTTATGAGGCCCCGACTAGTTCCCAGAATGTGGGAACTCCTCACGACCATGAAAGCGACTCCCTGGAAACTACCCGCAAACATGTGGCGGCCGCATAGTCTCCTGCAGTCATCCTAAAAAGTCGCCTGTGGGACAGGCCCATTAGATACATGGAAAATGAGCATAATATTGCTTTAGATTGTCAATTATTAACAACACAGGCAAGGAATGTAAAGGAATGTCAAGACCACAGTGATACACTTTGTGGTTTTGTGGTTTGCTGGCACACTGCTCGGGTGGTTAATGGTGGGAACAAACTGACAGGATTAAGTATAAAACAGACTAGTGTAATGTTCAACTGTAACGATTGGCAATTTCTCTGTTCCCATGTCACTTATTGGTACCTAGATATTAAACAAACCCAGAGACAATACTAAGGAATACGTGATTTACTTGTGAGCCAAAGTGAATGAAATCTGTCGCTGCTGGATCATGTTATCACTGCCTCAACCATCAACAGATCATGTAACTTTATTCTCAGAAGGTCCAAGAAATACAAACAGAGCAAAATTCAGAGATCCAGCAAAACCTCCAGAAAACATCCAAAATCTAACAAACTGTGTAGGAAAGAAACAAACTGTAATATTTAAGAAGGAACTGCAGATGCTGGAAAAATCGAAGGTAGATAAAAATGCTGGAGAAACTCAGTGGGTGAGGCAGCATCTATGGATCGAAGGAATAGGTGACGTTTCAGAAACGTCACCTTTCCCTTCGAAGAAGGTTCTCAACCCAAAACGTCACATATTCCTTCGAAGAAGGGTCTCGACCCAAAACGTCACCTATTCCTTTGCTCCATGGATGCTGCCTCACCCGCTGAGTTTCTCCAACTGTAATACGCACTTTGGCATACCATTTTCAAGTGATAGAACCAGTCATGAAGGAGTTGTAAGACCTTAGACAAGTCAGGACTCGTCAATTAAAGTGGCTAAAGGATATGTATAAATTTCTTAGCATGCTATGCAACAGCTACACGAGACTGGCATGCTCAACAACGTGCTAATATTGTACTGCGATTCAAAACACGTTTACAAACTACCCAAACAAAGGATTCTTTGAACATTCCCTTCACAGAGAAAAAAGATCAGATTACAAATCCTTTTATTAAATAAAATATATGATCACATACTGGTTAGCAAACACTAGCTACCTGTCATTTAAAGATTAGAGATAATGTTTTTACATTTTTGACATTGCAATCAAATAACTCATCATTCCTCCAAGGTTACCATGGACAATGCCTCCACTGTTAATGAGAGAAAGCCATATGATAGTTGGGGGAGAAGACAGTTTGGATCCAGTAATAAGGGTAACCAAGATTCTCTGCTGCGGTTTTCACCTACCATGGCAACTATTGAGACGTTGGCTCTCTTCATTCATCTGTTTTGTCTTTGAGGTCTTGTTGGATCTCTATCCGTACCATGAGCAACCCCCCTCCCCTCCACCCCCAACCTGCTTGACCTTACTGCTGTCCAAAGAGCAGCAGTTCTCCCTCAGTATAGATCTGAAATGACAGACTACATCACTGGAGTCAAGAGTGTTTTATTGTCATGTGTCCCAGATAGAACAATTAAATTCTTACTTGCAGCAGCATAACAACTATGTAAACATAGTACACAAAATAATAAACAAGGAAAAAAGTTTAGTGTGGGTATATTTACACATACAATCTCCAGATTGGGACTTAAACAGAAAACAGTTGGCACAGGTTTAAATTACACACAAACATGCATTTGGATATTCTTTACCCATTTACACTAGGATGGTATTCAAAAATAATTCCATCAAAGTCAAATTTACTTTGCTTATAATGCAAACTGGATAAGAGCTACGCCAGCATTTTGTGTCTATCTTCGAAGGAAACTTTTAACAGTTGCAAACAATATTAAGCTGCATTTGTACATCCCCCAGTGGCATGCTGAACAAAAAGAGGGTTACGAGATCATGCTTAAGAAAGAGCTGCAGATGCTGGAAAAATCGAAGGTAGACAAAAATGCTGGAGGAACTCAGCGGGTGAGGCAGCATCTATGGAGAGAAGGAATAGGCGACGTTTCGGGTCGAGACCCTTCTTCAGACTTTGAGGGTGTTCAAAACATCCGTCCAAATATTTACATTCCGGATTATTTGTATGGATACAGGATAAGGTAATAATGTTTAATGCAAGGTAAAGCCAGCAAAGTCCGATCAACGATAGTCCGAGGGTCATCACAGAGGTAGATAGTAGTTCAGCACTGCTCTCTGGTTGTGGTAGGGTGATTTGGTTGCCTGATAACACTGGGTAGAAACTGTCCCGAATCTGGTGGTGTGCGTTTTCTATGATGATACAAGTGGCATTCCATAGAGAGCTGCAAGTCAAAAATAGGAAAGTAAGGGGGAATTCAGGAAAATGATCATCATCAGGGAAATGTCACTGAGCAGAACGTTGGTTCTGCACACAGCCAACTCTCCAGGACCTGATGCCTTCATCCTCAGCTCTTGATAAACATAGAGTGTTGGGTGTCTGGAACAAACTGCCAACAGTGAGGCATTAAAGAGGTTTAAAGATGGGCCCATGGATGTGCAGGGATTGAAGAAATATGCATCAGTGCAGGAAGAGGATATTAGTTTAAGATGGCATAATGCTCAGCACATAGATGGTGGGCCAAAGCACTTGTTCCTGTGCTATATTATTCTATGGTCGATGTTGATGTCTACAGCTAAAATGGAGAAAGCGTCAGGGTACGCCATCTGGTGTTTGTTAACCACAGCATGCTAGCCTAACATCTGACTGGGGTGGCATGTGGCCAGGAGTTGTGACGGTGAAGTGAATTCTTCTGGGAGGTAGAAGGGTTAACGTTTTGCAGCACCTCATCGCTAGATGTTCCAGGTGGTGTGAGCAGGAGTTGGACAAGTCAGTCATATCCGAGCACCATGAAGAATTTAAATTAAACGTAAGACTCACTTGTTGGGCTTCCCAAATAAAAGGAACTGTCCATGGTTGAATGTTTTCAAGTTCAAGTTCGCGTTTATTGTCACTTGACCAACTAAGATACAGTAAAATTTGAGTTACCATACAGCCATAGTAAGTGAAAAGAACACAATACTCACATAAAATAAAATTTAACATAAACATCCACAACAGTGGAATCCACATTCCTCACTGCGATGGAAGGCAATAAAGTTCAGTCATCTTCCTCTTTGTTCACCGTTGTCGGGATCTTGAACCCTCCTCAGTTCGCCGCTCTGGTGTCCAGGCCCTCTTATCGGGATGATCGAAACCCGACGTTGGGACGGATCGCAACACTCGTGGCATGGAGCTCCTGAATCGACCACTTCTTACTGGAGACCGCGGGCTTCGTGGTGTTAAAGTCCACAGGCCCCGCGGTCTTAGCACTTTTTCTGGCGACCCTCGGCAAAGGATCCCCGGCTCGGCGATGGTAACGGCTTGAAGCTCCAGGCCGGTCTCCAGGAAAGGCCGCACCAATCCAAGTTGTTAGGCCGCAGGGGGGGCGGAGATGCGAAACCGGAGAAAATCACATCTCCATCCAGGTAAGTGACTGGAAAAAAGTTTCCCCCTACTCCCCCCCTCCCACCATATAAACTAGCCAAGAAACATTGAAACAAACATTAAAGACATACTTAAAATAATAAAAACAGAGAAGGGACACGACAGGCTGCTGGCGAGGCGGCCATTACAGGCATACCCAGAGGAGCCCATTCAAAGTTACAGGCTCATATGCTGAGAGTGTACAGAGGTTTGGTGCAGCCACGCGGCAGAGAAAGCCAACAAATTAAAGGCCTCCTGCCATTACATACTCAGAGTTTGCAACTCTTGTTAAAACCCCCTGAGCTGTCTCGCCATGGGAACGATGTAAAAAATGATGTCATGCCAATGTAAAGTAAACCTTGAACATAAATGGAATGTTCTGTCTGGTACTGCGATTGAAGATTTATGAATGCATTGTATTATGCATAAAATTTGTTACGTATAAAGTGTATTTTTAAAAGAAAAAAACAGCAGAGATTCAATCAGCGTGCAGTTAGCAATAAATTAAGTTAACCGCAGCTGAGAAAAAGCATCTGTTATTATGAAATGAGACAATGTCTGGAATATATATTAATTTGGAGACACTAGAAACTGCAGATGCTGGAATCGAGCAAAATACAAGGTACTGGAGGAACTCAGCAGATCAGGCAGCATCTGTGCAGGAACTAGACAGGCAATGTTTCGGGCAGGGACGCTTCTTGAGATTCAGCTAAAACATTACACTTTAGTTCAACTGACAATTTAGCCAAAAAAAGTACAGTGCCCTCCATCATGTTTGGGACAAAGACCTGTCATTTATTTATTTGCCTCTGTACTCCACAATTTGAGATTTGTAATAGAAAAAATAACACATGTAGTTAAAGTGCACATTGTCAGATTTTAATAAAGGCAATTTTTATACATTTTGGTTTCACCATGAAGAAATTACAGCAGTGTTTATACATTGTTCACCCCCCCCCCCCCCCCCCATTTCAGGGCACCATAATGTTTGGGGTACAGCAATATAATGTAAAAGAAAGTAGTCATGTTTCGTATTTTGTTGCATATCCTTTGCATGCAATGACTACTTTTGAAGTCTGTGATTCATGGACAACACCAGTTGCTGGGTGTCTTCCCCGTCTATTACAAATCTCGAATTGTGGAGTACAGAGGCAAATAAATAAATGATGGGCTATTGTCCCAAAGATTATGGAGGGCACCGTATGACCTGATTAACAAAGCAAATTCACCAGTAGCGGCATATATGCCTTCTCAATATTTCTCCTTTAAGAGTAGGTGTTAATCAGAATTTCCATTCATTGTTTCTTTATCATCATTCGTGTGGGAAAATCCCAACTTAAAAAGTCACCCATCCTTTTCCTCCAGAGATGCTGCCTGACCCCGTGAGTTATTCCAGCACTGTGTGTCAATCTTTGGTATAAACCAGCATCTGCAGTTATTTATTTCTACATATCTGGATTGGGAGTTATGAGGCACTGAAGAATCTCAGAACATTTTATGAACCAATGTAAAAAAAAAGAATTGCAGGTGCTGTTTTATACCAAAGACAGGCACGAAATGCTGGAGTAACTCATCAGCATCCCTGGAGAGCATGGATAGGTGATGGTAGACACACAATTCATGAACACAGTGATGGAGTAACTCAGCAGATCAGGCAGACTGAAGAAGGGACTCGATCCCTCACGTCACCCATTTCTTTTCCCCAGAGATACTGCCTGACCCGTTTAGTTACTCCAGCATTTTGTGTCTATAAGTTCTTTCCTACGCATGGATGGATTGGTGATGTTTCGGGTTGGGACCTTTCTTCAGTATCCAAGACAGACACAAAAGGCTGGAGTAACTCAGCGGGACAGGCAGCGTCTCTGAGGAGAAGGAATGGGTGAACGTTTTGGGGTCGAGACCCTTTCTCCAGAACACTTTCACAGTGGAAACAGGTGGTTGGAAATGTGATGTTTACCTCGTCACCACGCTCCATCTCGCAGCCTCCAAGCTCGGCAGCTGAAGAAGGGTCACCCATTCCTTCTCTTCCGAGATGCTGCCTGTCCCGCGGAGTTACTCCAGTGGTTTGTGTTTGTCGTCAGCAGCAGCAGCTTCTCCTCCTCCTCCTCCTCCGAGCGGGCGGGCGGTGGGGCGGCCTCATGGTACCGAGACACCGGCACGCCGGGGCAGTCTCAGCGGGGGGGCACGGCCGCTGTCTTCACATTGAGGGGCTGGGGCCGGGGCCGGGGGCGGCACGGCCGCTGTCTTCACACTGAGCTGCTGCCGCTGTTGTTGTTGTTGTTGTTGTTGTTGCTGCTGCTGTCCCGGGCCGGGGACATGTGGGGCCCACCCGCGGCCGCGGCCCCGTCACCATGGCAGCCGGCACCTCCCACCCGCGCACCCCGGGGGGATTCCACCTCCACGCGACATCTTCCACCTGCACAAATCCACATCCCCCCACTCCCCTTCCACACCACCACCCAGATATCACCATCTCACACAAATCCTGCTTTAAACCCGTCACTAAATATCTCAATCCCCTGCTAAATAACTAACAAAAGAATACCTTCACCCCTCTATCAAAGGCAATGGAATTGCCCTTGGCCAACCGGAAGGGTGCCCGGTGGAAAATCGTTCCGGGTAAATAAATAAACACTTAACAAACCAATTCATCTGTTAGAAATCCAACTTGTAACCATCAACAATTGATGGGAGCAATTGGCAGGTCATATAGAATCAGGATGAAGGCGGCGATTGATATTTGGAAGCCCCGGTTAGGGTCTGTGTCGCTTGTAAAAGGCGGGGCGGTGATCGTTCTCCACCGGGAGGTATTAAGGAAGGTGACTTCCTGTTGGGGACCATGCGACGGTAAGAGACGGGAATGGGTGGGAAAGATAGAGCACGGAGACTCGATCTGTGGGGGCGAGAGATAGGGAGAGGAGAGGACGGGCGGGCCCAGCTGGAAAGGGGGGGGAGCTCGGGGTCTTGGTCGTGCAGGCGAGGGATAATGTTTAGGAAGGAACTGCAGGCACTGGTTTAAACCGAAGAAGAAGGGTCTCGACCCGAAACTTCACCCATTCTTTCTCTCCAGAGATGCTGCCTGCCCCGCTGAGTTACTCCAACTTTTTGTGTCTTTCGAGGGTTAATGTTCCCGGTGAGGAGAGACCGCGCCGTCCCCCTCCTCTTTGCTACCGTCAAGTCTTTATCAAAGTACTACCTTGAGTGTCAAACAGGAATCAAAGCAGCCAGAATGTGTAGGAAGGAACTGCAGGTGCTGGTTTAAACACAAAATGCTGGAGTAAATCAGCTGGACAGGCAGCATCTCTGAAGAGAAAGTATGGGTGATGTTTCAAGTCTGAAACATCATCCATACCTTTTCCTATTTCCTTTTGTCACCTATTCCTTTTTTGTCCAGAGATGCTGCCTGTCCCGCTGTGTTACGCTATCATTTTGTGTCTATCTTCTATGTAAACCAACACCTGCAGTTCCTTTCGACAAAACAGGCAGTTTGTGCTTGGTGTAATTCCACAGCCCTGAGTGTAATCACTATTTTTGGCATGTCTGAAGATAGACACATAGTTCCGGAGTAACTCCGCGGGACGGGCAGCATCTCTGGAGAGAAGGAATAGGTGACATTTCTGGTTAGGACCCTTCAATCTCAAGAATCACTTCCCGAAATGTAGCCTGTCCATTCCCCTCACAGATGCTGCCCATTCCCCTGCCATTGTCACTTGTTTTCATGCTTTTAGTACTCACCCTGAAAATAGTATTGTGTGAAAACAGATGGGGCCACGTTTTATCTTCAGCTGGGCAGATTTACAAAAGTACAGCATCATAATGTTGCCTTTGATTTTTGTGAATGAGACTTGGACCTGCATCAAAAAAAATTCAGGAACTGCAGTTGATGTTTAGCTGATTATGGAGCAAGATTAAGGAATATCACTCTTTCTGCTGGCTTGTGGGGAATTTCAGTCCATCTATGACAATCTGTAACACTGACAGCAGCAAACAAGGTGAATGGCATCAGTTGAGACTCTTGCCTCTCTTCTTTAAAACCTTGACACACAACCAATCCAATGCAATGTTTAACTTGTGCACTGATGTAAAGAATGTCTGTAAAGTGAGTTTCAGGTAGTTGAGTTGAAGACTACAGCATAAAAGTTGCCCAATCTACTGATGACTTTAATCTGTAAATTGCCGTTGTGGTCTGTTAATAATTATGTAAATAAGTGCAAAAATCTGCATAAATACATTATGTGTAGCTAACTATCTGTACTAAAATCATTGTGCAAAGGAAGAACAGAGGTTATCTATGTATTATAACTACATGTATTATTCTATGTAACATAATTCCAGAATTGGTAATTATTAAGATCTATAATTTTAATTATTGGCTGCTTTGCAGATCCAGTAGAAAGAAACCTAGGCTGCAGCAACAGCAGCAGGATGATGACAGCGATGACCCCCATAAATACAGCAACTTACCAAATCCCGATGCTGTGAGTATTTAAAAACGAGTGTGTGTGGCAGGTAATCCTTCATATTATTGCCAGTGATTTTTTTTTTTTTTAATTTTTAATTTTTTTTACTTCATCTGTCGCTGGGTTTAAATGTGGAAGTAGTTAGTTTGGGATATTCTTGTTCAATGTGGATTTCATTCCAAAGATTTCACGACAGTGTTCGTGCACATTTGCTCCAAAGCAGAAACCATGCATTTTGTCACTGCTGATGACCAAACCCAGTTATCCTCGTCTCACGCTTTGTTTTGTGAAAGACTTAAAGTGGGATTTGGGAGTTAAATAAAAACTTCCCCTTTAATCAGATTTTAATGTAAGAGACAGTGTAATTTGGAGGAGATGATAGATAAATAAATTTTCAGAAGACTGTGGACAAATCTCATGCATAGCATTTAGGAACTGCGAGCAGGTTGGTCCAGCCTTTGAATCGCAGTTTTTTTTGCAAAATCACAGAGTGTGGATGCCAGTGGATATCTTGAAAACCTGAATGTAAGTTAATTTTCTGTGGTTGCGATATTGAAATGTAAGTGGGTTATGCTCAATGTGAAAGCATTTTTGTTTCTTGTAGAATTCCTCCGAATATTATAATGATGACATTGACGAATTTCACGAGAAGAAACTTAAGGTGAGTGTAAGACACCATGTTTATATATAACCTTTGTAGTAAAGTAAAAAATAAGCGTGGATGAAATTGTGTCAATCAGTTTCCCAAGATGTTCATTGTAATCAATAACGTTATTTATAAACTGCAGGTTAAGTAGGATTGAGGGATTGATTTGGATAATAATTGAAGATCTGCTATAATGTTATTAAATAATGGAAGTTGTAATTTGAAAGTGGGAGAGATGTACGAGTCGACTATTCCTCCACAATGCTGCCTGATGAAGCTGCAACAACAAGATACAGAGAATAAAATTATGACACGTTTATAATGCAGTGCCATCATAAATGTGAGCTTACAACCTGAGAACGGTCTCGACCCGAAACGTTGCGTATTTCCTTCACTCCATAGATGCTGCCTCACCCGCTGAGTTTGTCCAGCATTTTTGTCTACCTTCGATTTTCCAACATCTGCAGTTCATTCTTAAACCTAAATTACATTTGTCACTAACAACATAGGGTATAGTTTGAAGCATATTAATAATATATGCATGGCAGCGCAAGAAATTGATGTGCATTGTTACTGATTTTTCAGGGTGAAATATTGAGTGTATGCTAGCTTAAAAACGATGTGTATTTAGGGAAAGTTGGATGAGGAGAAGGAAGTCAGCAGGTATTCTACACAGTCATTCTTAAGGAACACCACTGCTCAGTTTGCCAAAGCAGGTTTAACAACAGCAGTCCAAAATGTGCTCTTGTTGGCAAGCCTTTGAAAATCTCGATAATCCCAAACTTCTTTTGTTGCAGAAGCTGCTGGACGATGGAAAAGCACAAGAACATTTTAGTGAGGACTCATTGGATGAGGTATGTATGTGCTGTTCTGCTGGGCTGACATAACACAGTTGTTAGGCAAGCTTTTTGGAATGCCTCCTGATTAATTTCTAAATGCCCTGTTGCTTGATGTTTAAAAAAAAAACAGAAGTGTTTCTGTCTTTCCAACTCTTTTGTGGAAAGCAGGATTTAATTGGGTAGAAAATAAGATTTGTATAGCATCTTTCACAGACTTGGAACCTGACAAAGCATTTTACTGTTGATAAAAGGTTTTAAACCCTTGTCACTGTTGTAGGGAAACTGAAGCAGACTTGCACATCCAGCAATGTGATAATGACCATATGATATGAGGGATAATAATGAGTTGGGGACTCTTGGGAGAATGTCCTTGCTGTTCTTAAATTACACTGAGGATCTTTTTTTCACTCAATTGAGAGGCCAGACAAAACCTTGCTTTAACACCTGATCTGAACGATGCTATCTATGCAACACTTCCTCCTCAATGTTATGCTCAAAAAGTAGCCAAAATGTATGTGCTTGATTTTCCACGGGTCTTGAGACCACTCTTGTCTCGGTAGTTTTTACTTTCGCTCTTTAAGGTACTAGAAAGTAGTCGTTATGTAAGCTGTTAACAAAGGGCTTGATAAAATAGATTACATTTTAACGTTTCCTTTGTCACTAGAAATCTGCAGGTGTTGCATTTCTGCGTGCATTTTCAGCTGTCTGTATGAAGTCGCTGTATAATTTCTTGGCTGATTAAAGTGCATGCAATGCAGCAAAAGCATTCGCAAAGTATTATTTAGGGGCACCTTTACAGTTACAATTTTTTTTTCCCTGATTACAAATAAGATAATGTTGCATTAATCTTCTCTGCTTTATCTGTTATAGCCAGCTCCATGTATGGTGTAACCTCTTTATTTTACTCTAGAGAGTCGAGTGTTTTATTGTCATATGTCCCAGAGAGAACAATGAAATTCTTACTTGCAACAGCACAACAGAAAATGTAAACATAGTACACTGTAAAGAATATAATAGAGAAAAGGTTCTGTGTGTGTGTGTGTATACACACACACACACACACACACACACACACACACACACACACACACACACACACACACACACACACACACACACACACACACATATAATATATATACACGTGTGTGTGTATATATACATATACACTCCTCTGGACTGTTTTACTTGTCTGGAAATCAGTTCAAGTGAAATTTGCCTATATCACATGCTGTCTCAAAGCATTCATCTGTGTTTTATCTCAATCTGGATGTATTATATCTGACATTGTTATACTGTATTGGTCCATCCTAAATAGTGAAAGGCTATTGCAGTCTCCCAATACAGTTCTCATGTCCTTTCAGCTATATCAGTAGTCATAATATCACACTTTATTGATTTGACTCGATTGACTTCATAATCTCTACTCCAAAGAAGCCCTGAATGTTCAGTCATTTATCTGAGGCTGCTATCAGTAGGTTCTTGTTATTTAGCTGTCAATGAGGGTTAGGGCCTTTTCTCAATTCCAGCAATAATATTGAACGTGAGAGCTGAACCAAAGGGCTGCATGCGATTCCCTTGTTCATAATGCTAATCTGCTTTTTTCCTGGACCTTTCAGTGCTGGTGGTAGTTTTTACAGTGGTAATTTTGATCCTCCACTGAATTAAAAGAACAACATTTTCTGACTTCTGTGACTGATACGGTTCGCTGTATGTTTCCTTCTGCCTTATTTCCCTTCGGTTATATGCAGCAAAAACAATATTGTTGGAAATTAATTTATTAACCATTAATTGGATCAACTATCGGTGCTGACGACTTGCTGTGTCTAAAACAGGAAGAGGTGATGCCCCTGGAGCTTCCCGATTCGGATGATGATGAGGATGATGAATACGAGGAAGAGGTCGACATGGATAGTGATCTCGAGGGCAAAAGAGAGGATGGTCAGTGCAGTGCTGTAATGTTATCAAATTCTGTATAATGCATCATGGAACTAATTTATTTTGCAAACTTTAGCGTGGCCAGAGGCATTTGCAGAAAATTGGGAGAGAAATATTGCCATGTTCCATTACTATTAATTAAGAATAACTGACGTGCGATGTTACTGCTGCAAATGCTGAATCGGTTTATTTGCAGTAAGACTGATTGTTGCTTCGCTCTTTCTCGTCCAGGCCTCCCCAGCGCTTTGTCCTGGGGACAGAAGAAGACATCGTATTACCAGACCGACTACGTTGATGAGATTCCTCGTAAGTTCTGTAACTTGCCATCTTCAGTGGGGGAGGGAGATGGGTTTCTTCCTTGTGTTGTTTGCATGGATGTATTTGTGGTTTTGAAATGCACGGGGTCAACAGCATTTATCCCTGTCCTCAGAATGAACACAAGATGTGACAATTCCATTTTAGATGGTATTTTTCAAGACCGATGCCCTGCCTTTGGTATTGTAGCAAGATAGACTTTTGTGTTTTGTTTTAACGTGCTTTAAGTCAGGCTTGTCTCTGAGTGGCACTGTGGCAATGCTCTGACCTAGTCTGGATTCACCCTTTGCCGCTCTTTGACAGCAGTTTAGGAATTTTATTTCCTCCCTTTCAACATGAAAATCCAGGGTGGAAAGTTTAAAGCCTTGGGCACTTTTGTACACAACTATCTTGTGAGAAGGTATGGGTACTTGCAAGGAGATGCAAAAAATGTATTGTGGTCTGACTTGGCATTTGCTGGTGACACACTTGCAGGTGGAAAGAAACAGGCAGAAGCTCTGGCAGAGGTTGAAGAGGAGGAACAAGAAGCCATAAACATTCAGAAACGACTGGCTGAGGATCTGTCGGAGGATGACTTTGGCCTCGACCTTATTCAGGTAACGATCGGGTGTGTGTGGAGGTGCAGAAGTGGCCTGTGCACCAGATTGCAAATGCCCGAGTAATTTGTGGTTACTATTACTGGGATCGGCTTCCTGTCTTTTCCTGGCGCTTTATTCCAATAGCTCTGTGTCAAATTATTTTTGAGATAATTCAGTAATGCTTGTCCTCTATATGTAGCGGTGGTACTCTCACTTTTAAAATTCATATTGGATTAAGGCAATCCTGGTTCTGCGTGATTAAACGTGCCAGTTCAGCAGGAGAGGCCAGATTATAGGCCTTTCCTGTGTTATGGCCCTCTTTCTTACAGTTACTGATCCTCCCATTCTGATATATACAATTATGGATACGTTGGGTATTTTCATTATTGTCCCTCGCACCTTATATCCGCGTGCTTTTGCATTATTTGAAGAGTTGTAAGTTATGTTTCATTTTACAGAGGCAATGCTGTTTTTGGCTCTAATATGTTCTTTTGGTTTTGAACTACAAATTCATTCTGCCATGGACTGACTGACTTCAATGATCCTTTGCATATCTATCCAAAACGGATATTTGTTTTCTCCCCCAACCCATCTTTTCTCAACTGCAATTGACATGAGCACATTAAATGATGTTCTAATGCAATCAATGTTGTCTTCACTGCTGGTTCTGACACATATCCAAGACTGGGCAATCAGCGATGGTAACCTCTGACTGCTAGCAATCTTGCAACATTTTCATGGATTCCGGTAACAATGTTTTCTGCCAATTTGTGCACATTGCAACAGGGATGAAGTACGTACAGGTCTGCTGTTCTTTCGCATGTCTTTCTCAAAAGAAGATCCGAAGGTTTATTTATTTATTTTAAAGGAAGATTTCATTCTTACGTGGAGTTTTCTCATCGTAGACATTTGCCCAAGAACGGGAAGCAGAGAAAGAGTCTGGAAAGGACCTGAAAATTAAAAAAGATTTGAATAAATTGTCCCAGAAAGAGAAGATGAAACTGCTGAAGAAAGAGTCACCTGAGCTACTGGAACTCGTGCAAGATTTCAGGGCAAAGGTCAGCTAAATTTCTAACATTACTCATGTTTATTCAACTCTTTTTCATGCTTTCTTAAGATTAGAAGTCACGTATATAAGATTGAAAATTCATAAATTACAGGCACAATAAAATAGTGCATTGTAATGTTCCAGAGGTAAAAATGTATTTTATTGGGCACTAATTTCTAAACCATAAATAATATTAGAATATTGAACAGTACAGCACAGGAACAGGACCTTTGGCCTAACACGATGCCGAGACATTGAATATTATTTCGTCGATGGGAATCGTGTTTCTGATCAAGATTTACTAAGATTTTATGGTAGGAGTGCACGTTAGTCCCTCGCTAGATATCGAGTATCATCTGATGCATGAATAGAAGTTAATGTTTCCAAATTAAATGATGGTGTTTAGCTGATCGACCACTGGATAAGAGAAGGCCACTTAACATATTGTGTATTAATGTAGGAGGGTGCAAAGACAATGAATTAAAACAAACGATTGAATTTAAACAAACCTTACAAACATTGGCATCGAGGGAACTAGGGAATTGATTATTTTGTTATCGGGGAATACCTATATTCGCATTTTTCTTTATATTCTTTTCAGAAACTATCAGTATTTGGCACCTTGTTGTTGCATAGAAAAACTGAAGGATACAAGATGAAAATTGATTTTCTTGGCTTCAGGAAAGCACAGATTTGACATCACTGCTCAGTTTATAGTTCACAAAATAAAAAAATCTTAAAGGTAGACAAAAGTGCTGGAGAAACTCAGCGGGTGCAGCAGCATCTATGGAGAGAAGGAAATGGGCAGCATTTCGGGCCGAAACGTTACCTATTTCCTTCGCAAGTTCACAAGTTCTAGGAGCAGGGTTTCAGCCCGAAACGTTGCCTATTTCCTTCGCTCCATCGATGCTGCCGCACCCGCTGAGTTTCTCCAGCACTTTGGTCTACCTTCGATTTTCCAGCATCTGCAGTTCCTTCTTAAAAAAAAAACTTAAATCTTGATAGCACAAAACAAAAGCTTTTCACAGTACCTTGGTACATGTGATTAATTAAACTGAACTTAAATGTGAACATGGATAAGAATGAAAGATAAATGTCAACTGTTTTTTTCTTTTGATCGATTGCCATAGCAATGTGTCATGATAATTTTTTTAAATATGAAAGTGCTGCATAGTGATGGTTTAGGCAAGTGTTTTTTTTTTCCTTCTTCCCCCCCTTTGCGCAAAAAGATTGAGGTTTGCAATTGTAGAAATATTTCCCATTGGGAGTCACCTTGGAAGGAAGAAAGTGGAACCTTTTCTCGTTTAGTTACTTGTAGTTTGTTATTTAGTTTATTGTCACGTGTACCGGAGTACAGTGAAAAGCTTTTAGGGTTAGTTTTAGTTCAGAGATACAGCGGGGAAACGGGTCCCTCGACGCGCCGACCAGCGATCCCCATACACGAACACTATCCTGCGCACACACTAGGGACAATTTACAATTTTACTGAAGCCAATTAGCCTGCAAACCTGAGGGTCTTTGGCGTGTGGGAGGAACCTGGAGAAAACTCACGCGGGTCACGGGGAAACGTGCAAACTCCGTACAGACAGCACCCGTAGTCAGGATCAAACCCAAACCTAAGGCAGCAACTCAACCGCTGCACCACCGTGCGTTTTTAAGTTATTCTGCCAAGTAAAACAATTTCTGATTGATCTTGCAGCTTGTGGAATTGAGGGATGAGTTGCAGCCACTGATGGAGACTGCACAGAGCGGCAGGATCCCAGCAGGGAAGGTATAACCATATAACCATATAACAATTACAGCACGGAACCAGGCCCTCTCGGCCCTTCCAGTCCGTGCCGACTATTTGTTTTCCCCTAGTCCCATCTACCTGCACTCAGACCATACCCCTCCATTCCCTGCACGTCCATATACCTATCCACTTTACTCTTAAATGCTAAAATCGATCCTGCCTCCACCACTTCTGCTGGAAGCTGATTCCACACAGCCACCACCCTCTGAGTAAAGAAGTTCCCCCTCACGTTACCCCGAAACCTCTGTCCCTTAATTCTCATGTCATGCCCTCTTGTTTGAATCTTCCCTACCCTCAATGGGAAAAACGTATCCACGTCAACTCTGTCTATCCCTTTCATCATTTTAAAGACCTCAATCAAGTCCCCCCTTAACCTTCTGCGCTCCAAAGAATAAAGACCTAACTTGTTCAACCTTTCTCTGTAACATAGTTGCTGGAACCCTGGCAACATTCTAGTAAAATCTCCTCTGTACTCTCTCTATTTTGTTGACATCCTTCCTATAACTAGGCGACCAAAATTGTACACCATACTCCAGAATTGGTCTTACCAATGCCTTGTACAATTTTAACATTACTTCCCTACTCCTATATTCAATGCTCTGATTTATAAAGGCCAGCACACCAAAGGCTTTCTTTACCACCCTATCTACATGCGATTCCACCTTCAGGGAACTATGCACAGTTATTCCTAGATCCCTCTGTTCCACAGCATTCCTCAATTCCCTACCATTTACCATGTACGTCCTATTTTGATTTGTCCTGCCAAGATGTAGCACTTCACACTTATCAGCATTAAACTCCATCTGCCATCTTTCAGCCCACTTTTCCAAATGGCCCAAATCTCTCTGTAGATTTTGAAAATCTACTTCATTATCCACAACACCACCTATCTTAGTATCATCTGCATACTTACTTATCCAATTTTCCACCCCATCATCCAGATCATTGATGTACATGACAAACAACAGTGGACCCAACACAGATCCCTGAGGCACCCCACTGGTCACCGGCTTCCAACCTGACAAACAGCCATCCACCATTACTCTCTGACATCTCCCATTCAGCCACTGTTGAATCCATCTTGCTACTCCGCCATTAACACCCAAAGATTGAACCTTCTTAACCAACCTTCCATGGGGAACCTTGTCAAAGGCCTTACTAAAATCCATATAGACAACATCCACTGCTTTACCCTCATCAATTTCCCTAGTTACCGCTTCAAAAAATTCAAGAAGGTTTGTCAAACATGACCTTCCAGGCGCAAATCCATGTTGACTGTTCCTGATCAGACCCTGTTTATCCAGATGCTTATATATATTATCTCTAAGTATCCTTTCCATTAATTTGCCCACCACTGACGTCAAACTAATAGGTCTATAATTGCTAGGTTTATTCTTTGAACCCTTTTTAAAACAATGGAACAACATGCGCAGTACGCCAATCCTCCGGCACTATTCCCGTTTCTAATGACATTTGAAATATTTCTGTCATAGCTCCTGCTATTTCTACACTAACTTCCCTCAATGTCCTAGGGAATATCCTGTCAGGACCTGGAGACTTATCCACTTTTATATTTTTCAAAAGTGTCAGTACTTCCTCCTCTTTGAATCTCATAGTTTCCATAGCTACTCTACTCTTTCCCCTTAACTCACCGAGTTCAATATCCTTCTCCTTGGTGAATACCGAAGAAAAGAAATTGCTCAATATCTCCCCCATCTCTTTTGGCTCTGCAGATAGCTGTCCATTCTGGTTCTCTAATGGTCCAATTTTATCCCTCGTTATCCTTTTGCTATTAATATAGCTGTAGAAACCCTTTGGGTTTACTTTCACCTTTCTTGCCAAAGCAACCTCATATCTTCTTTTAGCCTTCCTAATTTCTTTCTTAAGATTCTTTTTACATTCTTTATACTCCTCTAGCACCTCATTTACTCCATGCCTCCTATAATTATTGTAGATATCTCTCTTTTTTCGAAACAAGTGTCCAATTTCCCTTGAAAACCATGGCTCTTTCCAATTTTTACTATTTCCTTTCCTTCCTTCTATGATGAGAAGACAAACACATTGTGTGATAGGGCGGGGATGTGAGGTGTGACCAGATCATATTGTGAATTTTGTTTACTTCACAGGACGCCCAGTACGTGCAGACAAAGTACCATCTGTACCTGAAGTAAGTTTCTTTGCTGTAACAAGAGAATCTGTGCCCATTGCGGGACACGATGAACAGGGAGATTGAGGAGCTGCCTATTGTCCAGTCTATTAGACATTCGCCACATGGTGAAATTAATTAACCGATAAGTTAAAAATTGAAACCTCTGTTGCACTTGTGATCGTAAGAGTGTCTGTGCCATTAACATTTGTGAGCAAGATGTTCGTGTGAGTTTTGTATGACTCTGGCAATTGGCAGAGTGTATTGTTGATTAATATCAGTGGGACAAATGTTCTTGTCTGTGACTGGCAATTCTTACAAAGAACCATAGGCGTTCAGTCATTCCAGTGAACAGTCTCGTACACAGACATGATATAGAATTAGATGTTCCACTGGTTCTTTAGGGATTGTCAGCCTGTGAGTTGGAATTAATAGATAAGGTGAGTCTTTAATAGTTCTTAGAGCTTTCTATTATTATACTTTAATTTCAGTTTTTAATTATTTCTAAACTGTTCTTAATGAATTTATTAATTTTATTTACATCAACTTTTTTTAAATTTCTCCCAATGTCATTCAAAAACCATTATAGTCCTTTCGCACAACAAACTCTGCCTCTCTTCTTAACTTTGGTGTCAAAAATGGTCAGGCTTCCACACTCTGCTATCCTTGTGGCCTCCAGAGTGTGCAGGGGTAGATTTGCTGCCTTACAGCGCCAGACACCCGGGTTCGATCCTGACTGCAGGTGCTGTGTGCATGCAGTTTCCATGCTCTTCCTGTGACTGCGTGTGTTTTCACCGGGCACTCCGGTTTCCTCCCGCACTCCAAAGACGCACAGGTTTGTAGGTTAATTGGCTGCTATAAGTTGTAAAATTGTCCCTGGTGTGTAGGATAGTGTTGGTGTGATCGCTAGTCGGCGCGGACTCGTGGGCCGAACGGCCTCTTTCTGCACTATCTCTAAAGTCTAAAGTAAAGTGTGGATGGCCATTGAGTTTGTACCAGTTGAGGGTGGTCAGGAGGTACACACAAAATGCTGGAGTCACTCAGTGGGACAGGCAACATCTCTGGAGAGAAGGAATGGGTGACGTTTCGGGTTCGAGATCCTTCTTCAGACTCGGGGTCTCGACCCAAAACGTCACTCATTCCTTCTCTCCAGAGAAGCTACCTGTCCAGCTGAGTTACTCCAACTGAGTACAGCTTTTTGTGACTATCTTCGGTTTTAACAAGCATCTGCAGTTCCTGGTTACACAAATAGAAAATGAGGATCTCCTGTACAATATCTGAGTTTAACATTTAGTAAACAATCCAGAACTGTGAAGTACTGTACTGAAACCAAAAACTATTGTTCCCTTGGTAATGAAATGTGTCTGATCTGTAGCTACTGCACAAACATCAGTTTTTATCTGGTATTGAAAGCAAAACGGATTCCAGTTCAGAACCATCCAGTGATCGAGAGACTACTCACCTACAGAAATGTGAGTATTGTGCAACTTAACCATTCCAAGGTAATTGTTTTTTACCTATTTGTTATTGCGTTCCCATGAAACCCTTTGCATCGGATTCATTTCTCCAGGGAATTGTTGCACTACAATGCTGAGAACTATATTCTGCATCCTGCATCTTCCCCTGCTCTTATTGTACTTGAGTTTGAACTGCTTTGTATCTATGTAAGGTATATCTGATTTGTTTGGATAGCATGAATTCCACAGCCCTCTGGCTAAAGAAATTCCTCGTCTCCATTCTGGCCACTGATTAAGACTAGCCTAGAGATGCTTGTCTTTATTAGTTTGTTGCACTGTTTCTCCTTGCCCGACCCACTCCATCACCTGGACATATTAATTTCATGAGATGGTTCATTCTCAATCACCAAGCTGGGTAAGATTACTGACGGTCCTGATTGCTGCAATGTAAAGTTTTTGGTTAAATAATATCTAAATTATGCTAACTAGGTTACGACGTGTGTTTTCTCCCTCCAGCTAATCAATGACCTGCTTGTAGTGGATAGGCAACTATCATCTGATATCCAGCAGCATTTAAGCCAGTCTAATCAAGAGCTTAAATCTGTTACTGGTAAAGATCAAAATATCTCCAAACTGAAGAAAAAACCACCTCAACTGAGTAAACAACTAAAAACTGATCAAAGACCAAAAGAAAAGGCAAGTATAGAAGGGTGTGCTGTACATGTCCACTACTTCTTTCTCTTTTCCCTCTGGCACACTTTGTTCCAGAGCCTTTCTGGATTATCCGTTTTACCGGACCACCAGAGATATCAGCCCCTGAGAGGAGTCCAACGATCCACTGGAGGGCCTGCAAATTCAGCATCTGAAGTCGGCTACAGGTTCCAGAGCCCCGGCCACAGGAGGCAAACCCACTTTGTTTTTTTAAAAATCATTTTATGAATGGAGTAAACTACAACCTTTTTCTGTTTTCTAATTTATACACAATTCTCCAGTTTGGTTCTATGGTGAGGCTACAACTGCACCGCATCAGAGAAAGAAAAAATGGAAAAATAAAAGGAAAAAAATGAATTTTTTCTATTAGAATTGAGTTTCCTTTTAAATTCAAGTTTCTCGTTGGTAATTGTCTCAGTTCCTTTAGTTTGGAGATCCTACCTGCTTGAGTATTTTTGAGCTTGGGAAGAAGTTTTTTGTTCTCATTCAATAATGTGTTGATTTGCTGCCCACATGCGGACAAAAATATTAGCCAGTTCGACCCCCCCCCCCCCCCCCCCCCCCCATCGGGCACGGATGTTCTGATGAAGTCGAGATCACCCGGACTAGGTGCCACATTTCTGCAGGCGGGAGGGGGAGGGTTAAATTTCTAGTGCGCTCTCATAATTTTATCCAAGTTAAAGAAAGTGCTGGAAAATCGATGGTGGACCTGTTTCATAATTTTGAATTTAGGATGGAATGCTGGACAACTTAACAAACGATACAAAGTTACATTCCCGACATAGAATGTGATTAGAATGGTAATCGGTGCTTTGGAGGCTAAAAATCGGATGAGTTAAATCTCAGTGCCGTGCCAAATAGTTTGTGCGATTTCTGACGTCAAGATGTTACATCAAAAAAAAATTCCCTCTGGGGAAATGTTTAAAGTCAGACTATCCAGTTGATTATTTTAAGAAGCTGTGATGACTTCACTCATCCTTCAACCCAATCATTTATTTCTCACTTGCCACAGGGAGTTTTAGCTAAAAGTATACAGTGTATAAAGTAGACTGTATAAAGTATACAGTATACAAAGTCTAGTCATGTTGGTATCAAGAGCAAAGAAAACTGCCATTAAAACTAATTGTACACGATACAGTAGAAAAGCAATTGTACTAATGGGAGACTGCTTCAGGGATCTGGACCATTCTTATTGAGTCCACACACAAGATTAGAAGCTGTTCAGCCAGAGCTGAACACACTTCTTGGCATCTGCAAACAATGGTGTCTGTCTTGCGCTTCTTGTGCGTGGTGGTGGAAGATTGGTGAAAACACGGCTGAGACGTGAACGCTCTTTCCTTGACCCCATCTATACCATTAATCCAGAGCCTTTAGTTTTAATCACACTATTGAAATTGGGGCATTCAAATTCTGTTAATTAATTCTGAAATAAAATACACTATCAGTAATAGTAAACTTAAAGTTGTTGGATTTTGTAGAAATGCCAGTAGTTCATTAGTGTTCCATCTTTACCCAGTTTGGCTTGTGTCTCTCTGGTGGGTGATTGTCTGCTACCCTCTGAAATGACCGAGCAATATTTACTTCAAGACCAATTGGGAATTAATGCCGATCTTCCCTGCAATACGCACAATCTATAATTTTAAATGGGAAAATAAATCAAAAGTTTGGATACAAGGCTAGGAAGTGGTAGTCTCAATTTACAATTATAACATGAATTGGAAATATTACAATGATTTTCTTAATTATTTGGGAAGTTAAATGTTAAATTGGGGATCTTTCTCTCAAATTGGTTTGCAAGGATAAATTCTTGTGCCTTTCCACATGTTCTTGAGTATATGGGATTAATGTTTTAATATAGGTCATGGGCAAGGATTTGAAATATGATATGGTTGATGAAGCAGGCTTCCCGGATCATAAAGAAATGAAGGGGATTCTATCCCAGAAGAGAAAAAGAATGGAAGAGGACAGGTACGGCTTGTTTATGTGCACTCCAGCATTTTATCTCTTTTTGTAAGCCAGCATCTGCAGTTCCTGTGTCTCCCCAAGTTAATGGGCAAAGCATTATACGTATAGCATGAGTCTCACACAGCCAAAGCCAAGGGTAAATTGACTCCAGAGCAGATGAATGGATATGACAGACAAATGTAGTGGTTGAAAGTGGATTTTCAAAAAGATATTAACAAGATATCAAAGGTTTCATTTCATTAGAATAAAGAATATGGAACTCGTGTGTAATGAAAAAAACTAAGAGAAAATTGCTCCGGGTGTTTGGTAGTAACTATCTCACAACATTCAGAATTGGGATGGTTTTGTCCACTGTTATTGGTAGTCACAATTGTGGACCGTGCTAAAATGCCAGGTAAGCCGTAAGCTGCAAACCCACTTTGTTTTTTTTAAAAATCATTTTATGAATGGAGTAAACTACAACCATTTTCTGTTTTCTAATTTATACACAATTCTCCAGTTTGGTTCTATGGTGAGGCTGCAACTGCACCGCATCAGAGAAAGAAAAAATGGAAAAATAAAAGGAAAAAATGAATTTATTCTATTAGAATTGAGTTTCCTTTTAAATTCAAGTTTCTCGTTCGTATTTGTCCCAATTCCTTTAGTTTGGAGATCCTACCTGCTTAAGTATTTTTGAGCTTGGGAAGAAGTATTTTGTTCTCATTTAATAATGTGTTGATTTGCTGCCCACATGCGGACAAAAATATTAGCCAGTTGATAAGCTACAGAATTCCGGTGAGAGTAAATTCAGTTTTTAAAATATCCTGTCCTACTAGTTTTCTCCAGAAGCGGCAACGTTAGACGTAGGAGCTCCACGCTTAAATACTTGTATCCCAATCCTTTAATAATGGGTTTTATGTTTCAGTAATGAGAACACTGCTGTGCTACAGGGGGTGCTTGGTGCAGATGAAAAGAGAAAGATCACTTATCAGGTATCTATCTTGTTTTAATATATTATAGTTTTTGGGTTGTTTTTTTTTTTTGCTTTAGGGCTATTCTAAACTTTTTTCTGAGTTCACCTTGACTTAATATTAAAAAGAGTAGTTCCTTAAGTTTGTTAATGGAGATTGATTATTCACTTTTATTTTTTAAACATTAGTCATAATCTTTACATCTCTATGAGAACTCTTGTTTTGTTTCCACAATTACGGAAACTTTTTTTAGAACCTCCAATTCCTACTGTCCTCATGTTCTTAGTAGCAAATGTGCATCATGAAATCTGGTTCATTTCCTCCCTCTGCCCCCGACAGAATATTAAACCTGAGCCCTGGCGATAGAGTGGAAACATACCGTGCATTCAGTGTCAGATTGACAGTACCATGCGGCCTAACGATTCCTCCACTTGCTGCCTATGTCTTTCACTAGAATGTCCACCCATGTACTATTGTGAATAAAGACTGGCTGCAGACTGGCCATCTGCTGAGTTTCAGTTCAGGATTGAGTTAGCTGGAGATTGTTTTGGATAGCTTAGCACAGAATATTTTATTAACTGACAGCCTGGAAACGGGCCCACAGTGGCCAAAATGTCCCATCTACGCTAGTCCCACCTGCCTGCGTTTGGCTCTTGTCCCTCTAACCTGTCCTATCCATGTACTTGTTTCTTAAATGTTGCAATGGTACCAGCCTCAACTACCTCCTCCAGCAGATCGTTCCATACAACCACCATTCTTTGTGTGAAAATGTAACCCCTCAGATTCCTGTTAAATATTTCCCCCCTCGCCTTAAACCTGTGTCCTCTGGTTCTCGATTTCTCCTACTTATTGCAACCATGTGCGACAAAACTTTCTCTGGCTGCTCATTAAACATTGCATTGGCAATCACAGATGGCCAAGAATAAGGGTCTGACACCCAGGAGGAAGAAGATTGATCGTAATCCTCGCGTCAAGCACAGGGAGAAGTTCAGACGAGCCAACATCCGACGGAAGGGTCAGGTAAGTGAAGTAGTTGGTGAGAGTTTGAATCGAGGATTATCAATGTCTTATCAACATTTGAAGTGTGGCTCTGAGTCTCCCATGTGAGTTAGTCACATAGAGAATCGGTGCAGGAATAGGCCATTCGGCCCTTTGTGCCGCCATTCAATATCACAGCTGATCATTCAGAATCAGTACCCCGTTCCTGATTTCTCCCCATATCCCTTGATTCCGTTAGCCCGAAGAGCTATATCTAACTCTCTCGCGAATAGTGAATTGGCCTCCACTGCCTTCTGTGGCAGAGAATTCCACAGATTCACAACTCTCTGGGTGAAAACATTTTTTCTCATCTCAGTCCTAAATGGCCTCCCCCTTATTTTTGAACTGTGATCCCTGGTTCTGGATCCTGAGCAAAAGAGGAGATATCAAATATTAAATTAATAACATTAGTAGCTCCTTTATCATCGATCCTCTGTTAAATTTCCATTGAAGACTAATGCTAAAGGAGCTATTCTTAAACACTGTTTAACATAATGTGGTATCCAATATAACTTAGATTTTTTTGATGGAAGATTTAACGCTATCAAGTTATTAAAACAAAGTGAAAAATAGGCCTGTGTGAATGTAGTTCCAACACCATTAACTGATTTTTTTAAAATATCGGGGCAGGAAAAGCTGCTGCCCAATTTATTACCTTAAACAGTTCATTGTTAGTACACAATGACTGAAAAATGGACGACCAGTACAGCAACTTATAATTTGTGAACTAGCTAGGCTGGGCAGCCATGGTGAGAATGCAGCAAGTTCTCCAAATGTCTGCTTCACTGTTTCAGGGTCTAATTCCTGATTTCCTCTCCCACAGCAACTGTTCAAGGCAGCAGCTCGCCACCATTTGTATTAGCGATGGGTAATAATTACTCGCTGTGCCATCAACGTATTTATTTAATAGATTCCTTTGCCATTGAGAACAGGTTGAGTGGGCAGATGCGTGGTAGATGCAGTATAATATAGATCAATGTGAGGTTATCCACTTTGGCGGCAAAAACAAGGGGTGCAGATTATTATCTGAATGGGGTTAGGTTAGGTAAGAGGGAGGTACAGCGAGACCTGGGTGTCCTTGTACACCGGTCACTGAAAGTTGGCGTGCAGGTACAGCAGGCAGTGAAGAAAGCTATTGGAATGTTGACCTTCATAACAAGAGGATTTCAGTATAGGAGTAAAGAGGTTCTTCTGCAGTTGTCTGGGACTCTGTTAAGACCACATCTGGAGTATTGTGTACAGTTTTGGTCTCCTAATTTGAGAAAGGACATACTTGTGATTGAGGCAGTGCAGCATAGGTTCATAAGATTGATTCCTGGGGATGGCGGGACTGTCCTATGAGGAAAGATTGAAAAGACTAGGCTTGTATTCACTGAAGTTTAGAAGGATGAGGGGGGATCTTATAGAAACTTATAAAAGGACTGGACAAGCTAGAAGCAGGAAAAATGTTTCCAATGTTGGGCTAGTCCACAACCAGAGGCCACAGTCTTAGAATAAAGGGGAGGCCATTTAAAACTGAGATGTGAGAAAAAACGTTTTCACCCAGTTGTGAATTTGTGGAATTCCCTGCCACAGAGGGCAGTGGAGGCCAAATCGTTGGATGGATTTAAGAGAGATAGATAGATCTATAGGGGGTAGTGGGATCAAGGGATATGGGGAGAAGGCAGGCACGGGTTATTGATTGGGGACGATCAGCCATGATCACACTGAATGGCGGTGCTGGCTTGAAAAGCCGAATGGCCACCTCCTACACCTATTTTCTATGTTTCTAATGTTGGCCCAATTCTCCACTGTTCTGTTGATCCTGCAGTGACAATCCTTTGTGAATTACTTTACTAATATTGGAAATTTATACTGACTTCCTGTTTTTTGGAACTAATTTGTAATTGCGTCCTAAAATACTGCTCGTTTCAAAGATACAGCACAGAAACAGGCCCTTTTGCCTACCGAGTCCATCCCCGCACATTAGGGACAATTTACAATTACACCAAGCCAATTAACCTACAAACCTGGACAACTTTGGAGTGTAGGAGGAAACCAGAGATCCTGGAGAAAACCCATGCAGGTCTTGGGGAGAACGTACAAACTCCATACAGACAGCATCCATAGTCTGGATCGAACCCGGTTCTCTAGTGCTGCAAGGCAGCAGCTCTACCGCTGCGCCACCGTGCCGTTCCATGTTCTTATAGAAATGTCAAAGTAGGGTTTTATTTCAGATTGCCCCCAAATTTAAAGGCATATAAACCCACAGTATGTTTCTTAGTCAGATCTTGCTTAATGTCACCTTGTATACTTCGCCTTTGCAGGTGCGTGAGGGCCGGAGAGAGGAACAACGATATAGTGGTGAGCTGTCAGGTATCCGGGCTGGAGTTAAGAAGAGCATCAAGCTTCATTGATCTTATCATTGCAGATCAAGCATCTTCAACCTGGAAATTAATGGATCACCTACTCTGCTTCTAAAGTATTTTATTTTTTTAATGAAATACTTTTTTTACTGTTTATAAATTGTTAGTAAAACTGATGTACCATTTAATGGACTCGCACATAATGTAATTACAAACGATTAAATTATATGTGTATTCAATTCCATGTTCTTTTCCTTGGGATCTAGAAAGGTCAATACACTTATTTATCTGGTGTATGGGTGTTCATGTGAAACGAGTAATTTTCCTCCATCTGATATCAATCAATTCAAAGTCCCTTAAATTAAATGGTGCATTCATTCAAATTTTGCAGTGCTCAATAGTTGAAGATGTCCAAAAGTTGTTTTAACTTTTTCAATTTGCAGTTTCATACAGCATGGAAACTGGCCCCTTGGCCCACACTGACCAAGATGACCCCTCTATACTTGTCCCACCTGCCTGTGTTTGGCCCATCTCGTTCTAATCTTTTTCCTATCCATGTAACTGCCAAAATGTTATGATAGTACCAGCCTCAGCTGGCAGCTCGTTACATATACCCACCAGCTTTTGTGTGTAAAAAGTTGCCCCTCGGGTTCCTATAAAAACGTTCTTCTTTCACTTTAAATCTATGTCCACTGGTTCTTGGATACTCAGGGTAAAAATGCAGTTGTTTATCCAATCTATTCCCTCATGATCTTGATCACCCCTCATCCTCCAAGGAATAAAGTCCTATCCTGCTCAACCTCCCACCATAGCTCAGGCTTTTGAATCTTGGCAACATTCTTGTAAATCTTCTCTGCATTCTTTCCAGCTTCCATCCTTCCTGTAACAGGGGACTAAAACTGAACATATTGCTCCAAACGTGGGCTCACCAATGTCTTGTACAACTGCAACGTAACATTCCCAAGCCCTTCTTAAATAGAGGCACAACATTAGCCATCCTCCAGTCTTCTGGCACCTCACATGTATCTAATGATGATTCATTTATCTCAACCAGAGCATATCACCAATTGGGAATCATTAGAACTTGGCATGATAAAACGATACTTGAGCTTTTAAAAAGTTGAGTTTTGGAGATTAATTTAGTAACATGGCATCTTTAAATCAATGGTTTAGACGTGGACAGCTGTGCTGTCTTGGATGGATACACTTCAAGTGAGCTGGTTGAATTAAGGATACTAAACAAAATGTTATTTTCCCCCAGTCCATACCTGCTCTATACTAAGCAATCTGTCTTGGTGCACTCACTTCAACTAACATTAAAAATTCAAAGATGAGGAAAGATTGCAATGAATGGATAGGAATGCTTTAATTTCACCCATTAAACCGGAATGCAAATTAATACAACTGTGATATGTAATGACAATAATTAAATTGAAAAAATATACAATTGAATTCGACAATCTACAACTTTTCTAGCGTTTGAGTATTGATACTATAAAATTCTGACTTCACAACTTTAACCATTATTTCACTGACTATGTTAATATTTTTAGTCCCATCCAATTATAATGGCGCATTCTAGTAATAAAAATACCAATATTGTGTTCCCTTTAATCATGGAAAGTTTCACCTATTTGCCAATAAAATGCCACGTTGCTTTTTATCAAGTGGAACTTTTTAAATGCGGCTTCTGATTGCTTTTAGTGTTAGCCTTGATCACGTTAATTTTAAATTTGTTTTTTAAAAAACATTAAGCGGAACATCTGGTTGCCCAGATGACATTGTTCACATTTGCAAGATTTCATTATTTAGTTCCATAACTTCAGCAGCTTTTTATTTCATACAGCTTTTCCATGGTAACTCATCCCCGTCTACTTACGTGGGATTTTTGCTCTTTTTTATAAAATTAGTGTGGCATTCACTCAAATGCTTCACAATTTTCTCTTCAATTTCATGGTGTTGCTGCACTTCATTCTCCGAAAGTTTTATATCAACCTGAGAATCCTCGGTGACTATGAGAACGTACACCCTCCGTGTTTCAAGTGTATTGGCAACAACAACCTGGTGTCTGTAAGTTGCTAAAGCTTTGCGAGCTCGAGCGAGCAGCTGTGATGAATCCGTCTCCAGCTTGAAGGATGTGACAAATGCTTGAGGAGCCCAGTCCTTCACTAGAGGAGTAAGCATCTTGGGAACCATTTGCATACTTAGCTAAAACAAAATACAAGAAAGACGTTTAAATGTCCATGCCTTCCATTACATTACAATATTTTTTGGAAAATAGTTTGTTGCATCTGTGTTAATCTTTTCTTAAACTTAAGAGGTAGACCAACTGGAAATAAACTCGTACAAATTCAATCAAAGTTGTCAATGTTATCAGTGTAGGGATTTTGCCTCTTGCATATGGACTCAGTGGGCTGTTCTGTGCATACTGTACTGACTGGGCTGATTGTGCTTATGTACAGGGATAGTCTTGCTAAAATGTAGTTGACTGTACCTGGTACACATGACAATAAAGAATCCATTGAACTATTCATAATTAAAGCTTCTCTCTTAACTATCAGATGTAGTCAGATGCTCACATCACCTGCAGAGGGTTTGCCCCCGACTGAATTTTGTGCTCGGGCATCTCCGACGCGGGAATGAAGAAATCCGACACAGCTGCTGCGAGGTAGAACATGGCTTTTGGTCCTATTTTTAAAAAAAAATAATGACAAGCCACAGGTTATCCGGTAGGTACTCCTGACCTGCATATCAGCAGAGTAGTTGTGAAAATTAGTCTTCATTCTACTAAATAGCTCACACAAGTTATTGACATTTGTTCTCTGTTCAGCACATTATTGTCAGCAGCGGTTCATCGAAGCTCATAGTTTGAACCAGCATCAAAGGAAATACATAACAATTTTAATCACATCTGGCTGGAGGGAATGCTTTAATGTAACACTTGTTAGTGCAGCAATACGTACTTTCAGTGGTAATGCATATCAAATGAAAAGTAGAATGCAATACTCCATATTCAAATCTGGATAATGCAAAAAACCTCATCAAATATAACCTACTTTAGACCAGGCTAAGTGCTATTTCACTCTAATATCCACCTGTTTTAATGAGTCATCAACTGGTCTATGAAAGCGTTGCAGGTCTTATATCACAAGAATATTATTGCCATCAGCACGTCCTTATTTTATTCATAAACATGCTTTATATAATATTCTAGGTGTGTCGACCTGAATTGTCACCCATTCCTTTTCTCCAGAGAAGCTGTCTAACCTGCTGAGTTACTCCAGCGTTTTGTGTCTATCTTCTTTCTTACACATGCAATTGAAACATGCAACTAGAATGTCTCCGCCTACAGTCTATCTTTGTCTCGCCCCCTCCCCTGACATCAGTCTAAAGAATAGTCTCGACCCGAACGTCGCCCATTCCTTCTCTTCAGAGATGCTGCCTGGCCCGCTGAGTTACTCCAGCATTTTGTGTCTACCACAACTAGAGTTGCCCTGAACTACTATCTTCCTCATTGGTGACCCTCAGACTATCTTTGATCGGACTTTACTGGCGTTATCTTGCACTAAACATTATTCCCTTATCATGTATCCTCGGTGTAAACCAGCATCTGCAGTTCCTTGTGAATGATGTGTAGGCAGAAACTGCAGATGCTGGTTTAAACTGAAGATAGAAACAAAAAAAAAGCTGGAGTAACGCAATGGGTCAGACTGCATCTCTGGCAAAAAGGAATATATGATGTTTTAAGTCAGAATCCTTCTTCAGACTCATACATATATAGTGGCTCTTGGTCTGAAGAAGGATCTCGACCCAAAATGTTACCTATTCCTTTTCTCCAGAGATGCCGCCTGACCCGCTGAGTTACTCCACCACTTTGTGTCTATCGTCAGTTTATACCTACATTTGCAGTTCCTTGGGATGATGTGTAGGAAGGAACTGTGGATGCTAATTTACACCAAAGATACATGATAAGGGATTGAGAGGGAACGATCAGCCATGATTGAATGGCGGAATAGACTCGATGGATTGAATGGCCTAATTCTGCTCCTATGACTTTATTATGAACTTCTGAAGGGAATAATGTTGAGTGTAAGATAAAGCCAGTGAAGTCCGATCAAAGATAGTTGATCCCCTGACCCACTGAGTTACTCCAGCACTATGTGTCTATCTTCGCTATAAACCAGCATCTGTGGTTCCTCCCTACACATCATTCACAAGGAACTGCAGATGCTGGTTTACACCGAATATACATGATAAGGGAACAACATTGAGTGCAAGATAAAGCCAGTAAAGTCCGATTAAAGAGCTGAACCGCTAAGCCATTGAATTACTCCAACACTGTGCCTATCTTTGCTTTAAACCAGCTTCATCGGTGTAAACTAGCATCCAGTTCCTTCCTACACATCATTCCCAAGGAATGGGGTGGGAGATTGAAACCTTCACATGGTCCACCGTGTTTCGACTAATGCAATCAACCTGACGTGCACAAATAGAACAAGTTGACCTACAACTTTAGGCTGTGCACGCCATACGCAAGACGATTCCCAAGGAACTGCAGATGCTGTTGTACACTGAAGATACATGATAAAGGAAATACCGTTTAGTGCAAGATAAAGCCAGTAAAGTACGATCAAAGATAATTAATCTGCAGAGCCACTGCAGCTTTTTGGGAGATAGACACAAAAAGCCGGAGTAACTCAGCTGGATAAGCAGCATCTCTAGAGAGAAGGAATGGGGTGACGGTTGGGGTCGAGACCTTTCTTCAGACATGAAGATATAGACACAAAAAGCTGGAGTAACTCAGCGGGACAGGCAGCATCTCTAGAGAGAAAGAATGGGTGACGTTCAGACACGAAGATATAGACACAAAGAGCTGGAGTAACTCAGCGCGTCTCGACCCTAAACGTCCCATTTTCCTTCTCTCCAGAGATGCTGCACGTTCCGCTGAGTTATTCCAGCTTTTTATGTCTACATCTCCTGTTCAAACCAGAATCTGCAGTTCCTTCCTGCAGCTTCTTTTGGGGTGTATCCTTGTGGATGATGTTAATATAGAAAATAGGCGCAGGAGTAGGCCATTCGGCCCTTGGAGCCCGCACCGCCATTCAATGTGATCATCCAACTCAGTATCCTGTACCTGCCTTCTCTCCATACCCCCTGATTCCTTTAGCCACAAGGGCCACATCTAACCCCCTCTTAAATATAGCCAACGAACTGGCCTCATCTGGCAGAGAATTCCACAGATATGTTGCCTACCATTGTGGTTGAGGGCCTGTGCGGCCGCCCTGAGCAGGTACAGGTAGTCGGACAAGGTGCTGAACTCGAGGGGCAGGAGGAGTCCGGCCTCCCTGACGGCCGCGTAGCGCTGCAGCGTGGGCACGATGCCGGGCAGCGCGGCCTGGTCGGCCTCCACCCTCCAGCTGCCGGTGCCGACGTCCAGCACGGCCTTCAGCGCGTCCAGCAGGTTGAGGCCCGAGTAGCGGCGGGAGAAGGGGAAGAGGGAGCGCTGTCGGTGCAGGAAGACCACGGCGTAGCCGAGCTGGAGGAAGTGCTCGGCGGACACGGCGCCGCGCCAGCCGCTGCTGAAGTTGTCGAGGTAGCGCACGGTGCGCGACTCCAGCGGCACCTTGGTTCCCCCCGAGGTGACCAGCACCAGCCGCCGGCGCTGCGCTGCATGCCGCGCCGCGAACTCGCACAGCGCCCGGCCCGAGGCGGCCGCGTTAGGCGGCGGGGCGCTGTCCGAGAAAAACTGGTCCCATTCGGGCCCGGGCCCGGCCTCGGCCGCCATGACAACCCGTCCCGTCCCGCCTCAATCCCCGTCCGCCGCCGGAACATCCCCACCCCCCGCGGAACGTTCCGCCCGCCGCGAGGCTCGCGCAGACAGAGTCAAGTCAAGTCACATTTATTTATATAGCACATTAAAAAAAACAACTCTCGTTGACCAAAGTGCTTTACATTTGTTATAAGAGTAGTATACACAAGCAGGCTACATACATATATACAAATATATACAAATAGCCCTCGCTCAGAGTCAAGTTCAAGTGTAAGTGAGTTTATTGTCGTGTGTCCCTGATAGGACAATGACATTCTTGCTTTGCTTCGGCACACAGAACATAGTAGGCATTTACTACAAAACAGATCAGTGTGTCCACATATCATTATATAAATACATACACACATGAATAAATAAACTGATAAAGTGCAAATAACAGATAATGTGTTATTAATGAACATAGTATTGTCCGAGCCAGGTTTAATAGCCTGATGGCTGTGGGGAAGTAGCTGTTCCTGTTCGGCCCAACTTGCCCACGCTGGCCAACAATGTCCTAGCTTCCGCAGGGTGTTGAATGTATCCATGATAAGGAGTGTAAGATAATTGTACAGTACTTTATTAAGGATATTTGTTTGTATTGTTTTATGGTGGTGGGATCTGGTCTGTTTTATTGTAGTGTAATATATATATATATATATACTATTAAATATTATATATATTTAAATAATTGAATACATTTTTGAATTAAAAAAACCCAAAAAAACCTAGCTACACTATTCCCACCTGCCTGCGCTTGGTCCACATCCCATCCAAACCTGTCCTATCCATGTACCTGTCTAACTATGTATCATGTACATATACTATGTACCATGTACCATGTACTGTACCTGTCTAACTATGTGCCTGTCTATCCATGTACCAGCCTCAACTACCAACTCTGGCAGGTCAGGATCAGGCGGCATCTCTGGAGGGAAGGAATGGGCGATGTTTCGGGTTGAGACCCTTCTTCAATCACACTGTTCATTGGAAAGAAACACAGCAAAGAGAGGTTGTGTAGGAAGGAACTGCAGTATGTGTATATATATTTACACACTTAACTTTTTTTCTCGTTTATTTTATTTGTTTACAGGGTACTATGTTTACGTATTCTGTTGTGCTGCTGCAAGTAAGAATTTAATTGTTCTACTTGCAGACAAATGACAATCTGGGACAAATGACAATAAAATACGATTGACACACTTGATGATTTAAACCGAAGATAGACACAAAATGCTGGAGTAACTCACTGGGACAGGCAGCATCTCTGGTGGGAAGGAATGGGTGATGTTTCAGGTCGAGACGAAAGGTTCAGATTGAGTTAACTCAGTTCCACTATTGGCTTCCTTACATCCCTGTCATTAGCACATCCTCCCCAGCCAACAATGGACCATTGTGGGCTCCACCCTTCCTTAGGTCATCTGGTGCCGGCCCTGTTTTGTTCTGGACTTCTCTATATTTCAGACTGAAGAAAGGTCTCGGCCCAAAACGTCACCTATCCATGTTCTCCAAAGATGTTGCCTGACCCACTGAGTTGCTCGGGCTCTTGTCTTGGTGTCTATCTTTGGTATAAACCAGCATCTGCAGTTCCTTCCTACACAGAGCCTTCAGCCCTGATTGCAATTTCTATTCAAAGTCATTACAATGACATGTTGCTATCAAAACGTTTAGATTTCCCCGTTAATAGTAGCTCTGATTTGTGTTGTGTTATTTAGGTGTGTGAAGCACGAAGGAGTGCGGCAGGTTCAGGGTCTGGAGGAAAACCCCTAGCAACGTGTCCCCGTTCCCTAGCAACGTGACCCGTATCCCTAGCAACGTGTCCCCGTTCCCTACCAACGTGCCCCGTGTCCCTAGCAACGTGTCCCCGTTCCCTAGCAACGTGTCCCAACTCCCTAGCAACGTGTCCCGTCCTAGCAACGTGTCCCAACTCCCTAGCAACGTGTCCCCGTTCCCTAGCAACGTGTCCCAACTCCCTAGCAACGTGTCCCAACTCCCTAGCAACGTGTCCCAACTCCCTAGCAACGTGTCCCCTGTCCCTAGCAACGTGTCCCAACTCCCTAGCAACGTGCCCCGTGTCCCTAGCAACGTGTCCCCGTTCCCTAGCAACGTGTCCCAACTCCCTAGCAACGTGTCCCGTCCCTAGCAACGTGTCCCAACTCCCTAGCAACGTGTCCCCGTTCCCTAGCAACGTGCCCCGCCGTCAGTAACGCCGCACTTGAGAAGCTGAGATTGCTGCAGATACGGGCTGACCTCCCGAGCTGTCGACATGTTAAGTACTTCTGTTTATCCGCTTGCTAATCCCAAGGGGGTCACACTGGAGTGCGAGATGTGCCAAAAAACCGCCCATATCATGTGCTCCCGGTGCAGGGTGACTTATTACTGGTGAGTTGAGGCGTTCTTAAACTAGGTGGGCTGCTGACAAAACAGAAGTGGCTTTGATTTGTGTTAACGAAGAAACTGCAGATGCTGGAGAATCGAGGGTTACACAAAAAGCTGGAGAAACTCAGAGGGTGCAGCAGCATCTAAGGAGCGAAGGAGATAGGCGACGTTTCGGGTCGAGACCCTTCTTCAGACTGGTCAGGGATCAGGGAAACGAGAGATATAGACGGTGATGTGGAGAGATAAAGAACAATGAATGAAAGATATGCAAAAAAGTATCGATGATAAAGGGAACAAGCCATTGTAAGCTGTTTGTGGTGTGAAAATGAGAAGCTGGTGCGACTGGGGTGGGGGAGGGAGATAGAGAGGGAGGGAATGCCAGGGCCCGAGGGCTGAGGGAGAGGTGGGAAGGGGAGGAGACAGCAAGGGTTAACAGAATTGAGAAAATTCAATGTTCAAGCCCAGAGGATGCAGACTCCCCAAGCGGAATATGAGGTGCTGTTCCTCCAACTTGCGGTGTTGCTCACTCTGGCCGTGGAGGAGGCCCAGGACCGAGAGGTCGGATGTCCTCCCGGTGGCTCAGCACTTCAACTCCCCCTCCCATTCCGTATCCTACCACATCACTGTCTATATCTCTCGTTTCCCTGATCCCTGACCAGTCTGAAGAAGGGTCTCGACCCGAAACTTTGCCTATCTCCTTCGCCTCTTAGATGCTGCTGCACCCGCTGAGTTTCTCCAGCTTTTTGTGTAACCCTGGCTTTGATTTGTGATGTGTTATATTTGTAACACATCTTTCTATCCTACAGCCATCAGGCTATTAAGCACTAGGACCAAAACTACCTGGACTTGGGAGCATTGATTTTGTTTTTTTGCATCATTATTGTATTTATATGTTTTATGAGTATGTGTGTGTATGTGTGTGTATATGTATATACCGAAAATTGGAGGAGGAACATCTCATATTTCACTTGAGCAGCTTACAACCCAGCAGTATGAATATTGATTTCTGTAACTTCAAGTAACCCTTGCTTTCCCTCTCTCTATGTCCCACCCCATCCTAGTTCTCCAGCCAGTTGCACTGTCCTCCTGATTACACTTTGCTGATTGTTCTATATTTCCTTTATCATCGTGCCCTTGGATCTGTGTTTTCACACCTTTCCCTTCCATATCTCTAAGTCTCCCTCTGCGCTGAATCTCAGTCTCAAAAGGATCTTGACACAAGACGTCCCGCTGAGTTAATCCAGTATTTTGTATCTATCTTATGTGTATATAACATACACACACTGGACTTATTTTTCTCGTTTATTATATTTTTTACAGTGTGCTATGTTTACATATTCCGTTGTGCCGCTGCAAATACGAATTTCATTGTTCTATCTGGGACACATGACAATAAAACACTCTTGACTCTTGTAGATGAGGTATTAAAGAGTACTGCTGGACTCCATTTCAATTTTGTTTTAAATTGCAATCACCAAAATGCCCACCTTACCTAGGAATAAGCAAACAAATGCCAAATAAGATCATAAGTGATAGGAGCAGAATTAGTCCATTCAGCCCATCGAGTATGTTCTGTCCTTCATGGCTGATTTATCTCACCATCCTAACCCCATTCTCCTGCCTTCTCCCCATAATCCCTGACACCGGCACTAATCAATAAACCCTCCCTTAAAAATATCCATTGACTTGGCCTCCACAGCCTTCTGTGGCAATGAATTTCACAGATTCACCATCATAGATACCATCATAGATAAGGCAATAAGAATCATTAGATTTAATAATTGGAGATACAGTTGCTGTGGCCATATGTTGTGGTGTTGGTGGAGGTCTAATGTCAAACAATCTATTGCATAGCTGGAGTCAAATGTAATTTTTGCTTTAGTCACTAAAAATATTTTTTTAATCTGGTAATGAATTACTTCTAAAGAATAACAGTTTTATTTTTGAAAAGAAATGCATGAGCTTCAAATCTGGTCAGATCAATTGAGTGTGTACACAAATGCAAGCTTTTATTTAAAAGAAAACAATTCCATTTTGTATCCATTAAACAGTGTTGTTTTCTGAACTAAAAATATTAAAACTTTCTACTGATAAAGAATATATCTTTGATATTTCCTGTATTTATAAGCTGTGCCAACGAGTGAATGTTATATGGTCATAAGTGATAGGAGCAGAATGACGGCATTTGCCCCATCAAGTCTACTCCGCCATTCAATCATGGCTGATTTATCTCTCCCTCCTAACCCCATTCTCCTGCCTTCTCCCCATAACCTCTGACACCTGTACTAATCAAGATGAAGAATGTTCCTCTCAAAGTTAAACACCTATTCCTATCTTCTCACAGTGATATTGCGCACCAAGAGGCAGATTGGCATGGAATCCATGAGAAGATTTGCCAGCTTCTGATTCCCGTACGAACACCACTGCCTTTCCTCAGCTCAACAAAAGAACGAGAACACAGTAAGGCACAACTGGTGCAGAGACAGGTAAACACTGAGAACCTAGCATCTATATTTTTAAGAAGGAACTGCAGATGCTGGAAAATCGAAGGGAGACAAAAATGCTGAAGAAACTCAACTGGTGAGGAAACATCTATGGAGCAAAGGAAATAGGCGCCGTTTCGGTTTGAAGAAGGGTCTCGACCAGAAACACTGCCTATTTCCTTCTCTCCATAGATACTGCCTCACCCGCTGAGTTTCTCCAGCATTTTTGTCTACCTAGCATCTATATTTGTTTATTTTTTGATTTCCAGTTTTCTCTTGTCCTCTCCACAGCGTACTGACTAATGCAGGTGAGGAATATAGGTTCGCTATAAACAGTAACTATTGAATGCATTTCTTCATATGTGATTGCAGACAGATTGTTCCCAAGGGCTGTCAAAGTCAAGTCAATTTATATATGTACCACCGCATTGACTTTTACCTTAGCGAAGTCCAAGCTGGTTGTCAGACAACTTTGAAACAAAAGCAGTCTTCCTGTTGTAGATATGGTGTTGAAGACCATAAGACATAAGAGCAGACTTAGGCCAGTCGGCCCTGCCATTCGATTAATTCTGATCTATTCTTCCCACTCAACCTCATTCTCCTACCTTCTCCTCCAAACCTTTGATACCCTTAAGGGCCTGTCCCACTTGGGCGTTATTTGCACGTCATTTACGCTATGTCATTTACGTTCCACGACGCACGATGTGACATCATTTATGCGTGACGCGCATGTGACGCGCACATGGCTGGCGTGCATTACGCGCGCATTTCGCGTGGTGAGACGTGGTGGTGTAGGCAGTGACCTGCGGACACACGTGGCGCCCCAGGATTTGGGGATTCACAAAATCTTCGTGCACCACCTGCGTGACGCACTAATGATGCCCAAGTGGGACAGGCCCTTTACTCATCAAGAATGTCAGTAGATGAATACATCAGCCATAATCACAGTGGCATCAAAACAGTCATTGCTTCATGGATAACAGTCTCATAAAACATATCCAGCCTGTTCACCAGTTCTGTTATCCCACTTTGTCATCTACTCCCTGCACCCTAGGGACAAATTTGCAGAAGCCAATGAACCTCCAAACCAGCATATAGTTGGAAACAAGGAGGAAACAGGAGGCCCAGAGAAAACTATCACCGTCATGGGGAGAACGTACAAACTCGACACAGACAGCACCTGTAGTCAGGATTGAACCTGGGTCTCTGGTGCGTGAGGCAGCGGCTCCGCCGATTGAAGATTGAATGTTTGAATTGCAGAAAGCCCATGTGTAGTCTCACGCGTGTAAACATACGCTACAGCTTGTTTGCCACCTTAATTCCCCACCCCACTCCCACCATTGACCGGCCTGTTTGTGGCCTCCTGCACTGTTACACTGAAGCCCAACATAAGCTTGAGGAAGAGTGCCTCGTCTTTCTAATGCCTTTGCTGCTTACAGAAACATCTCATTGATCTGACACGAACTGTGGCTCAGAAGCTTCTGTTTGAGGGTAAACATGAAAGGGCGATACCTGGAGCCCTGCAGTCCTTGCGTTTTGCAACCACAGTGTATGGCAGCCTCTCCGCTGAGCTAGTTCCATCTCAGTTACTCCTGGCAGAAGCTGGTATTGGTAAGAATATTTCATGTTCTATGTTGGTTGATAATGTATGTCAGCTGGGAAGAACCAGTAAAATTATGATGTAGAAACAAAGAACTGCAGATTCTGGTTTATACCAAAGATGGACACAGATTGCTGGAGTAACTCATCGGGTCAGGCAACATTTCTGGAGAAAAAGGATGGGTGACATTTCGGGTCAGGAACCTTCTTCAGACCTTTTCTCCAGAAATGCTGCCTGACCCGATGTTGGGGGAGTCCAGAACCAGGGGCCACAGTTTAAGAATAAGGGGTAAGCCATTTAGAAAGGAGATGAGGAAACACTTTTTCACACATAGAGTTGTGAGTCTGTGGAATTCTCTGCCTCAGATGGTGGTGGAGCAGGTTCTCTGGATACTTTCAAGAGAGAGTTAAATAGGGCTCTTAAAGATAGCGGAGTCAGGGGATATGGGGAGAAGGCAGGAACGGGGTACTGATTGTGGATGATCAGCTATGATCCATTGAATGGCGGTGCTGGCTCGAAGGGGCGAATGGCCTACTCCTGCACTTATTGTCTATTGTCAATTGTCTATTGTCTATTGACCCGTTGAGTTACTCCAGCACTTTGTGTATATCTTTAGAAAATCATTAAGCCTTTATTAACGTATTAATTATTAAGGCTTTTGACACATTAGAAACTGGAACATTACGTTAAAGATGTCCAAGACATTGGTGAGGCACACTTGGGAGTATTTTTTAAGAAAAAACTGCAGATGCTGGAAAAATCGAAGGTAGACAAAAATGCTGGAGAAGCTCAGTGGGTGAGGCAGCATCTATGGTGCAAAGGGATAGGTGACGTTTCGGGTCGAGAACCCTAGATCCTGCCTCACCCGCTGAGTTTCTCTAACATTGTTGTCTACCTTGGAGTATTGTGTTCAGTTTTGCTCGACCTGCTGTGGGAAAGATGCCATTAAGTGGAAAAAATTAACAGGGGTGTTGCCAGGACTTGATGGACTAAGCTATAGGCTAGGACTTTTTCCTTCGCTCCATGTCCTTCGCTCCATGGATGCTGCTGCACCCGCTGAGTTTCTCCAGCATTTTTGTCTACCTAGGCTAGGACTTTATTCCTTGGAGTGTGAGAGGCTGAAGGGAGATCTTATAGCAGTATATAAAATCATGAAGGGAACAGATAGTTGATTAGTGAGGGTGGCGGGGGTTATGGGGAGAAGGTGGGAGAATGTGGTTGAGAGGGAGAGATAGATCAGCCATGAATCATTCGAATGGCGGAGTAGACTTGATAGGCCAAATGGCCTAACTCCGCTCCTATCACTTATGAATTTATGAACATGAGACAGGGTGAATGTTGTGTTCATGTAGTCAGTAATTTCACTGTTTTGTGCACGGGATGTTGCCCAGGCCTTGGTCGACTAGATGAAGCTGAAGAGTACCTCTCTCAGGCTCAGTGGACAGTGATGAAGACCAAGGAATGTATTAATGCCATTCAGTACAAGTTGTTCCGAAACCTGGGCCTTTTCTACACCGCCAAGTGTGACTATGACAAAGCGCTGTGGTGCTTTGCTGACGATGTAAGTAGTTGAGAAGAAATGGGTTGACAAAGACCAATGTGGCAGCACGATGCTGCAGCGGGTAAAGCTGCTGCCTCACAGCGCCAGAGACCCGAGCTAGGGGGTAATTTACAGAGGGACAATGAACCCACAAATCGACATCATCATCATCGTTGAAACCATCAAAGGGCACGGTGCCCTACAATGCCGTGTACGACAGTGATCGCAACTTCTACTGAAGTGTGGATGGCCGTTGGCTCGCTAGGAGCTCATCCGCCTTTTGACAGGTCTTGTTTTTGGTCCTGCTGGGGGTCTACATCCCCCTCCTCACCTGGCAAACCAGGTGGGGGAGACAGTTTAGTGGCCGTCTATCCGACCATAGAGCAGGTAGCACAGGATTACATGGTACCCATGGTGGGGGGAACTCACCCCCCGACCTGACCTGACCCACAAACTCACACATCTTTGAGGTGTGGAGGAAACCTGAGCACCCGGAGGAAACCAACACCATCACAGGGAAGAACGTGCAAACTCCACACGGACAGCACCCGAGGTTAGGATCAAATACGGGTCTCTTCTGCTGTGAGGCAGCAGCTCTATCTGCTACACCACTGTTCCGCCCAAGGTATCAAACTGGATTTTCTCTAGAAGTGATAATGGTATCTCCCGCATCATGAATTTGTCTTTAGCAATATAACCCCTTTGTTCACCAAGCAGCCCAACCTTACTATGTAATTAAATTATGCTTTACAGATTTCCAACGTGTATTTTCCTCACATTATAAACACTAGGAGGCCAGGGGTGGGGCAGGACACAGATGATTAGCCTTAATGTAACATGCTTCCATGCACATCAAGAACAAATGGACACAGCATGATAAATTTACAAATTAAACATCTGGCATAACGTCACAAAGATGAACTATTCTGCTTGTCCACCTCCATTCTATCTAATAGTCGGTCAGTAAATGTCATCGAATATGGAACACTAATGGTAGCTCATGCAAGATAAGACACCCTGTTTTCCATTTGAAAGGAACTAATTGCAGGAATTTACTTTTGACAGATTTACCATGCCACCCGAGTGTTTGGCGTGTCTGACATTCACACCGCCGGTGGGTATTACCATATGGCCAACGTGTTTTACCAACAGGAGAAGATGGACATAGCGGACTCACTGTACTCGGAGGTAAAGGTCAGAATGATACAACTCACCATGATCAATGTAGGACAAGCAAAGTGGCAACTTGTCCTGCAGACATGAGAGACTGTATAAGGCTGTGCTGATGCAGGACGGGTGCTTTACTGAGGTTATTGCTGGCATTCATTTTATTTGAAGATAGACACAAACAGCTGGAGTAACTCAGCGGGTCAGGCAGCATCTCTGGAGAAAAGGAACAGGTGACGTTTCGAGTCGAGACCCTTCTTCAGACTGGAGAAGGATCCCGACCCGAAACCGCACCTCTCCTGACTCTCAGTCTGAAGAAGGGTCTCGACCCGAAACGTCTCCTATTCCTTTTCTCCAGATATGCTGACTGACCTGCTGAGTTACTTCAGCTTTTAGGGTCTATCTTCGGTTTAAACAAACATCTGCTGTTCCTTCCTACACATTAATTTGATTTCACCTGCTTCATCTGGAAGCAGTTGGTGTGGCAGCATGGGTAAAGATGTAATCTATATCTAATCATACTTGCCTACCTGGTGCTCACATGAAGTAGCTGGAATAGGAAAGTGATATCCGAGACTGATACCTTGTCTTAAATTCCCAGAAAACTGTACAATTGGCAAAAGAATTTACTCTTGTATCAAGAATATTATGTGCTGGATCATTGGAATCTACACATTAGGAGTGAGTAGGTGTGGATTGGTAGGCCTCTGGGGAGTGTTGTAGAGCAGAAGCATCTAGGAGTGCAGGTGCATGGTTCCTTGAAGGTCGAGTCGCAGGTAGATAAGGTGGTCAAAAAGCCTTTTGGCACATAGGCCTTCATCAGTCAGAGTATTGAGTATAGAAGTTGGGAGGTCATGTTGCAGTTGTATAATATGTTGGTGAGACCGCATTTAGAGTATTGTGTTCAGTCTGGGCACCATGTTATAGGAAAGATTTTGTCAAGATTAAAAGGGTTCAGAGAAGATTTACAAGGATGTTGCCAGGACTAGAGCGTCTGAGCTATAGGGAGAGGTTGAGTAGACTGGGTCTCTATTTCTTGGAGCACAGGAGGTTGAGGGGAGATCTTATAGAGGTATACAATATCATGAGAGGAACAGACTGGGTAGATACACAGTCTCTTGCCCAGAGTGGGGGAATCGAGGACCCAAGGACAGAGGTTTAAGGTGAAGGGGAATTGATTTAATAGGAATCTGAGGGATAACTTTTTCACACAAAGGGTGGGTGGGTGTGTGGAACGAGCTGCCAGAGGAGGTGGTTGAGGCAGGCACTATTGCAATGTTTAAGAATCATTTGGATAGGTACATGGAAAGGACAAGTTTGGAGGGATATAGACCAAACATAGGCAGGTGGGACTAATATAGCTGGGACATGTTGGCCAGTGTGGGCAAGTTAGGCTGAAGGGCCTGTTTCCACACTGTATCTTTGTGGAAAAAGCTCTTAATTGAATAAAGATACATAATATTCCACAAGCAAAATGCAAGTGCTGGTGTAACATCAGTAGGTCAGACTGAGGCTTCTGGACAGCAGTCTGTTTCATGCTTTGATTGCAGGTGACCAATATCTGGAAAACGTTTCTGGGTGAACTGGTGGAGACGGAGATACAGAAATCTCTATGGAAAGCAGGAATCAGTTCCCCAGCACCTGGCACCAGTCTCATAGATTTTGCAGATGTTTTTGGTAGGTGCTCTTCAAAATTGTTTGTTTCCTTAAAGTATTTGCGTACCTGAGGCAGCCATGCCAGAATTAACAGTTAAGGACAATCCCTCCTACAATCTGAAATAATTTTATTTTCAAATTCCCCCCACCTTTTGCAAAATCCCTCTGCTTGTTTAGTTTAGTATCATGTACCGAGTTAAAGTAAAAATCTATTTGTCCAGTCAGTGGAAAGACCATACTCGATTACAATCAAGCTGCCCACAGTGCACAGATGCAGGATAAAGGGAATAATGTGCAGTGCAAGATAAGTCTGATAGTCCAAGGGTATCCAATGAGGTAGATGGTAGCTCTGGACCACTCCATAGTTGTTGATAGAATGGTTCAATTACCTGTCTAGAAAAAGTGTTGAATTGGCAGTCCTACTGATGAACAAGACGACTCTAAAATGTCCCAGGAAAAGATAATTAAGTTTGGTAACATTGTGAATACCACATAGCAAACAAATTAAATTGACTGATTTTGGACACTTGGCATGTAGGAGCGTCAGACTATGGAAGTGTAGTAGGACATCGAAATAGTGTGTTAGTTGTTGGACAGCTAAAAACAAATCATATAGCCACACAGACTTGGGTTTGAACCTGACCTCGGATGCTGTCTGCATGGAGTTTGTACATTCTCCCTGTGACCTCATGGGTTTTCTCTGGGTGCTCCGTTTTTCTCCCACACTCCAAAGACTTGTGGGTGTATAGGTCAATTAGCCACTGTAAATTACCCACATTGAATAGGGAGTGGATGAGAAAGTGGGATAATATTGAACTAGTGTAAATGGGTGATCATTGGTCGGCATGGATTCTGTGGGCAGAAGGAGGGTCTGAAGAAGGGTCTCGACACGAAACGTCACTCATTCCTTCTCTCCAGAGATGCTGCCTGTCCCGCTGAGTTACTCCAGTATTTTGCGTCTACCTGTGGGCAGAAGGGCCTGTTTCCACGCTGCATCTTTAAAAAAATTTAAAAAAACTAAACCATCGGCAGGAAATGGACTCTCAGTGTTCATTCTCATGGAATTGCTTCATCATTTTAAAGACTTAAATAAAATCAGTTTGGATAGAAATAGTCTCAGCATGTAATTGCAGCATAATTTCTCATGCGTGGTATCCTGGCCAAGGTGCTCACACGTTTTGTTTGCCAAATGGGACAGAACAAAATAGCACAAAGTGGAGCAAATATGATTTAATCTTTACTTTGTTTCAGTCCCGAATTAGCTATGCCTTGTACTCCATACCCTTTTATAAAATTGTCATCATTTTGGTTAATGTTATTCCAGTCATCAGCCAACATTCAGGAACACAAAGTGCTGGAGTAACTCAGCGGGTGTCTGGAGAACATGAATAGGGGACGTTTCGGGTCAGGACTCTACTTCAGACTGTAGTTGAGGAGAGAAGAGCCCCCCCCCCCCCCCCACCACAATCTGAAGAAGGATCCCGATACTAAATGTCACCTATCCATGTATTCTCCAAGGATGCTGCTGGACCCGCAGTTATTCCAGCACTTTGTGTCTTTTTTTTGTAAACCAGCATCTGCAATGCCTTGTTTCGACATGCTTGAACAGAATAGAACACTCACCAGCAGAGGTCAGCATTGAGCAATTGGAGACAGGACTTGTGGCTGATATTTCTAGGTCTCAAAGCTAATTGTACCCGGGAACCCCCAATGGAAAAAACAAGTGACAGCTTAACATATTATACTGTGCCATCAATAGGCAGGATAATATACTAAGTTCTGTGTCAACCATCTACAACCAAGAAGTGAGTCCACACTCTCTTGGGTACCAGGGATGAGAGGTTATGGCAACAATTACATACTGAGGCTATTTCCACCCAAATAGAAACATAGAAACATAGAAATTAGGTGCAGGAGTAGGCCATTCAGCCCTTCGAGCCTGCACCGCCATTCAATATGATCATGGCTGATCATCCAACTCAGTATCCCGTACCTGCCTTCTCTCCATACCCTCTGATCCCCTTAGCCACAAGGGCCACATCCAACTCACTCTTAAATATAGCCAATGAACTGGCCTCAACTACCCTCTGTGGCAGAGAGTTCCAGAGACTCACCACTCTCTGTGTGAAAAAAGTCTTTCTCATCTCGGTCTTAAAGGATTTCCCCCTTATCCTTAAGCTGTGACCCCTTGTCCTGGACTTCCCCAACATCGGGAACAATCTTCCTGCATCTAGCCTGTCCAACCCCTTAAGAATTTTGTAAGTTTCTATAAGATCCCCTCTCAATCTCCTAAATTCCAGAGAGTATAAACCGAGTCTATCCAGTCTTTCTTCATAAGACAGTCCTGACATCCCAGGAATCAGTCTGGTGAACCTTCTCTGCACTCCCTCTATGGCAATAATGTCCTTCCTCAGATTTGGAGACCAAAACTGTACGCAATACTCCAGGTGTGGTCTCACCAAGACCCTGTACAACTGAAGTAGAACCTCCCTGCTCCTGTACTCAAATCCTTTTGCTATGAAAGCTAACATACCATTCGCTTTTTTCACTGCCTGCTGCACCTGCATGCCTACTTTCAATGACTGGTGTACCATGACACCCAGGTCTCGCTGCATCTCCCCTTTTCCTAATCGGCCACCATTTAAATAATAGTCTGCTTTCCTGTTTTTGCCACCAAAGTGGATAACCTCACATTTATCCACATTATACTGCATCTGCCAAACATTTGCCCACTCACCCAGCCTATCCAAGTCACCTTGCAGTCTCCTAGCATCCTCCTCACAGCGAACACTGCCCCCCAGCTTAGTGTCATCCGCAAACTTGGAGATATTGCCTTCAATTCCCTCATCCAGATCATTAATATATATTGTAAACAGCTGGGGTCCCAGCACTGAGCCCTGCGGTACCCCACTAGTTACTGCCTGCCATTGTGAAAAGGACCTGTTTACTCCTACTCTTTGCTTCCTGTTTGCCAGCCAGTTCTCCATCCACATCAATACTGAACCCCTAATACCGTATGCTTTAAGTTTGTATACTAATCTCTTATGTGGGACCTTGTCGAAAGCCTTCTGGAAGTCCAGATATACCACATCCACTGGTTCTCCCTTATCCACGCTACTAGTTACATCCTCGAAAAAATTCCACAAGATTCGTCAGACATGATTTACCTTTTGTAAATCCATGCTGACTTTGTCCAATGATTTCACCACTTTCCAAATGTGCTGCTATCCCATCTTTAATAACTGACTCTAGCAGTTTCCCCACTACCGATGTTAGACTAACTGGTCTGTAATTCCCCGTTTTCTCTCTCCCTCCCTTCTTAAAAAGAGGGGTTACATTTGCTACCCGCCAATCCTCAGGAACTACTCCAGAATCTAAAGAGTTTTGAAAGATTATCACTAATGCATCCACTATTTCCTGAGCTACTTCCTTAAGTACTCTGGGATGCAGCCTATCTGGCCCTGGGGATTTATCGGCCTTTAATCTATTCAATTTACCCAACACCACTTCCCGACTGACCTGGATTTCACTCAATTCCTCCTTTGACCCACAGTCCCCTGCTATTTCCGGCAGATTATTTATGTCTTCCTTAGTGAAGACGGAACCAAAGTAGTTATTCAATTGGTCCGCCATATCCTTGTTCCCCATGATCAACTCACCTGTTTCTGACTGCAAGGGACCTACATTTGTTTTAACTAACCTCTTTCTCTTCACATATCTATAAAAACTTTTGCAGTCAGTTTTTATGTTCCCTGCCAGTTTTCTTTCATAATCTATTTTTCCTTTCCTAATTAAGCCCTTTGTCCTCCTCTGCTGGTCTCTGAATTTCTCCCAGTCCTCTGGCATGCTGCTTTTTCTGGCTACTTTGTACGCATCATCCTTTGCTTTGATACTATCCCTGATTTCCCTTGTTATCCACGGATGCACTACCTTCCCCGATTTATTCTTTGCCAAACTGGGTGAACAATTTTTGTAGTTCATCCATGCAGTCTTTAAATGTCTTCCATTGTATATCCACCGTCAACCCTTTTAGAATTAATTGCCAGTCAATCTTGGCCAATTCTCGTCTCATACCCTCAAAGTTACCTTTCTTTAAGTTCAGAACCATTGTTTCTGACTTAACAATGTCGCTCTCCATCCTAATGAAGAACTCAACCATATTATGGTCACTCTTGCCCAAGGGGGCACGTACAACAAGACGGCTAATTACCCCTTCCTCATTACTCAAAACCCAGTCTAAAATAGCCTGCTCTCTCGTTGGTTCCTCTACATGTTGATTTAGATAACTATCCCGCATACATTCCAAAAAATCCTCTTCCTCAGCACCCCTGCCAATTTGATTAACCCAATCTATATGTAGATTGAAGTCACCCATTATAACTGTTTTGCCTTTGTCGCACGCATTTCTAATTTCCTGTTTGATACCATCCCCAACTTCTCTGCTACTGTTAGGTGGCCTGTACACAACATCCACCAGCGTTTTCTGCCCCTTAGTGTTTTGTAGCTCTACCCATACCGATTCCACATCCTCCAAGCTAATGTCCTTCCTTTCCATTGCTTTAATCTCCTCTCTAACCAGCAACGCTACCCCACCTCCTTTTCCTTTCTCTCTATCCCTCCTGAATATTGAATATCCCTGGATGTTCAGCTCCCAGCCTACGTCACCCTGGAGCCATGTCTCCGTGATCCCAACTATATCATAATCATTAATATCTATCTGCACGTTCAACTCGTCCACCTTATTACGAATACTCCTTGCATTGAGACACAAAGCCTTCAGGCTTGTCTTTACAACGCATTTACCCCTTATACAATTTTGCTGAAAAGTGGCCCTTTTTGATTTTTGCCCTGGTTTTGTCTGCCTGCCACTTTTACCTTTCACCTTGCTACTTAATGCTTCTACCCTCATTTTACACCCTCCTGCCTCTCTGCTCTTGTACCCATAATATAGTTGTTTTTTAAGTCTTTATAATTTAGGTAAAGCAGTGAACCTTATATTACTAATCACTAAAGTGTTTTGCTCCTTTAGCAGTTACTAAATGTAGAGAGATACAGAACAGGTAGATAGAAATAAATATTTCAATGTCATAGAAACATAGAAATTAGGTGCAGGAGCAGGCCATTCGGCCCTTCGAGCCTGCACCGCCATTCAATATGATCATGGCTGATCATCCAACTCAGTATCCTGTACCTGCCTTCTCTCAACACCCCCTGATCCCTTCAGCCACAAGGGCCACATTCAACTCCCTCTTAAATATGGCCAACAACTGGCCTCAACTACCTTCTGTGGCAGAGAATTCCACAGATTCTCCACTCTCTGTGTGAAAAACGATTTTCTCATCTCGGTCCTAAAAGACATCCCCCTTATCCTTAAACTGTGACCCCTTGTCCTGGACTTCCCCAACATCGGGAACAATCTTCCTGCATCTAGCCTGTCCGACCCCTTAAGAATTTTGTAAGTCTCTATGAGATCACCCCTCAATCTTCTAAATTCCAGCGAGTACAAGCCAAGTCTATCCAGTCTTTCTTCATATGGAAGTCGTGCCATCCCAGGAATCAGTCTGGTGAACCTTCTCTGTACTCCCTCTATGGCAAGAATGTCTTTCCTCAGATTAGGAGGCCAAAACTGTACGCAATACAGTATCAGTATCAATGTCAGGTTTAGATAATACAGTATCAATACAGATACAAGATAATACAGTATCAATGTCAGGTTTACCTCTGGAATCAGCTGTTCAAATGGGTACTTGATACCCACTGTATCAAACAATGAACAACGCTGATTGATTTACACCCCAGTTTCTTGGGGCTAGTAGACGGGTGCTTGTGTTTCGGGCACAGATCCGCTATGTATAAGAAGGAATTGCAGGTGCTGGTTTAAGATAGAAACAAAACGCTGGAGTAACTCAGCGGGACAGGCAGCATCTCTAGAGAGAAGGAATGGGTGACGTTTCGGGTCGAGACTTCTTCAGACTGAAAGTCATGGGAAAGGGAAACGAGAGATATAGATGCTGATGTAGAGAGATATAAAGATATGCAACAAAGTAACAATGATAAATGAAAAAGGCCACAGTTAGCCGTTTGCTAGGTGAGAACGAAAAGTTGGTGTGACTTGGGTGGGGGAGGGATTGGGAGAGGGGGAATGCAGGGTTATTTGAAGTTAGAGAAATCAGTATTCATATCCCTGGGTTGTAAGCTGTCCAAGCGAAATGTGGGATACTCTTCCTCTAATTTGTGTTGATCTTTCCAGCAACTAATATGGTGCTCCACATTAACCTGGAGCACCGGAGCGAAGGCTACTCAGGCAGTGGCTTCATCTTCAGTCACTGATGAGATGACTAAGAAACATAAAGGCCACCAAGTCTCAATGCACAGGCATTAATATTCTTTAAAACTTTCATGGTTCACACATGCCATGCAATTATTTTCCTTCCTTTGGAGTGGCGTGTAAGACGTGGTTTTGTGTGGTTGAGGGATAATACAAACAATATCCTCTGCCCTTTCTCATACGGTCACAACTAAAGTGAAGTATGCAAATTATTTACACATATTATTAATATGAACATAGGAACAAGACATTCTTCTCCCGCAAGCCCACTGTTCCATTCATGATCATAGCTGAACAATGACTTAACCATAAATGCCTGACTTTCTCCTTATCCTTTAAATATAAAAAGCTGGAGTAACTCAGGCAGCATCCCTGGAGAAAACTAATAGACTCCCAAGTCCCCACTAATGGAAACAGTTCATCACCATTAACAGTTTATACTTCAATCAATTAATTCCATCACCCTCTCAATTCTCGGGTATAATATCCTAGTCTGCGCTATCTTTCCTCGCGATTCAATGTGTATAGGTGTCATTTTTATGTTCACCGAATGTAATCCTAGTCCACTTTTTACTAGGGTGTAGTGCCAATTAATGCTTAGTTTTTGTTCGTTTAGAAACGCCTTTCTCAGCATTTTAAATGTTTGTTTTTGTGTTTCTTGGTTCTCCTGAAGATGAAGCGCAGGAAGCAGAAGCAGTCAAGGTGTTGCATGCGATCTTTGACCTGCGAAACCAAGAGCTCCTTGTGAAAAAAGGCAAAATTGGAAGCATTGCTCACACCCTGGCCATGCTTTACTACCTGTTCATGGACTTCAATAAGGTACGCTTCACATTGTTCTTTCAGAATAACCCAGTAGGTTGCACAAATCATTAGAAATTGATCCAAATAGACTTGATTTGTTGAATAGAGTCAATTTTCGTTAACCTGCACAATTCATTAGACCTTCTATATGTCAGATAATCTAACATATTGAGCTATCAAATGTTATTATCATGGAGGTAACGGATCGAGTCGACTGTCCATGAATGATGGGTATCTAACATTGTGTGCACAACATATATTGACTTTTATCTTTTTGATGAAAAAGCTTTCTATAACAAATACAATTTGATTATAACATATATAATGACAAAAAGCATACATATGTTAATTGAAAAAACACTCTGTAGATGGCGAAGTGATATGAATGTTCGGCACAGACATTGCGGCTGAAGGTTCTTTTCCTCTGCTACACTGGTCAATGTTATATGTTTATAGCACAATACCAGATCTACAGCGGACAATCTCCCCGGTTTCCATTTTAGCAGATCCAGAACACCATCTCTTATACTCTCCATGGATGTGTCCGCCACACTATTGCAACTACTTTGGTTTACCCAGTCTATATGTAGTTTAAAGTTCCTGAAGATTATAGATTTTCCCTTATTAGATGCAACTCTGGTCATGTAGTTTATTCAGTGCTCCAGGTTACACCGACCCACTTAGGACCATATAGACAATTCCCATCAATGTTTCATGCCCCTTGTGCTTCCTCACCTCCATCTAAAATGTTTCCACTGCTTGATCCTTTCTCCCTACTGCCTTTACCCATCCTCTATTACCAGGGTAGGCACCTTGCTCTGCGGGCTCTCCTGGACTGACGGAATAGTAGGTTAGACTGCTGTTCTTGAGTCTGGAGTTTGGGTGGCCTCCCTATTGCGACATTGAGCAGCAAACTGCTAGCCACAGCAGAGATCTGCAGCAGCATGGAATGATGCTGATGGCCATTGAAGAGAGTGACTTTGACCTTGATTTCCATGGGACAAGCATCTGAGTTATTAATGTGAGATAAAAGATGATTGATTTTGTGAAATAATCACAAGATTGAAATCCGTACTGTGGTCATATTCTGCATGCTATACAGTTGCTGGCATTATCTTGGGATGCCTTATAGTGGAAAGAGAAAGGATTAGGCCTTGGGCAAACAAAATTCTCCCTGGAAACATTAGTTTAATTCATCAAATAATGCTAAGTATTGGTACTCCATGTTAATCTGCTTTTCAACTGTTGTGTTGATGTTTCAACTGCTCATGCTTCTCTAAGTGTGGACTAAACAAGGTTTTGTATGACTGTGGTGCAGCTTTTACCTCCTCATTCTCAGTGCTCTAAACGTAGTCAGCATTCCTTTAGCTTGCTATTTTATATTTTCTGTCCCTTTTTGTGACATATTAATGATCACAATACGTGGATCCCCAGCTTGTCTCTTTGTATCTTTGAGCCAAATCTGTAAGCATTCTGTTAGCACACAAAATAATTTTAAACAAACCATAAACATAGAAACATAGAAACATAACATAGAAACATAGAAACATAGAAACATAGAAATTAGGTGCAGGAGTAGGCCATTCAGCCCTTCGAGCCTGCACCGCCATTCAATATGATCATGGCTGATCATCCAACTCAGTATCCCGTACCTGCCTTCTCTCCATACCCTCTGATCCCCTTAGCCACAAGGGCCACATCCAACTCACTCTTAAATATAGCCAATGAACTGGCCTCAACTACCCTCTGTGGCAGAGAGTTCCAGAGACTCACCACTCTCTGTGTGAAAAAAATCTTTCTCATCTCGGTCTTGAAGGATTTCCCCCTTATCCTTAAGCTGTGACCCCTTGTCCTGGACTTCCCCAACATCGGGAACAATCTTCCTGCATCTAGCCTGTCCAACCCCTTAAGAATTTTGTAAGTTTCTATAAGATCCCCTCTCAATCTCCTAAATTCCAGAGAGTATAAACCGAGTCTATCCAGTCTTTCTTCATAAGACAGTCCTGACATCCCAGGAATCAGTCTGGTGAACCTTCTCTGCACTCCCTCTATGGCAATAATGTCCTTCCTCAGATTTGGAGACCAAAACTGTACGCAATACTCCAGGTGTGGTCTCACCAAGACCCTGTGCAACTGAAGTAGAACCTCCCTGCTCCTGTACTCAAATCCTTTTGCTATGAAAGCTAACATACCATTCGCTTTTTTTCACTGCCTGCTGCACCTGCATGCCTACTTTCAATGACTGGTGTACCATGACACCCAGGTCTCGCTGCATCTCCCCTTTTCCTAATCGGCCACCATTCGGTAAATAATAGTCTGCTTTCCTGTTTTTGCCACCAAAGTGGATAACCTCACATTTATCCACATTATACTGCATCTGCCAAACATTTGCCCACTCACCCAGCCTATCCAAGTCACCTTGCAGTCTCCTAGCATCCTCCTCACAGCTAACACTGCCCCTCAGCTTAGTGTCATCCGCAAACTTGGAGATATTGCCTTCAATTCCCTCATCCAGATCATTAATATATATTGTAAATAGCTGGGGTCCCAGCACTGAGCCCTGCGGTACCCCACTAGTCACTGCCTGCCATTGTGAAAAGGACCCGTTTACTCCTACTCTTTGCTTCCTGTTTGCCAGCCAGTTCTCTATCCACATCAATACTGAACCCCTAATACCGTATGCTTTAAGTTTGTATACTAATCTCTTATGTGGGACCTTGTCGAAAGCCTTCTGGAAGTCCAGATATACCACATCCATAAAGATGGGAATTTGGTTAGATCTCATTGAGTGATCAGTAGAGAAACAGGCCCCTCGTCCCATCTTGCACATGCCGACCAAAATGCCCCAGGTAAGCAATTCCCATTTGCCTACATTTAGCCCATATGTAGTTGAGGCCAGTTTATTGGCTATATTTAAGAGGTAGTTAGATGTGGCCCTTATGGCTAAGGGGATCAGGGGGTATGGAGAGAAGGCAGGTACGGGATACTGAGTTGGATAATCAGCCATGATCATATTGAATGGCAGTGCAGGCTCGGAGGGCCGAATGGCCTACTCCTGCACCTATTTTCTATGTTTCAATATTCCTCTAATCCTTTCCTATCCATGTGTGTGTCCAAGTGTATTTTAAATGTTGTTACAGTACCTGCCTTAACTATTTCCCTCTGGTAGCTTGCTCCATGCAGCCACCACCCTGAGTTGTGGTGCCCCTCAGGTCCTTACTAATCTTGCCCCTCTCACTTTAAACTTAGATCACAATGGATGACACAAAGGGTGGTGGGTGTATGGAACAAGCTGCCAGAGGAAGTAGTTGAGGCAAGGACAATCCCAACATTTAAGAAACAGTTCGACAGGTACATGGATAGGACAAGTTTGGAGGGATATGGACCAAATGCGGGCAGGTGGGACTAGTGTAGCTGGGACATGTTGGCCTGTGTGGGAAAGTTGGGCTGAAGGGCCTGTTTCACGCTGTATCACTCTCCATGACTCTTATGTCCTCTCGTTCTTGATTCCCCTCCCTGAGCATAAGAGTCTGTGCATTCACCCTATCCATTCCCCTCATGAATTTTATACACCTCTGTAAGGTCTCTGCTGAAAAATTAAATTTAATCGCTTTATATATTTAACTTAAAAATGTATTAATCAGTTCACAGAAGTTATCTGCCCATAACAATGCAGTTCATCAGCTGTATAAGCATTGAAAAGATGCAATTATTTTGAGGGGGAACTAAAACGTTATTTTAATTAGATAAAAATGCTGGAGAAACTCAGCGAGTGCGGCAGCATCTATGGAGCGAAGGAAATAGGCAACGTTTCGGCCCGAAACGTTGCTTATTTCCTTTGCTCCATAGATGCTGCCGCACCCGCTGAGTTTCTCCAGCATTTTTGTCCACCTTCGATTTTCCAGCATCTGCAGTTCCTTCTTGTACATTATTTAAAATATATCTTCTGTCTACGTCATTGTTTTTGGAGGCATGTGATACACTTTCCAGAATCATTGTGCATCTATTCTTATTTTAGTTCAACTCATAGCCTTGGTTGTGCTCATCAATCAAGCTATCCCTTCTCACAGCTGTGATTATAACTGGTATTGCTGCCACAACTTATTTTATCCTGCTATCTTGTTTAAAAAATATTTAAACTCCAGCACCTTATGTTCTATGCAGGATTCCAGCATCAGAGGTTTCTTGTGTCTCAATCTTCACCATAAATGTTAGTGTAGTTCCGGGCTTTTAGACGGGAAAAGGGAAGAGTTGAATTCTAGTGTATGTTGGAGTCATCCTTTACAGATTGCAGCATATAATTGATTGTAGAAACGAGGAACTGCAGATGCTGGTTTACAAATTCATGTTCCATGTTCTCCAGGGAAACTGCCTGAACTGCTGAGTAACTCCAGCACTTTATGTCTTTTTTCCCCTATATAATTCGTTTCTTGATGTAATCCTGGAGCTAAGCTTCCCACAATCCACTGTGTGCACAGGTTGTGAAAAAAAACTTTTTAAGCCTTACATCGTCCTCCACAGAATGCCATCAGACCTATCTGCTTCCAACATGTTCTGTTTGTTTGAATTTTATAAGAGCTTTGAGGAATTTTGTCATAGTCACAAGAGGTAAAAATAATATTACTGTTTAAATATTTAACTAAGGGGAAACTCTAATGCAAACACTTGAAAATTCACTCTGGCACTGCTCACATAACCAGAGTTTGTTACATACAGTAACATGTGTAATCCATGGAAAGAAGGCAAGAAATGTACAATTGTAAATGGCTCAGTTGCAGCCCTGTTTCACCACTTCATGATGTTAATGTCCTATTATATCATAACCACGAAGATGTACATAAGTGCCTGAAATAGAATGCAATACTCCAGGTTTACTGAGGGAGGAAAACAATCCAGGAATTGAGTATTGAGATACAGTATGGAAACAGGCCATTCGGCTCACCTAGTCCACCCCGATCATTGATCACCCTTTGACACAAGTTGTATGTTATCCCACTTTTGCATCCGCTCCCAACACTTGGGGCAATTTTTGGTGTTGGTTAATATGCAAAAGTGCTGGAGTAACTCAGCAGATTGGGTAGTATCTCTGGACAACATATATAGGTGACATTTCGGATGGAGAATGTGCATCAGACTGATTTGTGTGTGTGTGGTGGGGGGAGGAAGCTGGAAGAGGGGGAGAGGCAGGTAATAGATGTACACAGATTAGGGTTGTTCTGATAGGCAGATGGTTGGAATGAATAATAGCAGGTTGACTTTTGATTTTGTTTTTGGAATTATCTATCCCAAGGCTACTGTGGCTACTCAGTTGCTAAGTGTTCAAAGCTGCGATAGATAAACTTTTGAAGACAGGATTTCTGATGGGGTGGAAGATGGGGATATTTCATGATTCCAGGAGCTATATGACGCTTTCCTCCCATTGGGCAAAAGGCATAAAAGTATGAAAACACACACCTCCAGATTCAGGGAGTTTCTTGCCAGCTGTTATCAGGCAACTGCACCATCCTACCACAACTAGAGAGCAGTCCAGAGCTACTATCCACCTCATTGGTGACCCTCAGACTATTTTTCATCAGATTTTACTGGATTTATCTTGTACTAAATGTTATTCCCTCATCATGTATCTGTACACTGCGAGTGGCTCCACTGTAATCGTGTATTGTCTTTCCGCTGATTGGTTAGGTCGCAACACAAGCTTTTCACTGTACCTCGGTACACGTGCCAATAAACTAAACTGATATTTTTCAGAGATCTGAGAAGCTTTTGTCTGCCTTAAGGGGTATTTTTGTAACTTCTAATACAATATCTTGCCTTCTTGTAGGCTACTGAATATGGAGAACTGGCTTTAGAAAACACAGAATTGATCGTACAGGACAAAAATGAGATCTCGACAATCCAACGGCTCCTTGAAATGTCTAAAAAAGCACTTTCATATCCCGGAGGGAAGGGACCGTCCCCCTATGACTGGGCTAACACATGCTGAAAGTTGTCATGTCAGCGTGCCGGGATGTTCAGTTTTAATACCAAAGTGGAGAATCGGTTACACCATCAAATATTTACATGGAAGTGACTTGAGACAATGCAATGTTTTAACAATATATGTATTAAAATAAACCAAGAAAACTGTGAGTTTCTTTAGCAAAAGGATGATAGCAAGTGAGGCGACGCAAGTTCCATCCGCGGCGGTCAAAAGCCAGTATCATATAACAAATAATGGCAATATACCACACAGACGTGTATTTGTAAAGTGCCAATATGTTTCACAGCCATCTCATAGGCACTTTTCAAGTCAGTACTTTCTACAAAACTGATTTATGTAAAGCAAAAATCGCAGATGGGGAAATACAGGAATTAACTACCTGATTTAGTTGAGGTGAAAATAGCATTGATAACACATCTTTTTGAGATTGTTTGTTCCACCTCGAATATCAATACTGCCAATGTTGGATTATCTCAGCGGGTCGGGCAGCATTTCCGGAGAAAATGGATAGGTGGTGTCTCTGGTCGGGAAAAACAACATTGATAGGTGATGTTTCAGACATTCAGTCTCAACCCGAAACGTCACCTATCCAGGGCTGGATCAACCATTAAGCAATATAAGCACTTGCTTAGGGCATCAAGGGAATGGGGGCACCACAGAAATTGTAAATGGTTTAGGGTTGGGGCTACAGTTGGAAAAACAAATTCAGGAAGAGTGTCATTACTGGGAACATATCTTGAGGCGTATCATAGCTGTTATTCGTACGTTACCTGAACGTGGCTTGGCTTTTCGAGGAACAGAAGAAAGATTTGGATCATTGTAAAAAGGGGATTTTTTTAGGGCTGCTTGAGCTCATAAGTCAGTTCGATCCATTTTTAGCAGGTCACATTTCGAAATATGGAAATTCTGGCAAAGGAAATCCTTCTTACCTGTCCAAAACCACCTGTGAGGAACTCATTCAACTGATGGCTCAAAAGATCCTCGCGTTTATTGTTGACGAGGTAAAATCTTCTGGTTATTTTAGTTTGTCAGTTGATTCAACACCAGGTCTGTCACATATCGATCAGTTAAGTGTTGTACTTAGGTACTTAAAAGATGGACAGCCTAATGACCGCTTTTTAAACTTTCTGGAAATGAAAAACCATACCGGTGAGAAAATGGCAAATCAGGTGTTGCAGTACTTACGTGAAGTTTGTAAGCTAAACTTTTCAAAATGTAGGGGTCAGTCTTACAACAACGTTGCTAACATGTCTGTTATAAGGAGATGCAGCAACATTTTTTTAGAAACAAACAAGTTGGCTATATTCACTAAATCTGGTAGGCTGTTAACTGCTGTCAAGAGGTGTCTACAGTGCAGTTGCTCTATACCTTTTTTCAGCCTCAACCAGCTGGTGGAAAATTCTTAAAGGTTGTATTGGAAATGAAAGTGGCTTAAAATCCCTCTGATACCAGATGGGAGGCACATGCTATTTTAGAAGCGTTAGATTGTATAGCCGAAGACCAGCCACAAGAGGGAGACACTAGAAGAGAAGCAAATAATATTGCAAATAAGATGCAAGAGCTAGAATTCATTTTTATGTTGAATTTTTGGAATGAGATTTTTCAAAATTTTCATAGAGTAAGCCAAGTTCTACAGAATGTGGATGTGAACTTAAAAACATGTGCAGATCTGTATGGATCATTAGCTGACCAACTGTGCACTTCACTAGTTGAATTTGAAAGATATGAAGCAGCTACAAAGGAAATGCTACCAGATGTTGATTACAAGGCAGCTCAAACTCATAAACGTATCAGAAAGAAGGTACCCAATGACAATGACGGAGCTGCACCAGAAGTATATCTGAACGCCAGAGATAAATTTCGTATCACCACCTTTTACACAATTGTTGACAAACTTAAAACTGAGATGAGAAGAGGAGGAGATATACAAAGAAATATCAGAGCGATTTTCTTTTCTAAGTGATGTGCCACATAATGTCACTTCAATGACTTCATCATCTACTGAAATTGAAAGGTATTCTCAGTGTTGTTAAAAACTGATTGATGCTTACCCAGAGGACTTGAACACAAATTTCTCAGCTGAGCTCCAGCAGTTTCACTCATTTGTGCGTCATAAGTTCAGTGCAACAAAAAATGTAAAAACAAGATTCAGTCATGCTGAACTTTATAAAATAATTGTAGAAGACAATATTGAGTGTGCCTTTCCAAATGTAGACATTGCCTTTCGTATATTTTTAACACTAATGGTCACAAATTGCTCAGCTGAGCGTTCATTTTCTCAGTTGAAGTATATTAAAAATTCCATCAGAACTATGCAACGAGCAGGCTGGATGCCTTATCTCTACAAAGTATAGAAGCAGATGTGTTACGTAAAACTAATTTTGAGGATCTGATCAAAGACTGCAATTAAAAAAAAGTAGAAAACTTTTCAAATATAAATAAAGTGAAAGTATACAAAAATAAACATTATTTTCCATCTTACTGTTAGTTTTGTTTCATTTTGAAAAATAAAAAAAAATATTTGTTTGTTATTGTTTATATTTTGAATTACATATACAGTGGTTTGCAAAAGTTTTCATACCCCCATTTTCCACATTTTGTCACTTTAAAATCCCAATAAAACATTTACGTTTGTCATTGTATATGATAGACCAATACAAAGTGGTGCATAATTGTGAAGTGGAAGGAAAATGATACATGGTTTTCACATTTTTTTACAAATAAAAAACTGATAAGTGTGGCGTGCAAAAGTATTCAGCCCCCTTTACTCTGATACCCCTAAATAAAATCCAGTGCAACCAATTGCCTTCAGAAGTCACCTAATTAGTAAATAGAGTCCACTTGTGTGTAATCTAATCTCAGTATAAATACAGCTGTTCTGTGAAGGCCTCAGAGGTTTGTTAGAAAACATTGGTGAACAAATAGCATCATGAAGACCAAGGAACACACCAGACAGGTCAGGGATAAAGATGTGGAGAAGTTTAAAGCAGGGTTTGGTTATAAAAAAATATCCCAAGCTTTGAACATCTCACGGAGCACTGTTCAATCCATCAATGGAAAATGGAAAGAGTATGGCACAACTGCAAACCTACCAAGACATGGCCGTCCACCTAAACTGACAGGCCGGGCAAGAAGAGCATTGATCAGAGAAGCAGCCAATGGTAACTCTGGAGGAGCTGCAGAGATTCACAGTTCAGGTGGGAGAATCTGTCCACAGGACAACTATTAGTCATGCACTCCACAAATCGGGCCTTTATGGAAAAGTGGCAAGAAGAAAGCCATTGTTGAAACAAAGCCATAAGAAGTCCCGTTTGCAGTTTGCCAAAAGCCATGTGGGGGGGGACAGCAAACATGTGGAGGAAGGTGCTCTGGTCTGATGAGACCAAAATTGAAGTTTTTGGCCTAAATGCAAAACGCTATGTGTGGCGTAAAACTAACACTGCACATCACCCTGAACACACCATCCCCACTGTGAAACATGGTGGTGGCAGCATCATGCTGTGGGGATGATTTTCTTCAGCAGGGACAGGGAAGCCGGTCAGAGTTGATGGGAAGATGGATGGAGCCAAATACAGGGCAATCTCATAGAAATTAGGTGCAGGAGCAGGCCATTCGGCCCTTCGAGCCTGCAGCACCATTCAATATGATCATGGCTGATCATCCAACTCAATATCCTGTACCTGCCTTCTCTCCATACCCCCTGATCCCTTCAGCCACAAGGGCCACATCCAACTCCCTCTTAAATATGGCCAATGAACTGGCCTCAACTACCTTCTGTGGCAGAGAATTCCACAGATTCACCACTGTGTGAAAAACGATTTTCTCATCTCGGTCCTAAAAGACTTCCCCCTTATCCTTAAACTGTGACCCCTTGTCCTGGACTTCCCCAACATCGGGAACAATCTTCCTGCATCTAGCCTGTCCAACCCCTTAAGAATTTTGTAAGTCTCTATGAGATCACCCCTCAATCTTCTAAATTCCAGCGAGTACAAGCCGAGACTATCCAATCTTTCTTCATATGGAAGTCGTGCCATCCCAGGAATCAGTCTGGTGAACCTTCTCTGTACTCCCTCTATGGCAAGAATGTCTTTCCTCAGATTAGGAGACCAAAGCTGTACGCAATACTCCAGGAGTGGCCTCATCAAGACCCTGTACAACTGCAGCAGAACCTCCCTGCTCTTGTACTCAAATCCTTTTGCTATGAATGCCAACATACCATTCGCTGAAGGCGGAGGTTCACCTTCCAGCAGGACAACGACCGTAAACATACAGCCAGAGCTACAATGGAATGCTACAATGGAATGGTTTAGATCAAAGCATATTTATGTGTTAGAATGGCCCAGTCAAAGTCCAGACCTAAATCCAATTGAGAATCTCTGGCAAGACTAGAAAATTGCTGTTCAGACGCTCCCCATCCAATCTGACTGAGCTTGAGCTATTTTGCAAAGAAGAATGGGCAAAAATTCAGTCTCAAGATGTGCAAAGCTGGTAGAGACATACCCCAAAAGACTTGCAGCTGTAATTGCAGCGAAAGGTGGTTCTACAAAGTATGATGTATTTGTTCTCAAAAACCTCTGGGGGCTGAATACTTTTGCACGCCACACTTTTCAGTTTTTTATTTGTAATGAAATTTGGAAACCATGTATCATTTTCCTTCCACTTCACAATTATGCACCACTTTGTGTTGGTCTATCACATAAAATCCCAATAAAATACATTTACGTTTGTGGTTGTAACGTGACAAAATGTGGGAAAGTTCAAGGGGTAATAATAACTTTTGCAAGCCACTGTATATGGGGGCACCAAAATCTTTTAAGTGCTTAGGGCCTCTATGGGTCTTAATCCGGCCCTGCACCTATCCATGATCTTCAGAGATGCTGCCTGACCCGCTGAGTTACCCCAGTACTTTCTGTCCTTTTGTGTATTAACTGTTATCTGCAGCTTCTTGTTTCTACTGTTTATGCACTTAAAAATCATTGATAAGATTGGGGCAGCGGGGTGGGGACAATGAGGCAAAATAAAACCTGGATCTGGAACTGGCTGCCGGGAAGAACATTGGAAACAGATATAATCTTGTTTAAACAAAGATTATAGGCAAGCAAACTGAAAATCCATAATTTACAAGGTAACAGATTAAGATCTGGAACTGGGACTGAAGAAAAAGTAGCTAAATGTGCAGAACGGTCTGTAAAGCAGAAGATTTCTATCAAATGATTCATAGACCGACCACGTACACCCTTAGAGTTGTCATGGCCGGTTCGCCATCCATCCCATTTTACCAATGATTCTCGACAGAGTAAGCATCTGCGGGATCTCTGCATTAATCCACAGGATGCAGCAAGCAACAGCTCTTTAGTGATTGCTTTAAAAGAGAAACATAACCAACTTTAAGATTTAAGAAAATAAGGTAGCAGTTTCGCGGGGAGTTGATTCTTTTCATATACCCAGATTTATAGGGATTTGCAACTCGTTAGCATTGCGGGTGGTAGATGCAGATACTCTGTTTGGCTAGCCCATAATTTTCCCATCCAATGTGGTACAGATTGACCAGAATTCGCCTGTGTAATCCAGTATCTCATAGATGAAATTTAAATATGGAAAACAAAGCACACTGTCTCTGAACATATTTGTGCCATAAGGATCCAACGAAAATCCAAAACCAACTTCTCAGTTCAAACGTGAGTGTTTAATGTTGACATTGTACAAAAATCTCGGCGGAATGTTTTCCAAGAGGCTGTTTCATTGCAGAACACATATGATGCATCCGTATTCGACATAGCCCTTCACTTATCGTTCGATTTTTGTTAGAAAGCACAATTCAGCTTAATAAATGATTTTAGTTTCTATTAAACATTTTATTACATTCTAGAAAAAGTGAAACAGAATATGTACAGTATTTACCATGATCAATGTAACTAACATCACAGCCATGCCGTTTCAACTAATTATTCAAATACCACTTGAGGGAGTTTCACAAACTGCTAGATCCATAAAACATTCTATAAACTCCAACGTGATATTTGCAAAACGGCTTAGCCTAATACTTTAATAACATTAAAAAAAAACACAAACTTGGAGTCATAGTGTTAAATATCTTTTAACAAATGTAATGTTCACAGTTTTTATTGTTGAGGTTTAACCCCACACCTATGGATCTTTATATATTCACTACTATGGGGACTTTGCATTGCATTTATTTAGTGCCATAGAGGCTGAAGAAAATACATGGTAGAAGTTGAGAATATAATCATACAGCGTTACAAGCTGCTGCAAAAACAGGGGAGGGTGGGATGGGGTGATAAACTACCGGTAAGGTTCTCTTATCTTAATATTCTGCTTACATTCTGCATTCTTCACACATCTAAATAGAGGGATCCTCAGTTGTTGTTTTATTCTTCGTTGTTTGATTTCCTGCTTTTGAATCAATCTTAAGTGAGATGAATATTTTTAAATATTAGGATAATAAAGGTTTCCATACATTTGTATTTTCTGTTATTTGTGTAGTTCATATCACAACGACTTATCTATCTACAAATGTAATAAAACTCCAGTTGGTTAATTGTTACAAAATCCACATACAATGTGCTCCATAATGTTTGGGACAAAGACCCATAATTTATTTATTTGCCTCTGTACTCCACAATTTCAGATTTGTAATAGAAAAAAATCATATGTGTTTAAAGTGCACATTGTTAGATGTGTTTAATTGGTTCCTTAATGCATGTATAAGAGAATTCTCAGCTCCTAGTCTTTCCATTACCTTTGGAAACTTTTATTGCTGTTTATCAACATGAGGACCAAGGATGTGCCATTGAAAGTCAAAGAAGCCTTTATGAGACTGAGAAACAAGAATAAAAGTGTTAGAGCTATCAGCCAAGCTTTAGGCTTATCAAAATCAACTGTTTGGAACATCATTAAGAAGAAAGAGAGCACTGGTGAGCTAACTAATTGCAAAGGGACTGGCAGGCCAAGGAAGACCCTCACCGCTGATGACAGAAGAATTCTCTCTATAATAAAGAAAAATCCCCAAAGACCTGTCCGACAGATCAGAAACACTCTTCATGAGTCAGGTGTGGATTTTTCAATTACCTTTGTCCACGGAAGACTTAATGAACAGAATTACAGAGGCAAACCACTGGTTAGCCTCAATAATAGAATGGCCGGATTACAGTTTGCCAAGAAGTACTTACAAGAGCAACCACAATTCTGGAAAAAGGTCTTGTGGACAGATGAGACGAAGATTAACTTATATCAGAATGATGGCAAGACCAAAGTATAGAGGAGAGAAGGAACTGCCCAAGATCCAAAGCATACCACCTCATGTGTGAAACACGGTGGTGGGGGTGTTATGGCCTGGCATGTATGGCTGCTGAAGGTACTGGCTCACTTACCTTCATTAATGATACAACTGCTGATGGTGGTAGCATAATGAATTCTGAAATGTATAGACACATTCTATCTGCACAAGTTCAAACATATGCCTCAAAACTCATTGGCCGCCGGTTCATTCTGCAGTAAGACAATGATCCCAAACATACTTCTAAAGCAACAAAGGAGTTTTTCAAAGCTAAAAATGGTCAATTCTTGAGTGGCCAAATCAATCATCCAACCTGAACCCAATTGAGCATGCCTTTTATATGCTGAAGAGAAAACTGAAGGGGCTAGCCCCCAAAACAAGCGTAAGCCAACAATGGCTGCATTACAGGCCTGGTGGAGCATCGTCAGAGAAGACACCCAGCAACTATGATGTCCATGAATTCCAGACTTCAAGCAGTCATTGCATGCAAAGGATATGCAACAAAAAACTAAACAAGACTACTTCCGTTTGCATGACATTGCTGTGTCCCAAACATTATGGTGCCCTGAAATGGGGGGACTATGTATAAACACTACATGGTGAAATCAAAATGTGTAAAAATGGCCTTTATTACAATCTGACAAGGTGCACTTTAACCACATGTGATTTTTTTTTCCTATTACAAATATCAAATTGTGGAGTACAGAGGCAAATGAATAAATTATGGGTCTTGATCCCAAACATTATGGAGGGCACTGTACATAGGGAAGGAAAGTGCAATACTGATCTTAAGAATTCAGTTTACTCAAATTCAAATTATAATTAAACCACTACCAAGTATTATCGGTCTCATTAGTCCTTCAAATTTTCAAACAATGCATGTCAACCATTTAACCACACTCTTAATAGCTGTACAATCACAAAGCATGCATGTGCTCACTTCTCTCACACACTCACACAGAATATAATAATACAATTGGTAACCCTTAGCTGAATGAGATGGTTGTCCAAAAATAAAAGATTGGCCAAGAGTTTGTCTCTTCATGGAAAAAAAAGGTAGTTTGTATTAATGGACAGAGATATCACTCATATCATCAGAAACAAAATCTTGACGTACTTCTAATGGAAAATAAGTTACCATTTGCTTCATTACACCTTTGGGCTGCGGTCACTCAGGTGTCAACACAAAGCTGTACAACCAGGCTGCACAGGTATCACGTAAAGTGGAATCAGCTCTACAAGTAGAACATTTTCTATTTCAGATTCCTTTCATACCCAGATGACAATTCACCAGTGGAACAATACTTAAAAACACTAAAAATGATTTAAAAAAGTGTTTATAAAATATCCTTCGTATGACAAAAAATGAAAAATTGACATGTTTATACATTTTCAAATTCTAGCTGCCATTTGGGCAAGATCAAAAAAGCTACAAATTTAGGTCTATAAAAAATTGTCTATAAAAAAGCGTACAATGTCCTTTTGGTGCAGTTTACTATTGCACCTTTCAGGACTGCAGCCCAAGGGTATAGCATATTATTTTGACAAAACAAATATTCCAATTTTATTTTGACTATTTGCAACTCCAGTAATTTGATCCTGAAGACAATGTAATTACACATATCACTATTGCTAGATGCTAGTCACAGCCCCTTTTGTAGAATGTGTAAATACAATGTAAAGTCAGGGTTATAGATTTTAAACATAAACTGCTGGGTTGAAAATGCAGCAGCCTTTAGTTCACTGTAGTTTACCTAAAGAGAAATAATCAGTAAATTATTTTCCACAAAACATGAAAATGCAGCATCTGATACTACTTTACCCCAACAAAGATCAGTGAAAACAAATGTAATGCACATCTTCCAAATCATCATCTTGGTAAAGGTTAAGTTGCACAAATTTCCAAGATTTGTTCTGTGAAACTGCCTTAGTTACTTTCCTAACGTTGTCAAGGATAGCTGGTTGTGCAAATGCCTTATACCCAAAACTCATTTGTGGCCTTTCAAATACTGCTTCATAATCCCATTTGAACAAGGCACCCAGTCTAGCATGCACAGTCATACTTTCACAAAATACTTTGCTCTAAACACAATGTTCTACAGAGAAAAGCAGTTAGTAATACCATCAATAAATTCAAACTTCACAGCTGTACAGTTCAGTGCACCAGAACACTCAGCTTATTAATAAAGTGTACATTTTCATACTTTTCCCTCCCATTCCTATCCCAATGTTTAAAGAACATTGTGTTTATGAAATAAGCCGTAAAAGCATAAATTCAGTTTTCAGATGTTCAAATATTTTTCTCTCTCTTAAATACAAGTCCAATTTAATTCCTACCTACATTTGCATAATATACTACTTAGGGTATATTATAATACAGGGTTTCTCTTACTGTTCCCCCTCGGTCTGGAAACACATCCAAATATCAGGGTTGGCACAGTTGCCTCCGTGTTACACTCTATAAAATGAACTGCTCTTAAGTTTACATAGGGCAAAAAAACAAGTGTTGGACTGTGAAAAAACATTTACAATTAGGAATTCCAGTTGAGTTTTCTGTAAAGTGGAGAGTCTGCTTTATTTGTCAAAATTTCAGAATGTGTTTCCAAATTAATGGAAACCATTTTGCTATTGTGTTGAAGTTAGGACAACCAACATTTACAAGTTCAACTATTATGTTAAAAAAATCCTTGCTGAAGTGGCACAAATGCCAACGGTCAGTACTAATATTGTTATTCCAATGTTTAAACTCCTAATCAAACTGGAATGAAAGAGAATTGTGGATGATAGGATAAAGTCCCCGCCAATGTCTAAGTATATAAACTGTGCAACATTTCACTCTATAATTATTGGGCAGGTGGATGTCATAATTAATAACAAATCTTATCTGATGTTGGTTTCTTCCAAGGGAGGGAAATGTTCAGATGACGTTTCGATATGGGACCCGTCATCAAACTGATAACTACCTAGCACTTTTTTGATAGTTACATTTGGAACACAATTACACAGGTGAAGAAATGTATGTTTTAAAAGAAATTCTGTGCGTGTATGGCTTGAAAATTCATTGCATTTGTTTACATGTTTAAAATCACCATTAGCAGAACATAAAAAGCAAAAAACACTTGAGATTTTAGCTGTAACTATTTGGTCAATAGCTAACTGCATACCATGAATTAACTCACTGCTTTACCTAGTTTTGATATCTTCCTATAACCAGGATACATCCAGTGCACACAATGCTGCATTATATTAACCAACTTGTCTTGATATTCTGAATAGTTTAAAAGTAAAAATATCAGTAAAATCTTAAATTACTGAAAGATGAGGCAAAGCATCATAAAACTTCCAATGCTTCTCCATTACTACGTTAAAATACTTTCACCTTGAGCTACTGCAGTTTTTTTTATTTAGTTACGCTTCAGTTAGCATCACAAAATTAATTACACAAAATTTACACGACAAATTTGTGCATACTTCATCCTTTTAAATTGTAAACCATCTCCAATGTCAGAATGCGATTTTCCAACAGTTCTGGAGCTCTCCAATTTCACACAAAGGCGGCATCTGCTTTATTAGTCACATCTCTCCTTTGTCAACAGGAACCTCCCGCCCATTTATCACAATCTTGGACATTAACATAGATGACAGAAATTTCAAAATTTAAAACCATCTTTGTGATGCACAATTTTGCAGGAGATAGAAAACTATTTACGAGTAACAATGGTCAAAGAAAACAAGAAAGAATGGGGTCATTAACAGTATTGAAGCGTACCTTACTTATTCAGTTACATTTATATCTTGATAAAAACCTTGTTATTCTTAAAATATATTTACAGGGAAATCAAATAACTCCTTTAGAAAGAACATTGGTGAGTAAGTTCTGTTGTTTGGAAAAAGAGAACGATTATGAAAGCTTAACAGTTTTTGCAATGAACGTTGTTACCTGCAAATAAAAGTTACTGTCCCTTGTTAAGATTATACAACTTCTTTGCAAAAGTGGTTTTAAATTTTGAATTTTCTCCCTCATCTATACTTCCCCGAAGACAAGGTGATGTTTCTTCCCTCTGGCAATTCAACTTCAAGCTTGATTAGCAAACGTTAGTGGGCTAATTGACTTGGAGTCAAAAGCAAAATATTACATACAGCAGTGGAGATATTAAAATCAAATCTGCTTTTATCTTTTGTTACTGTTCATACTTTCCTGCTGAGGTTAATTGCCTTGCCCCTCTAGCCCAGGCACAGTAAAGTCAAATGTAATGCTCTATACACATATGCTCAGTCATATTGGTGCCATAGTATCTTCTGCGTTAATACACTCAGCCGTCTAGAGATAATATGCAAAATTATTCGCATCTGCTTCGAGATTTTAGTCAACATATAACTCAAGATATCAAGTTACCTCAATGTAATATTTGTTTTAAATACTGCAATAACTGTCTGTTTCTTAAATGGGTATATTTAATGAATTAACTAGGTTAGCATGTAACTTCTCATCCAACATAGCAGCTGCCACGTAACAGAGCTATTTTACTTTATTTTTCATGACAATCGCTAAATATGCTGATGGCTCTTGTTTAAAATTGCCAGTATTATTAACCGTATAGTGAAATAAGTTTATGATTCAACTAAGATTGTTGAAACATGAGTCATTTTAAATAAAATTAATTTCAAGTTTCTACCTTGTAAATACTAGTACTTTTAAAGTGTCTGAACTTGTGCTTGCTAACATTTACACTGCCACAAATCATACAATTAGTAATGTGCACTCAATCTCACCAACAATTACAGACATTTGAAAAGCACAATTTGATGGCAACGTTGTGCGAATCATACTGGAAGATATAATTCATAAATACAATTACTTTATCTCTTTACAGCAGAAGCACAATTGTTCAAGAAGTTGGAACTGACTTCTGGCATGCCTGAAATACTTCAGTCAATCCTCTGTATTCGCATTTTGTGGATATTACCCACCTGGCAGATAATCAATATTTTGCGATATAAACATCCAATTTGCAAACAATCATGTAAAATGATAATTTTCTAGTTCTTACTAAACTCTGCACTCTGCACCTTGTGCATTTCGCCGATTAAATCCGCAGGTTAAATGCAGATATGCATTTCAATACTTCACCCATAACTTCAACGATATTATTCAGGGTAAAAACACTGGGGACACAAGCTTCAAACAGGACAGTCTACGTTCATCTTAAACTGCAATGTTGGTACAAGTATTAGCAACCAAAATTAAAATGATAGAGAGCACCGGGGCTGTAACATAATGCATTCAAACCACATATTAACTTAGTCAGTCATGAACCAAAAGACTTTCTGCATCAAAGCGTGAGACTACTCAACCTATCTATTTCCCTGATAATTCAATGTTATGCCTAAGATTGTTTTTATGGAACTACAAGTTAATCAACTGAGTTGACAAAAAAATGGAGAATTCATTAATCTCATAATAGAATCTCCACTCAGTAGTTCTCTCACTTTAAAACAAAGATAAACACCTTCTTAGCAACTTGTTTTTCCATACCCTCAAGATGCATTCTTCATTCATTAATTAGCCTGGTAGGCAACATCATATTCCAACTTTCAAAGCCCATTAAGAATATTAAATGATTAGTCATGTCATTTTTCACACTATCAATTAATTTTGTGTCATTCATCTTCTGTAGACATTTATTTATTTGCTCATCAGCATTTTAACTTTACAATTCAAAGATTTTCTTTTTCAAGAAAAATGGAGAGAAGAATTGAAATTGCAGCTTATATTATTTTTGGTTCGTGCTATAATTTTACTTTAATTTAATGTATCCTTATGCTGAAGACAGCTAAAATATCCAAGTTTGTTAGTGACTTTATGCTCTGGAATACCAATTGACCCATTTGTTAATTAGCCCATCAGTTCAAATTGTTCCCACCAAAATTCCTGAAAAATGCTTAAATTCTGTGCAGTCCAAGTAGCACTGTTAACACAGTAGGCAGAAAACAAGGGATATGAGTAGCACCTAATCTAAGGAAAGGAAAATAACATGGATGGGCAGTTCATTGTAGAGAGGCAAGAGATTGATTCCAAATGCAGGAAGTTCATGATATCAACCATGTCAACATAGAAAGGTGTCAAGCAAAGGCCATGCGTTTCCAAAATAGCACTGATGGGAGGTTTTCTCCACAACAATGACTGGTCTCTGCTTTCAGACATTAACCAGCTAGCTTCTTATTGGCAAGGCCATGCTTTTTAACCAATCAACTGAACTCATCCTATAGTGCTACTGAATTAAATGTACATGGTGTGCTTAATGAATACCCCCACCCACCCACCTCAATGGCATCAAAACAGCATAACCCACCTGGAGTGGAGTGATGGCTGTCATCAGTCTGGGGTTTTTCACAAACTCAGACTTAATGATTAATATGGGAAAAAAAATTAGATCATGTCCCTTCAGTTAATTATTTTACCCTTTTCTCCAGCTGAGCTGGGAAAGCACCCCTGTTTATACCTATTAGTAGAGCTTTCTCATCTCACTCACTCAATAGTTTAATTTCAGTATTTATGAGATTGTTCATGTTGTAGCCTGGTTCAGGCAGTACAGTGTGCATGGACCTGGAAGCAGTAGTGTCAGAATCCCTGACCTCCACTATTTCGGGGTCACTCTCACTGGAACTTGATCCCACACTCATGGTGAATACACCTTCCGGAATGGCGCTGACTGCAGCTCCTACCTCCGGCTCACTCGTTTCACTAGCACTGGAAACTACAGAAAGAAGTGACATTTTCCTGGTCAGTCTGCTTGGCAGTAACGACAGGGCATAGTCTGCTATGATACTGCTTACATCCAGATTGCAAGCTTTGTCAAAGGCTTTGAAACCCACATTTGCATTGGCTTCACATACTACAAAAGAATCATCATCTTTTCTGAGAAGATCGATACCGCAAATGTCCATGCCCAAAATATTGGAAACCTGAATCGCCAACTGCTTGCCCTGTTCACTCAGCTGGTACAGCACACCAACACCTCCTAGCAAACGTAAAATAAAAATATTAGTTCATTATTCGAGAAAATTAACAACGTTTCAATTTTCAACATCGTCAACTGATCTACAATTACTGCTAAAAACCAGTACACAGTTAACGGTGAAATATTATCAATGGATAATCAGTTCATGCGGGCTGAATCCTGGCAATGTTGGTTCACAAAGGATTTGGACCACACGCTATGATTGTCTCAAATACCAAAGCAAGAACCTCTGGTCTTCCCCCCTCCCCCTTGTGACCATTTTAGTTACAAATCAAGTCAGACTTAATTGTGGACAGCTTTTATTTTGTGACAAAGTTCCATAACATTTCCTGATGTACCCATCTTAACCCAAGTCTATTAAACTTGGGAATTAAGGTCTGTATAATCAATTTTCATATTGACTTTACCAACAAAAGGGGTGAGGGGGAACCACAAGTATTCGTACAAAAATTCTAAAGTGCAAAATCTCACCAAGTGAGCAATTGCTTTGCATTCTTCCATCAGTTGAGCAGCGTAACATCGCACCAATTACACGGCCTCCCACCATCACCACACGGATATCCTTCCCATGGGATTCCTTTACATATTTCTGGAAAAGGTATGGAGCATCATGTCGTATTAGGTGAGATAAATCAGTCAAATGATGTTTGTCCCGTGCCAGGAAAACTGCTTTACCTGAAGGGGGGGGGGGGGGGGGGGGGGAATGACAAACAAGTAAACATTGTTTACAATCTATTCCACTGTATAACAATGTATAATATCTATCAGAACCATAAAGAATAAAGTTTAGAATTTTTTAAAGTGGCACCAAGAGCTACAAGTCAACTCCATATTATAATTTAAGATACAAAGTAAAGTGTAGCTCAGCAGGTCAGGCAGCAACTCTTGAGAACATTCTCCAGATAGGCTGCCTGACCTGCTGAGTTAATCCAGTACTTTGTGTCTTTTTCGGTAAACCAGCATCTGCACTTCCTTGTTTCTCAATATTATAATTTGTCATGGCTTACACCCAGAAATTAAAAATAAAATGAGACTTTTGTGATTCCCAAAAGTTTGTTCATTTGAAACTTTGCTGCATAGCAACTAAGAAAGGATCAGTCTAAAATGTACGTATTATATAAATTATGGTATTATGGTCGGAAATCTTCAATTGTGCTTTAGTTGATGCTCCATGCATGTGCCAGGCCAAATTTTGCAATTTCAGCATCATCTGATAATATTTGTTAGAGTGATCTACGAGTTCTCCTTAGGATACGGCACGGATCCGTTCCCAAGGACCATTCATAACCCGCATAGTTCACGTGGGAAATATGACTGCTAACCAGCCAGAAGATATCTGTTGTCACATAGAATTAGATAGTCTCATTTTCCCATTTTTAATAATAACGCAGACATTAATAAATTAAGCTTGAGCCTATTCTGGGCTAACAATGATATTCCTCTATACAATTTTCCCGCAGATAAGTTTTAAAAATGCACTGCCTCTGGTCCAGATGGCGTGTTTCTAGATAGGATTCACAAAATGGATATCAATGTATTGTCTAGGATGTTTTATTTTTGGGTTTGATGTGGCAAAATTCCAGTTAGTGTCAATAACAGTGCGCTGTAATCCTGTGGTAGGCAGGAGGAGGACTCGCACTCCAACTAAAATCCAATTCTGCACAATCTGCGCTTATAAAATGGTCATCAATTATCATTTTGATCATTTGTTCTCAACATAAGTGATTAATAAAAATGATGGAAAATAAATTTAAATGTGTTTTACTGTGCTTGTGCTGAACTACAAAATGAAAAAGAGTTTGTACCTCGATGACCTCGTGTGTTTTTAACTACTACTGGATAACCCAAAGGCTCAGCTTCATCAATCATTTTTGAAAAGTTTTCATGGCCACCTGTTGTAAAAATAGATATAAAATTATTGTGCAAATAGGAACATGATTACAAATGCTTTATTCCACAATTCCCCACATCAGTGGTTTTTAAAAATACAAATATTTTGCCATTCTCTTCTCTCACTGTCCCAACCTTACTTAACATTAACAAAGTATTATACATACATCTAAATTTGAAACAATCTTTGCCTTCCACTGGCCACACTTCATTTAAATTACTGTACCCAGCCATTTCATACACAAGTGTGGTATTCTGGTCCCAAATGCTTCAGCTCTCAGACTTTGATGCAAACAGCATGAAAGGTATTGGTTAGAAGTCTTCGAGGACATGCAATATTCATAATCAAAAAGAACTTGAAGATCAAGAATGGCAAGCATATGCATTTTATAAATTTAGTGTAGTTTCCATGGTCAATTGTCAACTTAATAACAAGGTATGCCCTCTACTGACAATACTAGTCACAGCATTGGATTACAGAAACCAGTGTTATCTAAACAGTAGCTTTGTCAAAGGATTTTAATTGTTTACTTGGCTACTAAATTCAACAAACATAAAATGTTGCTTAGAAGTTTACAGAAGGGTCAAAGTGCTCCATTTATACTTGCCATAAGAGAAAGTATCAGGTAAAGGTATTCCATGACCAGCTAGCTCCTGGAAGGTCCAGAACTTGTTAACACAATGCAATATAGCCTGAGGACGATTGGCTAGACGACAGCCCATCTTCTCAAGGTGGCGCAGTAATGTTATATCACTGTCATTCTGTACTGAAGGGGTGGGAACTCTAACCACCACCACCTGAGGGTAACTGATTACCAGATCCTGTTTGATACGCAGTCCTGCAGAGAGCAATATAACACAACCAACATTAAAAGCATTGTACAATCATTTAATTATAATGTAATTGTCTGAGTTATAATTAACTAATTGGACATTTACTCTATCCACTTGTGAATGAATTTGATGAAACATTTAAATATTATTTGTTATGCTTCTTCATAAAAGTTATGGGAGAATTTGCATAAAGTTGCATTTCTATAAGTTACATTTCTAAGCAATGCACTGCATAATTCCCTTCATTAAGATTTTGTAAATGGACATTGATTGAAAAGAAAAGCAAACAAAAGTGTATTTTAATAAAGATATTGTAGCTTTACAATGGCAAACAGAAAGATATAGTTAAAGGATATATTGGATGTCTGCCGAAGGGTCTCGACCCGAAACGTCACCCATTGTCCCGCTGCGTTACTCCAGCTTTTTGTGTCTATCTACAGATGTGAAAAGGTTAAATGCTTTAAAATATATAAAAGATATATAATGGAATCCTGGACTAGGTTATAGCTTATATTTCATCTCAAGCAGGCCTTTTCCAGTGGATTTTTAAGAGAGAGTGACAAGCCCAGGCTTACCTCAGGTTGTTGTGCATTGAGACACTGAACGATGCCTTTGAAATGTGTCTCCCAGTTGATGAGAGAGAGAAGCCTAGACTTGTCTCAGTGACGTATATTGAGACAATGACCGATGCCTTTGAGATGTCTTGTCTTGAAAGTACTAACTGATAAGATGGCTTTTAAATGTGTCTATTAATTGACAAGAGACAAGCTCAGACCCATCCTGTGGTAATGTGTATTGACTGAACATGACTAACATCTTTGGAATGTGACTAAGTGACAAACACAGTATAAAACATCACTGCAACTCTTTGTTCATTGAAGTGATGGCACGGGGGAAGTCAAGTCTCTGTGATGCTTACTTGACTGGTGTGTCCCCGTCACTTCCGCCGGCAGATGATCAGTAAAGCTGGAGTTGGTCTAATTAACCTTTTTGGGAGTTGTCTGTTTATTAAGTAGTGAACCTTATCATTGGCCTAGTCGGCAGGATATTGCTGGGACTGTCAACAGATGACTGTGCAAGAGGCTACAGAGTGACTGGGATCTGACAGGAAGAAAACTGATCTCTAATTGGACCATTTGAAACCGACTCACGTAGAAACTCCTGGTAACATCTGTTGTCCTTCGTCAGAGGTTCATCCGGCTCTCCACCAAGGTCCTTAATACAGACAACGGTAAGACTAATTGTGAATGTATTTTGCTACTAAGAGAGTAGTCGGCGATTGGATAGAGCAAACTGTAGATTGGTAATGATGAACTAACAACCTGCTGTACCGCTATACTATGAGTACCGATTAAAGATGATCTTGAACTACAGATTGTACAGTCTACTTATTTACAAGGTGTCATTAAGTTTGGAGTAACCCACTGCGTCCGTTTATCGTTTTCTATTTCTGTTTATCAGTTTTTCTTGCTTCACTATGACTAACAACAACACTACCTCTCCCGCATGCTCTCCCTGTCGGTCACCACGTGTGTCCCCTGCTGCTTTCTCACTTCCGGGTTCACCACCTCCCTCTAACTTTTCTGGCAAATAGGGAGAGGGGTCGGTCCGTACGCGTTCTGGCCGTATTAGTAGACTGCCTGACAGATATGGCGAGTATGTTTGAATTCTAAGTTGCATGCGTGTTTAACTATATTCGCTCTTTACGGGGAAGGATGTAGATTGGTTATTGCATGTGAACCAATCATAGTAGAAATAGTATCACTAACCCCACCTTACTGTATGATTCATGCTAACACCCACTTCCTACACTGGTCAGTCTTGGAAGCGGTAACAATGAACTAACAACCTGCTGTACCGCTATACTATGAGTAACAATTAAAAATGATCTTGAACTCCAGATTGTACAGTCTGCTTATTTACACAAACTAAAAAGGTTTGTCGTAAATTAATGTATTTTTGCTACTAGGAAAGTAGTTGGTAAGAGATTTTGCTACTGGGAAAGTTGTCAGCAATTGGCTCCGCAAACTAAAAAAGTTTGTCGTTCACAAAGTAGCCGGGGGAACGCCCGTCCAACATGTGTTATTTGAATCCTAAAAGTAACAAAGACTATAGAATATTAAGTTATAAGCTAACCAAAAGTTTGGGAGATGAATCTTGGTCAGTCGGAAGAACATGGAATACAGAAACTGTTAAGAAGGCCGAAAAGATGAAAAAGGATAGTATACCTGACAATTGGAATGTGGTACAAGCATAATGTAATTGGCATGATAAAACAACAGGAAAAGGCCGGAAAAAGAAAAGGCCTGATTGAGTTGCAAATGAAGCGACAATTGGTAGAAGAAAAAGGAGGAAAAAAGGCTCTAAAACAAAATAACCCCGGGGACCCCTTGCCTGGCATTGCGACACTATTTATGGAAGAAGGGGGGAATAAGGAACAAATTTGGGGGGGGGAGGGGGAGATGGGGAACAAATAGCGACTAAAAATGAAGATGAGAAAAAAAGAGGAGACAGGGCTGATGCAGAAGAGGAAGGAAGAGCACTGATGAATCTAGCAGTGAGAGAGTTAAACAATGTAGAGCCAGTATCATTGAGACAGGATACTACTGTCGGCCCTTGCCTCTGCCAAAGCACTAAATTCTGCACATTGGTCCCCACAGAACCAAAGATTATAGTAGACAGAACAGCCTTGCCAAAACATGTGTAATGTAAAAAGTTAATACAGAGGGACGCCTCTTAGAGCGTATCGTGATTTTTGGAAACGAGAGGCCGGTGCCATTGACTCTTTGATGGGCCTCTGGCTAACCCCTTTCGGAAAGGTTTGTGTAACTGATGTTTTTCTGTCCGTTCTTTTATATCATATACACTGCCTTACGAATGCTGGTAAGTAGCGAAAACAATGGAGATACAATTTCAAAGCCTAATTGTGATGCTCATTTTCCTTTGTGAAAATTCCATGTTAATTCAGTACATCACAGGTGGGATGGTGGGCAAACCTATGTGTGTATTTGGGTGTATAAAATTTTAAGAGGTTGAATAATTTCCTTGAAATTGTGTATAATTGTGTTACTTTTGAGTAAGAATTGTATTGTTTTAAAGTGTGTGAATATCTGCGAGATTTAGTATATTGAATGAGATGTGGCAACTTGTGAATGTCACAGAAAAAAAATGTTTTAAGAGGTAGTGTCTCTTTAAGAAGTTGCAGTTGCGTGGGGGTGGAGCCAGAGTTATTTTCTTTTCCTCTGTTCTTTGGATATGCTTATCTATTTATATGGAAATTAACTGTTTATTTTTTGTTTTCTTTTGACTTGAATAGAGGAAAGATGCAAAAATGCAGTTTGTTTTGTCTTATCGATGTTTTAAGTTGTTTTTTTCCCTAATTCTAATCTTTTGAGTCGAGTTCAAAAAGAGACCTGGATGCTTTTTGGCATCCTGATGTAAGTGTTAGATGAGATTGAAAATGCCAGTATCGCAGAGAAAAAGAAAATGTTAATTTGGGAAAATTGTGATTGGTATGCATTTATGCTAGGAATTTGAGGTTGTGAATTTAGGGAGATAGATTGGAACAATTGGGAATGATTATTAAATTGTTTTTTTTTCCTAATAATGATCTATTTTTTAAAGGATTTAAGGATATTGGCGAAGTTATGGATGACTGATTTTGAGTTTGAGTTCTTTTGGGAAAGCTTGTTTTGATGTGATAATAGTGTTTGTCTTTTAGAATGCAAATGAGCAGCCAGGTTTCCTGTCTCCAGACAAACAAATGTATGGAGGCTTGAAGCATGTGCTGTGTGAGGAACAAATGAAGGTCTATGCAGTATTGTGTTCATTGATCACATCAGACTGTAGCTTACAAAAGGCGGTTTGAGGGAACTCACAATGAGGCGTTAAAAGTGAGAGGTAAAGTAGATTGGGGAGGAGAAACATATTTGGACAATTGAAGAGATAATATTTAGGAGGGGGGGGTCACAGGGAAGGCGATGAAGGAGGCTTCTAAAGACCAATTTCACATTTCCAAACCACCCGCAGAGTTTTGGATTAGTGGAGGGAATGAATAGGACACTAAAGAGTTTAAGTAAAGTCTTGACTGGACAGGAATGGGTTAAAGTATTCCCAGTCATTCCGTTGATTCAGAACAACCTCAGCAAGAGAGACAGGATTAACTCCTTTTAAATTGATAACAAGCTATGCACCTACCAGAAGATGGCCGTCCTTGAAATGAGGATGACCACAGGCTACGTACCCCCTGTAGGTGCGACTAGAGTGTGGAAGTTACACCTACAGGCCCTCAGCGATTAACTAATTATGTATGCACAACAATGAACCCATGACTTGCCAGGCCTGCATTCCCAGGTACGAGAGGCACAGAAGCCACTACCAGTTGAACTCGGGGATGAGTCCACACTGTCAGATTACATACTGATAAGGTACTGGGACCGGATGAAATTGAGACTGTGTTGAAACTAACTGTACCAAGTGTTACCAACAACATCAACCGCCGTGAAGATTGAAGATCACCCCCGTTGGACACATCTGATTGACTGTAAACAATTTGGAGAACCAAGAAAGGACAATGGGGCTATTGACCCACCTTTTATTCTGGGGTTGGCCCAGATGGACTGACTTGGGAAAATAATTTGTTTTTGAGTTTTGAATTTGCCCTTTGTGATAATATAAGTATGCTGGGTGTGTACGTACATCTCATATAATGATGGAGGAGGAACTGTTTTCACAATAGGGCAGCAACTAATGAGTGCCTTCAGAATGGCAAACTTGAGGACTAACCCATATTTAAAGGATGGTACACCCCTCCCTTTAAACACGATTGGAAATTAAACATGACAAGCGCAGCATCGACTGCAGATGGTAAGAGATCCGCACGGGCCAGTTAATACTACCTGTTTTTGCCACAACCAAGGCACTGGTGCATTTTTGGGAAACAGTATGTGTATGACAACCCAGTCAGCCACTATTGCCGGCCACCCTGACCGGTTAATGGCACATATTTTGTATGTGGATCCTGGGCCTACCCATGGTTACCAGGAATGCTGCCGGTAGACGGGCCAACTGGGAACGACTAAAAGGACTCCATCACTGGACAGGGTATTATGTTGCATATGTGGTCCCACACATGAGAAGCATGAACCAGTTACACCAGCAACTGGTTTATGCTGGTGTAACTGGCTCATGTTACACCAGCATTTCCAAACAAAGCCTAATCATATTGTAAGTAGCTAAAATAAATAAGGTAGGAGCTGAATTCCATGATTATAGTTCCGGGGGTGGTTGGTGGCCATTTAATATGTTTGGAAGGACTTGGGGAATTATTGTCCACTATGGAACGATTGTATTACAATTGTACTCTTAATTTGTCTGTTGCAATGCTTATGGCCTTTCTTATGTACTTGGCGAGGACTGTAATTGGTATCATCAAAATGATAAACAGGAATGAAAAGGTTAAATGCTTTAAAATATATAAAAGATATATAATGGAATCCTGGACTAGGTTGTAGCTTATATTTCATCTCAAGCACGCCTTTTCCAGTGGATTGATAACAGAGAGTGACAAGCCGGGGCTTACCTCAGGTTGCTGTGTATTGAGACAATGGCCGATGCCTTTGAAATGTGTCTACCAATTGATGAGAGAGAAAGCGAAGCCTAGACTTGTCTCAGTGATGTATATTGAGACAATGACCGATGCCTTTGAGATGTCTTGTCTTGAAAGTACCAACTGATAGGACGCATCCTGTGGTAATGTGTATTGACTGTATGTCTAACCATGACTAACATTTTTGGAATGTGACTAAGTGACAAACACACAGTATAAAACATCACTGCAACTCTTTGTTCATTGAAGTGATGGCACGGGGGAAGTCAAGTCTCTGTGATGCTTACTTGACTGGTGTCTCCCCGTCACTTCCGCCGGCAGATGATCAGTAAAGCTGGAGTTGGTCTAACTAACCTTTTTGTGAGTTGTCTGTTTATTAAGTAGTGAACCTTATCAGTTGAGGACATCTAAATACTATTCATGGCCATAATTTTCTATACACCCAACATCTAATGCTTATTACAATCACTAAGCACACTACAAAATAGAGCTATTCGTATAGTAAACAATGTAGGATATCATGACCACACCAATATACTGTATTTAAAATTATACACGTTAAAGATTAAGGATCTGGTAGAATTTAAGACTGCACAAATAATTTACAAAGCAAAAAATAAACTTCTACCTGTAAATATACAAAAACTGTTCAAAGACAGAGAGGGGGGTTATAACTTTAGAGGGAAAATAAACTTGAAACAGCATTATGCTCGGACCCATTTAAAAAGTATGTGTATTTCCATTTGTGGGGTGGTTTTGTGGAATGGTCTTGATGAAACGATTAAACACAGTATGAATATAATGCAATTTAAAAAAAGGTACTAAAGATATATCCTTGAAAAGTACAGTAATGAGGAAGGAGAATGTAAATCTCACAGATGTTAATGGTGCTTGTTCTTTTGTTCTTTTCTTTTTTTGTTTTGGTTTTTTTTATTAATAGTTTGATTGGAGTAGTTTTATTTGAATTGTCTGTTTATTTTATTTTATTGAATTTTGCATTTGTTAATGGTGAAGAATGGGGGTAGGACTTGACAAGCAGAGGCTTCTTCCTATCCCTTTTCGAACGAGTCTAATGTGTATTATGTTGAAATTGGCTTTTGATTTAATTTATGTACATATATGTTATGTATATGTGTATGTGTGTATATGTATGTATATATATGTACATGTATATGTATGTATGTGTGTATGTATTTATGTATATATGTAATTTTCCTTTTATTTATTCATTTTCATCTTTTCTTTTCTTCTCTTTTTTTTAAATCGTTCAAAATAAAGATAAAGAAAGATAATGCTGAATTTCTTGTCAAAGCATAGCAAGATGACCTAATTCTGCACCGAATTGTAAGGGAAATTGCTTCCAAGGGAAATACCCCGACAGGTCAAATAAAATTATTCTCACATTCAGCTATGGGTCATTTACACATAAAAGTTCTCCTGCTGGCACTCATTTGTCCCACCACAGTTCAGAAGGAGCAGAAAAAAACAAAGAAAGTGACAACTCTTAATAATGAAGTTGTTTGGAGTAAAAAAGATTAAGATGTTGAAGGCTTACACCCATGGTATTTTTGGAAAAGTCTCCGATAATTAAACATATTTTAATGTATTTCAATTTGACAATTTTACTTTTATTAATTGTCATTAAAATCATACATGGATTGGAAAATCAGGCATGAGTAATGTGGGTAGCTGTGCACCTAGAGCTAAATTGGTGGAGTGCAACCAGTGTGGAAGGCTGTCAAGTAATACAGTTGGATATAGATCAGTTACAGATAAGAGGGTAGGAATGATAGATGGAGTTTCATCTGAGCAAGTGTGAGGTGTTGCATTTTGGGTCAAATGTAAGAGGTAAGTATGCAGTTAATGACAAGACCCTTAACAGCATGAATGTATAAAGGGATCTTGGAGTCCATGTCCATAGGACCCTGAAAGTGGCAATATAAGTAGATAGTGGTAAAGTAGGCATATATATGTTATGCAGGCCTTTATCGGTTGGGCAGAGTATACAAGAGTCAGGAAGTCATGTTACAGCATTACAAAACTTTGTGAATAGGCCCCGTTTGGAATATTGTGCACAGTTCTGGTCATGGAGACTTTAGTGAGGGTGCAGAAGGAGTTTACCAGAATGCTGCCTGGATTAGAGGGTATTTGCCATAAAGAGCGATTGGTCAAACTTTGATGAATTTCTCTGGAGCATCAGAAGTTGGGCGAAGACCTGATAGAAATATATAAAATGATGACACACATTGATAGAGTAGAAAGCCAGAACTTTTCTCCCAAATGTCAAAAACTAGAGGGCATAATTTTATGATCACAGGTGGATTTTTTTAAAGGACATGTGTGGATGTTCAACTAAATGTTTTCTGCTTACTGGGTTCTTCCGTTTCTGAATAAAGGATTTATATTTGCTATTTTCCAATCTAATTAAGTTTTTTCTGCATCTAGGGAATCATGGAAAATGAAAATTAACAGATCAACTACCCCAGTTATCACTTTTAAGGCACTAGGATTAATTCATCAGGACCTGGATACTTGCCACCTGCATTTTCAACAATTTGCCTAGTGTCACTTTATCAGTGATTAAAGTTGCCTCAAATCCAAATTTACAGCTATCCATTGAAATATGCATATTCATGTTTTTCAGTTATCTGTCCCTTTACTCACTACATAAGTCTTCTCCGTTAGCAAAACTGTTCTTTGCTTTCTATGGGCCGTAATAACACATCTACAATGATCAAAGTGAATAAAAGAAAAGAAAAAAAATGATGGGATTTGTGGGTGGCTATACTCTCAGACACAGACTGTGTGCACAACATGACAAAAACCTGAAACTACCTAACAAACTTATCTGCCATATCAACACTTCCATTAGCCAAAACATTAGTTTTTAAAATTGTAATTTTATTGTCATAGATTCATTGTGCATGAAAACAGACTCTTTGATGCAACTCATCCATGACGACCACGATGTTCATCTGAGATAGTCTCATTGGCCTGCATTTGGCCCATATCCCTCCAAACCTTTATTATCCATGTACCTGTTTAAGTGATTAACTAACTAACATTATTATTGTGAATTTTTAATTATCGATTCAATTTGATATGTTTCATATATATATAAAAATAATCAGTAATATCAAGGTTTAGATCACCGAATACATCATCAATTGGCTATTTGGTTTGGGTCATCCTATAACAAAAGCATAGTTGGAATATGGCAGCAGATTTAGTTAAACCAACTTGGATTAATGCAAATCGATGAATTAAAGCAAAATATAAAGCACCTATGGATAAAATCTTAGATACCATTTTTGTATTAAGAGGAAAAAAAAGTGGTTACAAATTCTGCCTGATTTAAAACTGCGGCTCAAAATTGAGAGATCGAGAAGGATATGTTCTGCTAGAATATGCCATGCCAACAATACACTTTTGAGAAAACTGGAAATAAAACTGCTTGGTTGTAACATGAAATGGATCGTATGTCACAATGTCAATTCATAATAAATTATGCCAATATCAAAATACTGAGATATTTTTTGTACCACTGTGTGCTTTATGAATGTGTAGGATGCATAGTTGACTGGTTGTCACAGATGTATGTCTATTTTTTTTTAATGGGATCTTCATTCAAGGGCAAGCTTTGAGAAGATATCAGACCCTGGTTTTCACTTAATGTCAGTAGATTTCCCCTGAGCATGTCTAAGAATTTAGTTATGAGGTTACGTATTCTTGGGGCAGACAGGATAGAACATCAAATAAATCTAGATATGAAAAAAGCCAGGTTTTGATTGGTAGGGTCAGGACATATTTGGCTGGATTTGATTTTAAACAGAATTATCTTTGACCAGTGACAAATTGACAGACATTGGAATAGAAATAAAGCACACAAAAACAAAGAGACTTTCAAAATTTTGACATGTAATTGTTTTTTAAATGTTAATTGTTTTCTCCATGCCAGGAGAACGTTCATGATCTCACAAATCAAATTAAGCTCTAACTGCAGCAAGTACTTAATGAGGCCAAATAGGATATTGAACTTTACTGGCAAGATGAGGTGTTTAGAAAGTTTTAAAAATAAGTATACAGGGTGTAGCTGAGGCTACACCTGGCTAACCGGTATTGGTTCCATTGCCCATAGCAACAATGGAATTATTCCAAAAAATGTTTCACTGGCCTATAACCTGGAATGTCCTATCAAGCGAGGCTAGATAGCAAAGAGTAGGAATTAATGGTTCCTTTTCAGAATGGCAGGCAGTGACTAGTGAGGTGCCAAGGCTTGGTGCTGGGACTCGTTATTTACAATATATATTTAGACGAGGGAATTAAATACGACATCTCCGAGTTTGCGGATGACACAAAGCTGGGTGGCAGTGTGAGCTGCAAGGAGAATGCTATGAGGCTGCGCTTGGATAGGTTGGGTGAGTGGGCAGATGCATGCAGATGCAGTATAATATGGATAAATGTGAGGTATCCACTTTGGTGGCAAAAACAAGAAGGCAGATTATTATCTGTAGGGCGTCAGATTGGGAAAAGGGGACATGCAACTAGACCTGGTTGTCCTTGTACATCAGTCACTGAAAGTAAGCATGCAGGTACAGCAGGCAGTGAAGAAAACTAATGGCGGGTTGGCCTTCATTGTGAGAGGATTTGAGTTTAGGAGCAAGGAGATCCTACTGCAGTTGTACAGGGCCCTGGTGAGACCGCACCTGCAGTATTGTGTGCAGTTTTGGTCTCCTAATTTGAGGAAGGATATTCTTGCTATTGAGGGAGCGCAGCGTAGGTACACCAGGTTAATTCCCGGGTTGGTGGGACTGACATATGATGAAAGAATGAGTCGACTGGGCTTGTATTCACTGAAATTTAGAAGGATAAGAGGGGATCTTATAGAAACATATAACATTCTTTGAGGATTGGACAGGCTAGATGCAGGAAAAGTGTTCCCGTTGTTGGGGGAATCCAGAACCAGGGGTCACAGTTTAAGAATAAGGGGTAAGCCATTTAGGACTGTGATGAGGAAAACCCTTTTCACCCAGAGAGTTGTGAATCTGTGGAATTCTCTGCCACAGAAGGCAGTGGATGCCAATTCATTGGATGTTTTCAAGAGAGTTAGATTAGGGCTAATGGAATCAAGGGATATGGGAAAAAAGCAGGAACGGGGTACCGATTTTGGATGATCAGCTATGACCATATTGAATGGCGGTGCTGGCTCGAAGGGTCAAATGGCTTACTCCTGCACCTATTTTCTAGGTTAGATAGGTTAGGTCTGTACTTTGATTTGGAGTTTCAAAGAAAGATGGGCGATCTTATTGAAATATAAAAAACATAATAGTGTTCAGTCTTGAATTAGGGGCAGAGTTACAAGGTGAGGAGGCACCAATCATTTAAACCCAAGGCACATGGACATTTTTTTCCCATGGGCAAATCTCCTAATTTAAAGTGGAGGTAGATAATAATTTAAAACGAGTAGGGGACCTGACACATAAGAGGAGTTAATGCCTTGGGTACATCATCCATAATCATGTTGAATGGCAGGCCAAGCTAAAGGAGGCAGCAGACCTAATCTCATTCCTATTTTCTTGTGTGTTCTTGCGCAAAAATCAAACTGCTAGAAGAATTCAGTGAGTAAAACGCAAGAGGAACAAATGAAAAATGTCAGCATAAAAATCTCAGAAAAATTAACAATGGCTTCAGATTAACTATGGGGAATTATTTGGCTTCATGACCAATTTCTTTTGAATAAAAATTGCTTCTTACAGATCCTTATTTGGTTGTTCCCACAAAAAAAAAACATTTGGTCTGAGCAAAATTCATTAGGAATCTGATTTTATTTTCTTGAATAGTTGATGCAACTTCTGGACATATTCTGGTGCAACAGTAGCTAAAGAATTTTCCTGCACATACATACAATAGGGTGTATTCAGTGTTTTGTTAATTTTTCCCAAATACATCTGGCAGTATGCATGACTAGAAAATGGCCCCAGTAATGAACAGAAAAATGCAAATGCAAAAAAAAATTAGAAGATAATTATTTGACAGGTTTCTTTGGTCAACAGTTTCAAGAATTCTTTAATTCATGATTTAATAACTGTATTTGTAATGTATCAACCTTTCCAACATTGTCCTTGGCTGCAGACATACTTTATCCTTCACCTCATCTGTTGGTTCAACAAGTCTTTTTTCTTCCAATCTAGTTTCAAAAATCACAAATGCTAATAGCTCTCCTATAGGGATGTTTCTCCAAACTGATCTTCTCCAACTTTGAGTGACTGTCTCAGAAACAATGGTTTGGTGGTTGGTCAGGGATCTTAGCTCAAAGGACTATTTGAGAAAGAGCTTTTTAATGCTTGCAAGGCAGAGATAGATTTCAATTCAATTAAATTCAATCTTTAATTGTCATTGTGCAGTGTACAATGCAGAGACAACAAAATGCAGTTGGTATCTCCGAAGGGCGAACTTACGAATAAACAAGTAATTGCGCAGGAGTGTGAGTATATACATCTATACATATACAGTTGTCGCCGTGTAATTTGCTGGTGATTGGATAGTCCGGGGGGGGGGGGGGGGGGGGGTGGAGACAGGCAGTCATTGAGGTGCAGCGTTGAGAAATGTGACAGCCGCAGGGAAGAAGCTGTTCTTGAGCCTGCTGGTACGGCAGCGGAGGGACCTGTAGCGTCTCCCGGATGGGATGAGGGTAAACAGCCTATGGTTGGGTGTGAGCTGTCCCTGGCGATGCTGTGCGCCCTGCGCAGGTATCGTTTACTATGGACAGACTCAATGGAGGGGAGTGCGGAACCTGTGATGCGTTGGCCAATCTTCACCAACCTCTGCAGAGCTTTCCGGTCGGCGACAGAGCAGTTACCATACCATAGTAGGAGTAGGAGTAGGAGTAAACGGGTCCTTTTCACAATGGCAGGCAGTAACTAGTGGGGTACCGCAGGGCTCAGTGCTGGGACCCCAGCTGTTTACAATATATATTAATGATCTGGATGAGGGAATTGAAGGCAATATCTCCAAGTTTGCGGATGACACTAAGCTGGGGGGCAGTGTTCGCTGTGAGGAGGATGCTAGGAGACTGCAAGGTGACTTGGATAGGCTGGGTGAGTGGGCAAATGTTTGGCAGATGCAGTATAATGTGGATAAATGTGAGGTTATCCACTTTGGTGGCAAAAACAGGAAAGCAGACTATTATTTAAATGGTGGCCGATTAGGAAAAGGGGAGATGCAGCGAGACCTGGGTGTCATGGTACACCAGTCATTGAAAGTAGGCATGCAGGTGCAGCAGGCAGTGAAAAAAGCGAATGGTATGTTAGCTTTCATAGCAAAAGGATTTGAGTACAGGAGCAGGGAGGTTCTACTTCAGTTGTACAGGGTCTTGGTGAGACCACACCTGGAGTATTGCGTACAGTTTTGGTCTCCAAATCTGAGGAAGGACATTATTGCCATAGAGGGAGTGCAGAGAAGGTTCACCAGACTGATTCCTGGGATGTCAGGACTGTCTTATGAAGAAAGACTGGATAGACTCGGTTTATACTCTCTGGAATTTAGGAGATTGAGAGGGGATCTTATAGAAACTTTCAAAATTCTTAAGGGGTTGGACAGGCTAGATGCAGGAAGATTGTTCCCGATGTTGGGGAAGTCCAGGACAAGGGGTCACAGCTTAAGGATAAGGGGGAAATCCTTTAAGACCGAGATGAGAAAGACTTTTTTCACACAGAGAGTGGTGAGTCTCTGGAACTCTCTGCCACAGAGGGTAGTTGAGGCCAGTTCATTGCCTATATTTAAGAGTGAGTTGGATGTGGCCCTTGTGGCTAAGGGGATCAGAGGGTATGGAGAGAAGGCAGGTACGGGTTACTGAGTTGGATGATCAGCCATGATCATATTGAATGGCGGTGCAGGCTCGAAGGGCTGAATGGCCTACTCCTGCACCTAATTTCTATGTTTCTATACTGTGATGCAGTTGGTAAGGATGCTCTCGATGGTGCAGCGGTAGAAGTTCTCCAGAATCTGGAAAGACAGGTGGACCTTCTTAAGTCTCCTCAGGAAGAAGAGACGCTGGTGAGCCTTCTTGATCAGCAAGGATGTGTTGTAGGTCCAGGAGAGGTCATCGGAGATGTTGACCCCCAGGAACCTGAAGCTGGAGACACGTTCCACCTCCGTCCCGTTGATATGGATGGGGTTGTGCATGCAGCCTCTCGATCTCCTGAAATCCACAATGAGCTCCTTGGTCTTCGTGGAGTTGAGGGCCAGGTTATTGTCGGCACACCATGCTGTTAGGAGCTGAACCTCCTCCCTATAGACTCATCGTTGTCGCTGATGAGACCAATCACCGTCGTGAAATCTGCATACTTGATGATGGTGTTGGTACCATGTACAGGTACGCAGTCGTAGGTGAAGAGGGAGTAGAGAAGGGGGCTCAGCACGCAGCCCTGGGGTACGCCAGTGTTCAGGGTGAGGGTAGAAGAAGAGAAGTGGTTATCCAACCTAACAGACTGGTCTGTTGGTTAGAAAGTCCAGTAACCAATTGCACAGGTTGATGCCCAGGTCATCGAGTTTGGCGATCAATTTAGTGGGTTTAATGGTGTTGAATGCTGAGCTGTAGTCGATGAACAGCATTCTCACATAAGTGTTTCTGTTGTTGAGGGGGGAGAGGGCGGAGTGGAGTGCCATTGAGATGGCATCCACCATGCTCCTGTTCTTGCGGTATGCAAACTGGTAGGGGTCCAGAGTGGGAGGTAGGCAGCATTTGAGGTGTGCCATGACCAGCCTTTCAAAGCACTTGGCGATGATAGGGGTTAGTGCAACCGGGCGGAAGTCATTAAGGCTCGCCGCAATGGAGTGTGTTGGCACTGGCACGATGGAGGTAGTTTTAAGGCACATGGGGACAACTGCCTGGGCAAGTGACAGGTTGAAGATGTCAGTCCAGACGTCTGTCAGCTGTGCAGCACAGGTCCTGAGGACGCGCCCGGGGATGCCGTCAGGGTCGGCAGCCTTACGTACATTGATCCTACTCAGTGCCACATGCTCGTCGTAGGGGTTGAGTGTGAGAGGCTGGTGGTCATCGGGGAGCACAGCCTTGATGGCCAACTCTTGGTTGTCCCTTTCAAAGCAGCCATAAAACTGATTGAGTTCCTCGAGGAAGGATGCGTCGCTGGAAGTGGGGGTGGAGTTGGTGGCTCTGTAGTCAGTGATGACCTGGATGCCATGCCACATGCGTCGGGGGTCGGAGTTGCTGTCGAAGTGCTCCTCGATCCGCAGCTTGTATCTGTGTTTGGCGTTCTTGATGCCCCTCTTCAGATTGGCCCTCGATGAACTATAGGCACGGGCATCACCTGACCTGAAAGCCGAGTCCTGTGCTTTCAGCAGTAGCCTGACCTCGCTGTTCATCCATGGCTTCTGATTCGGGTATGTGGTGATTTGTTTGAGAGTGGTGACACTGTTGATGGAGTTGATGAAGTCCAGAAGAGAGGAAGTATAGGCGTCAATGTCAGTGTGGGAGTCAAGGGTGGCCTGAGCTGCAAACGCATCGCAGTCAATGTTACCAAAACGCTGCTGGAGTGTGGAGTCCGCTTCATCTGACCAAACCTTGACTGTCCTCACTGTGGGGACGAAGAGGCATTTGCCACACGATAACAACACTGCCTCTTTTCATAGCAGCTAGTGACAATTTTGATGTTGACCTTTGGTGAAGGCATACCACTAGCATATTGGGGGATAAGATAGAGTAAAAGAGTAGTGTGGAAAACTTGAGACAGTCAGAGTCGTACAGCATGGAAACAGGCTCTTTGTCCCAATTCCTTTACGCCAATCAAAATATCCATCTCAACCAGTCACATTTTCCTGCGTTTAGTCCATATCCTTCTAAATCTGTCCCATCAATATATCTGTCCATCTTTTAAATGCTCTTATAATACCCACCTCAACTACCTCCTGTGGCAGTTTGGTCCATATACCCACCACCCCATGCAAGGTGTAATTTACACTCATCTCCACCAATACTCACTCCATTGTCCACACCACTTTCCAATGTAAATGAAGGACATCTAGCGTACTTTCCAAATAGAATACTTTACTTCTATCACTTAAGCATTCAAATAGATTGGTGAATACCTTCATTTACCCCACAAGCATGATACCAAACTTCCAACTGGCAATCACTTTTATTCTCCACTGTTCTCATGCTGATCCTTTCTTCCTGTATTGGTACCACAAAGCTCAATGCAAATGTAAGAGTCAACTGTACATCTTCCAACCGGGAAATCGGAATCTTCCAGACCCACTGTTTCGAACATTGACTATGTATTTTCCCTTCTGGTAAATCTGGTTCTCCAATTTACAACCTTTTTGAGAATGACCTTCATCACTCCCATTTGTCTTCCACATTTCACCCCTATTGTTTTGTTTTTTCATTCTTGCCTTCCTATGACAGACTTCCTTGTGTTCTATCCTCTCAGTTCATAACATTCACCAGCTTTCTAAGCATCTTAAAACTTGTTTTATTTCTTTGTTTTATACGTTCCTCAGTTCTGATGAAAAGTTAACCCTGAAATACATGTTTCTCTCTCCATATATGATACCTGACTTATTGAGTAACTACAATATTTCTACTTCAAATACATCTGATGTATTTTGCTTTTGGGCTACAACTTTAAGAAAGCCTAGAAAAATTGAAATAATTGAAATTAAGACATAAAAAAACTCTCCAATGATCAACGCATAGAGATGCTTGCTTATGCACATTGCCGAGTATTCACCCTAGGCTCGGCAATGTATCCAGCCAATCATCCTCAGCTGTTTCATCAATCCAGGACCCTTCATCACAATGTCAGATATTCAGAGGATAGCACCATATGCTCAACTCTTCAAACAATAAAACCGTCCCTACCCATGTGCGTTCAAAGTCATGTTAAGAAGCAGTATATAAATTCTAAGCACAAAGCAATGATCATCTTCAACAAGAGAGTATTTATTTAACAGGATTAATATCATTAATACCCTCATTGTCAACATCCTGGGGAGGTGGGAAAATTAATTACAGGAATGTTACAAATAGCATGGCTACAGATGCAGATCAGAGGTTGTGACAGTGGCAGAAATCAGTGGATGGGATGCTCATCACTTCTCTGGACGACTGCATCTCCATCAATACCAACATCACTCAAGATGAAGCAGCCCCCATCATTGATACCTCATCCAACAGTTTAAGCTCTCACTCCCTCTGCCATTGGTTCATTGATGCTGCAGTTATATCACCTACACAATACACCACAGAAAATAATCAAGATTCACAGCATCTTCCAAACCAGTAACTTGGTTTGGTGTGGTTGTTCTGCATTCAATAAGATCATGGCTGACCTTTTAACTTGAAGCCATTTTCCAGCACTAATTCCACATCTGCCAATTCCCTTAATATTTAAAAATCTATTGATCTACTAAACAACTGAGCCTCTTTGGCTTTCTTCGATAGAGAATTCCAAAAATTCACCACCCACTGGGTGACAAAATTACTTCTGATCTTTGTTCTAAATGGCCAACCTCTTATTTTGATTTGTACATTAATTGCAATTCTTTCATCAATTCAGAGTCAAAATCTTGGTTACTCCTTACTAAGCAGAACTACAAAAGTATCATCAAAGCAAGGTCCAGCAATTGGCAATTCACTACATTCTCAAGGGCAATTAAGAAATGGCATTAAACGTTGAGCTTGCTAATACACCCACACAAAAAAAACCAGACACAGCCACCAAATACAAAACATAAGCACCTTAAAGCTGAACTGAAAGAAATGTTTTGGCTTTTCATCAAATCAGTAGCAGGTTATTCAAAAAATAGGCATATAAATTTTGCAAACTAAACGGTATCAAAACACGTCTGATTACCTTCAAATAGGACAAAAAAATCTTTGAATTCTGAATAAACCATAGTTGGTCATAGGTAAGAAAATATTCCATAGCAGCTCAATTAAAAAATCCAAAACATTTTCAAAGCGTTGCCACGTGACACATTAACGTGACTTTTGTCAAACCACACTCTGACAGACCTATCGTGGCTTTGTTTCTGCACTGTTTTAATTCACATTTCTGTCTTTTGTGTTTCCAAAACTATTTTAAGATTATTCTTTGGTTCATAAAGGCTTACAGTGAACTTTACAACTGCAATAGAAGTGGATATTTTCCTTCCAAACTGCTATTTTCCTTTGAACAATCCTTTTGTGAATGCATTAAAACCCAAGTACAATGGCTCCCCGAATGTTTTACTATAACCCAGCAGTCAATGATCGACACACACACATATATATATATATATATATATATATATATATATATATACATATACATATATGTACCATCTATAAATTCAAAAGGACAAATTATGACTGATGCAAAGCATTAATGTTGCAGAGATTTCAGTGAAGGTATTTTAGTTATAAAGTGGTTGAATTGCTTTTGTCTGTATACATGGAGAGACAATGGTAGGAATTCCCTACGTCAGTAGAAAATGATCCATTAATTCAGTCTGCAGTTTCTGCAGTGTTGACCCCACCCCCACAGTCTGCTTACATAACCATGCATGCAACATTTCTCTGCCAACAGGATCTACACTAGTAGCAACACAGGCTACACACACCTGAAAATAATCCCTCTCCAGGCTGAGGACATGCAAACAGACAAGGTATTACTTTTAAGGAGCTGGTCATGGAGACTACGGCTCCCCTCTTTTGCTGCAAAGCATTTTCTGACATGCTGCTTTGTGGGGAGACGCTGTCACCATGGCTGCACCTTAAAGTGATCTCCTTATTTTACCTCCATGAAGTCACCACGCTTTGACTCAATAGCCCCCCCCCCCCCCCCCCCATACCACCTATGAACCCCGATCCTCAAATCTCAGTCCCTTTCCCGAATCCTTTCCTAATCCACGAGTGTGTGCCCATCTCCAGAGTCTGTTGGCCACAGCTGTAAAATAAAGGCAGTAGGTCACTTTATCAATGCCGGTAAAATGGCATAATATGAGAGAAAAACCCTAGTAATACATCCCCTCTTAAACATGAGATTCAATGGGAAAAGGGCGTTCGTGTTTCAGAAATTCAGGATATGGATGGTTTTCTGTGAACACAGGCACAATGCAGGGCTTTCAATTACTACTGTGGACTGCATTTGGTCATTATTTAATTGGATTGTGCTCATTTAGTAGCAACATTAATAGCAAATGCTCAAGCACTTCTTCTGAGAGGCCATTTAAATCATCCAGTCCTTCCACTGTGTCTTGTTTGACAGGGAGACTCACTTTTCAAAGCAATCGTAATATTAACAGTGAATCTAGTTATTGAGATTATTTATATCATAATAACACTGATGTGATGCATATACCAGATTAAATGAATAATGTGTGAGATTTAGTAACCCTTCTCATTCCTCAGATTAAAGAAAATGCCAATTTTTGTTATACCTACATTGAAAACCAGAGGGTAACCGTGGAGTAGGTAGGATCATTCAAGGTTAAAGGAGGGAATTTGTGCTTGGAGTCAGGAGATGTAGACAAAGTACTAAACAAGTTATTTTGCTTCTATTTTAACTGAGACAGTATAGAGGACAGTGAGATCAGTGTGGAGAATACTAACATTCACAGTTAGTTTGAGATTAAGAAGGAGATGTTGGGGCTCTGGTGAATAAATCCTCAGGCCTTGATGTGATTTATCCCAGGTTATTGAGAGAGGCAAGAGGAGTATGCTTGAACCTAGACAATAAATTTGGCAGCTTCTAAAGCCATTAGCGAGTCCTGGAGGACTGGAAAGTAGCTAATGTTGTTCCTCTGTTTAACAGAAGTAGGAAGAATCCAGGGAATTATAGGCCAGTGGGACGTGTCAGTGGTAGGGAATCTATTGGAGAGGATTCACAGTGCTGGGGTAACTCAGCAGGTCAGACAACATCATTGGAGAACATGGATAGATGATGATTTGGGGTAATACCCCTCTTCAGACTGATTGCGGGGGGCGGGTGGGGGGAGAAGAAAACTTAAAAGGGGAGAAGTCAGGACAGCATGGCAGGTAATGGGTATAAATTGGCGAGGGTTGTTTTTGACAGGCAGATTGTTGGAACAAAGGTCAGTGATAAGAATAGTGGGTGTGAGACAGGTTTGAGGCATTGCAAAGCCAGAGGGACAAAAGTGCCTGGGGAGGTGGGGGGGGGGGGGGTGGCGAGGAAGCTTAGTGGTAGTCCAGGTGGGGGATAGTTATGTTACTTAAATTTGAAGAATTCAATGCTCATACCATTGGGATTGTAATGTGAAGTTCGGTTCCCACAGTTTGCATGTGGCCTCACTCTGACAATGAACGAAGCCCAGGACAGGAAGATCAGCATGGGAATGGGAAAGGGAGTTTTTTATTATTTAATTTTTAATTTTTTTAAATTTAATATTTTTTAAAAATATTTTTATTTATTAGAGGTAAATACATCAGTGTACTTCACATATATATTGTTACAATCATTGTACCCCATAATTTTATGGCTTTTAAAGAAAAAGAATAGAAAGAAAGAGTGAAATAGGTGGAAAGAGTTGTGATAGTGAAAGAGCATGCCAAAGGGGAGAAGAAACCCCTGGTCAAAGAATTAGAGAAAGGGGGCTAAGAGATAGACCCTAAAAAAAAGGAAAAAAACAAAAACAAAAAAAAGGCAGTTATTATGTTATATATATCACGCAAAAGGAATCCACCAACTCGATAGTTTTTCATCCCCCCCCTACCAAGGCCCGAGGTATTCCTGCACCCTATCTTTGTAGTAATTCTGTAAATGCAGACCACGTCTGATAGAAGTTTTCTGATTTTCCTTCCAGGCGGAGTCTCATATCTTCCAGATGTAGTGTTTCAAACATAGTTGAAATCCACATATTTAATGTTGGTATAGGAGCATTTTTCCAGAATTTTAAGATTAGTTTTGTTCCTATTATTAAGCCATAATCAAATAAATTCTTTTGATATGCATTTAATTCCGAACTACCTTCTGTCATTCCGAAAATAATCCAAATCCAATAATCTTGCTTTGTGTTATTTTTATTTTAAACAGTTTTGTGAAAATTTCAAAGATTTCAATCCAAAACCTTTGAATTTTTGTACAAAAGTTGAATGAGTGCGATATAGTAGCTTCTTGACAGTGGCATTTATCACAAATTGGTGAAACGTTAGGGAAACATTTATTTAATTTAGTTTTTGAGTAGTATAATCTATGTATAATTTTAAATTCTATTAAAATGTGTCTTTATATTAATTGAGCATTTGTGCACATTTAATAAGTATTCTTTCCACCTTTCATTGGAAATTTTTATGCTTAATTTGTTTTCCCACTCACCTCTAATTCCTTCCGTTGTTGGTATTACTGCATTTAGAATAATGTGATATATATATATATATATATATATATATATATATGTGTGTGTGAAATTAAATTTGGTGATTCCGCCTTTGTGTTCATTACTTCATCTAGTAAGTCTAATAGCATTTTGTGAAATTCATGTGCATGTTTTTTCAAATAATCACATATTTGGAAATATTTAAAATACTGATTGTTACCCAGATTGTATTTTAGTTGTAATTGTTTAAATGATAATAGTTTTCCCGTATCATACAAATCTCCCAAAGTTTTAATTCCTGCACTTTCCCATTGTATAAATGCTTTGTCTATAATCGAGGGTTTAAACAGATGGTTTTTTAGCAATAGGAGATAGGAGAGATAAGTTTCTTAATTTTAAATTGTATTTTATTTGTTTCCAAATTCTGATTGTACTATGTATAATTGGGTTTTTGTTGTAGTTTGTATTATTCACCGTCATTGGTGAAAGAAGGATCGCACCAATATTAAAGGGGGAGCAGTCCTCTTTCTCCATAATGATCCATTCCGGTTGATGAAGAGAATTATCCAACAATTGAATCATATTTCTAATATTTACCGACCAATAATAAAACATAAAATTAGGGAGTGCTAATCCCCCTACTACTTTGGGTTTATTCAGGTGTGGTCTTTGTATTTTATGTGTCTTATAATTCCAAATAAAATTTGTAATATCCAAGTCCAATTTTTAAAAAAACTTTTTGGGTAGATATAGTGGGATTGATTGGAACAAGTATAGAATTTATGGTAGAAAAATCATTTTTATGGTGTTTATTCGACCTATTAAGGACATCGGGAGCGTTTTCCGGAGTTTAATTAAATTATGTCATTTCTTAAGTACATGGTTATAATTTGCTTTAAACATGTCTTGATATCTTCTAGTAATTTCAATGCCCAAGTATTTAAAAATTTCCCCAGCTATTTTAAAAGGAAATTGTACAAGATGTGTAGAATCTTTTGGTTTTATTGACATGATTTCACTTTTATTCCAGTTTATTCTGTAACCTGAAAATGAACCGAAATCCTCAATTAAATTTAAAATGTTGAGTATAGTGATATGAGGCTTTGTGATGTACAAAAGTACATCATCAGCGTATAATGATATTTTATTGTTTGAATATTTTGTCTTATATCCGTGGATATTCGGATGAGTTCTAATTATTTCCGCTAGTGGTTCAATTATGAGAGCAAATAACAATGGTGATAATGAACAACCTTGTCTATTACCTCTTGACAGTTGAAATTTCGTGGATAAAATATTATTAGTTAATATTCTGGCTGTTGGCTTATTATATATTAATTTAATCCATTGAATGAAATTCTCTCCCAGTTGAAATTTTTGCAATACCTTAACCATATACTTCCATTCAACCTGATCGAATGCTTTCTCTGCATCCAGCGAAATAATTGGGAGATTTGGATCATTAGTTTGGTGTGAGTGCATTATATTAAGCAGACGTCGCAAATTATTAAATGAATGTCTCTTAGGGATAAACCCCATTTGATCTGGATGTATTAGTTTAATGGCGTACTTACTTAATCTCTTGCTAATATTTTTTGATCGGTATTTAACAACGCAATAGCTCTATAGGATCCAGGTTCTTCCTCATCTTTATCTTTCTTAAGGGAGTTAAAGTGGTTAGTAACTGGGAGATCCAGAAGGCTGCTGAGTCTATGCTTGGTCTAGCCTATGTACAGGAGTAACATCACGAACACAGGATGCCATGGATGAGGAGGAGCACGTGAACCTCTGTCTCACCTGGAAGGACTGCTGGGGTCCTTTGATGGTGGCTAGGGAGGGGGTATAGGGACAGGTGTACGTCTCCTGGGGTTGCAGGGGAAATTACCTGGGAAGGGGGTGGTTTGGGTGGGAAGGAAAGATACAAGATACATTTGTCACGTGTGCCAATTGGCACAGTGAAATGAAATCACCATGCAGCCATACAGTAAAAAAAAGAACACACATAGAGTTGATAGAATTCAACATAAAACATCCCCATTCAGCAGGATCAAAATTTCCTACTGTGAGGGAAGGCACCAAAGTCAGCCTCTTCCTCAGATGTTCCCCACTGTTCACCCGTGGTCGGGGCCTCCCCGAGCCCTCCGCAGTCGCCGCTACGGGCGGCCCGATGTTCAGGCCAACTCGCCGGGGTGATGCAAGTCCGACGTCGGGGAATGGGGATGTCCTCAGCGGCCTGGACCCCGAGTCGGACCCCTCCTACTGGAGTCTGCAGCTCCCAAAGTCCGCAGGGCGCGCCGGGTGGAGATGCAACGCTGGAGGCCCTCGGCAAAGTGCCCCAGGACTCCACGGAGTTGTTCAGCACCACCCGCATTGGAAGCTCTCCCCCAAACCAGAGCTCCACGATGTTGGAGCAGCGGCCCAACGCTCCGGAGCTCCAAATGGCGACCCAGGAAGGCATCACCCGCTCCGTGGTGACTCCAACGCCGCGCCGCCACTATTGCAGCTCTGGTCTGGTTCCCGGTCCCCGGCAGGAAAGGCCGCTCCGATCCAGGAGGTAGGCCACGAGGTGGGGGGGCAAGGACGCGACTCGGAGAAATAGTCGCGTCCCCGCCAGAAGCGACTGGGAGTTAGTTTCCCCCTTACCCTGCCCCCCACCCCCACATATAAAAGTTAAAGACTCCCCCAAAAACAAACTTTAAACTGACTAAAAATTAAAAAAAAAAGGAAAAACAAATGGGCTGCAGGCAGAGGCTGCTGTCAGTGCAGCGCCCCTAGAAGGAATGAGTAAATCAAGTTGTGAAGGGAGGGGTCCCTGCGGAAGGCAGAATGGGGTTGAGATGGGACGATGAGGTTGTCAACTGTTTTCTAAATAACCATATAACCATATAACAATTACAGCACGGAAACAGGCCCTCTCGGCCCTTCCAGTCCGTGCCGACCATTTGTTTTCCCCTAGTCCCATCTACCTGCTCCATTCCCTCCATACCCTTCACGTCCATATACCTATCCACTTTACTTTTAAATGTTAAAATTAATCCTGCCTCCATCACTTCTGCTGGAAGCTCATTCCACACAGCCACCACCCTCTGAGTAAAGAAGTTCCCCCTCACGTTACCCCTAAACTTCTGTCCCTTAATTCTCATGTCTTGAGAATTAAGGGGAATTAAGAGAGGATGTTTCCACTCGTGGGAGAGTCTATCTAGAAGCTATTGCCTCAAATGGGGTGAGTATTCAGAAATCGGAGGTGCAAAGGGACTTGGGAGTGCTCGTGCAGGATTCCCCAAAAGTTAATTTGCAAGTCGACTCGGTAGTAAAGAAAGCAAACTCAATGCCAGCATTTATTTCAAAAGGGCTTGTATACAAAACAGGGATGTAATTTTGAGGCTCTATAAGGCGTTAGTAAGGCTGCATTTGGAATATTGTGAGCAATTTTGGGCACCATATCCGAGGAAGGATGTGCTGGTTCTGGAGAGGGTCCAGTAGGGGTTTACTAGAATGAGCCCCGAAATGAGTGGGTTAAGCGATGATGAGCGTTTGTCACACTGGGCCTGTACTCGCTGGAGTTTAGAAGAATGAGCGGGAACCTCATTGAAACGTACAGAATAGTGAAAGGCTTGGATAGAGAGGATGTGGAGAGGTTGTTTCCACTCGTGGGAGAGTCTATGACTAGAAGCTATTGCCTCAGAATTAAAGGACATTCTTTTAGGAAAGTGATGAGGAGAAATTTCTTTAGTCAGAGGATGGTGGAATTCTTCACCACAGAAGGCTGTGGAGGCTGTCAGTGGATATTTTTAAGGCAGAGACAGATAGATTCTTGATTAGTACAGGTGTCAGAGGTTATGGGGAGAAGGCAAGAGAATGAGGTCAGAAGGGAAAGATAGATCAGCCAAGATTAAATGGTGGCGTAGACTTGATGGGCTGAATGGCCAGATTCTATTATTCTTTATGGCCTTATGAATGGATAGGTTCAGCTTCAAGACTGTGCATAGGCATGGAATTAGATCTTCTCAATAATTAATTGGAAGAAATCTCTATTCTTCCAAAACTGGACACGACTATAATCAACATGAGAAACAGATGCACTTAGGGAATCTGGAGAAAGTTAGTAAATTGAGACTGAATGCTATCAGTTTATATATCTTCTGATCTTTTCACTGAGGGACTACATATTGATGAGAAATAAGCACTGGAACCAAAGAAAGGTTTTGAATGATGTCTGGAAGTGCACAGTAGTAGGAAATGAAATTGTTGCAGGCGATTCCCAGATATGGCTGCATACATGAGAACAAGATAAGAACATATTAATGCAGTAAGATGCAGAAAAAGGGCCCGATCAACTGTGTCAAAGGCTGCAAATGGGTTGATGAGGATGGACGAGCAAATATATCAGTGGATAGTCAGCTGGTGAGTTATCGTGCGCTTGATTTGCAAATCGACACGTAATTTTAGCAGATGGATGAATTTTGCTTTTTAGCAACGTATATGGCACCGCGTGAAAATATAATGTACAAAATAGAGAGGAATGCATCTTGTAGATAATCCTATGAATAGAATTTTACATTCAGGTTGTGCCGAAGTGGTAGAAAGGAAGTATTAGTCCATTGCTGAACATAAAATGCAATTAATTTTCTCATCATAAATATGGAGATCCAAATTTCTCTCCACCGAATCCAACTATATGAATTAATACATATAAATGTAAAGCACCCTTAGTTGAGTGAAAAATGAATTTAACAATTTGACATTAGATTTTAAAACTAGATGGCTCTGTTCTGACTAAGCCCCTTAGTCCGTACCATTTAAATTCAACAGAAGTGTCTTCATTTGGCAAATAAGCTTCAAAATGCAACAGTGCCAAAAGAGAAGACCCAGATTTCACTTGCACGACTCCTGCAGCACAGATGCTAATTTTCTAATCTGAATTTTATCCATTAAAAATATGAATCATTCCTAGGAACTATTTATTATTCGTTAATGCTTTTAGTGGTAATATCTCAATTCAAGCAAAGATCTTGCATTAACTATTACTAAAATAACCAAGAGAAAAATCTGGACCTCCATTTAGTAAAAATAATAAGCAAAACCCTATATTGTAAAATGTGCTTAGTATATAAAATGGATTGCGGAAAGCTGCTCTGCAATAAAACCAGATTTTGTTCAGGTGCTGTAACAGATAATAGTATAATATGAACTTACTAAGAACTCAGTGATATTTCATAGACAATAGACAATAGGTGCAGGAGTAGGTCATGTGGCCCTTTGAGCCAGCACCGCCATTCAATGTGATCATGGCTGATCATCACAAATCAGTACCCCATTCCTGCCTTCTCCCCATATTCCCTGACTTATTTTTAGGAGCCCTATCTAGCTCTCTCTTGAAAGCATCCAGAGAACCTGCCTCTACCGCCCTCGGAGGCAGAGAATTCCACAGACTCAACACTCTCTGTGAGAAAAAGTGTTTCCTTGTCTCCATTCTAAATGGCTTACTCCTTATTCTTAAACTGTGGCACTGGTTCTAGACTCCCCCAACATCGGGAACATGTTTCCTGCCTCTAGTGTGTCCAAGCCCTTAACAATCTTATATGTTTCAATGAGATCCCCTCTCATCCTTCTAAACTCCAGAGTGCACAAGCCCAACTGCTCCATTCTCTCAGCATATGACAGTCCCGCCATCCCAGGAATTAACCATGTATACCTACGCTGCACACCCTCAATAGCAAGAATATCCGTCCTCAAATTAGGGGACCAAAACTGCACACAATTCTCCAGGTGTGGTCTCACTAGGGCCCTGTACAACTGCAGAAGGACCTCTTTGCTCCTATATTTGATTCCTCTTGTTATAAAGGCCAACATGCCATTCGCTTTCTTCACTGCCTGTTGTACCTGCATGCTTACTATCATAGACTGATGTACAAGGACCCCCAGATCCCGTTGTGCTTCCCCTTTTCCAAACTCGACGCCATTTAGATAGTAATCTGCCTTCCTGTTTTTGCTACCAAAGTGGATAACCTCACATTTATCCACATTAAACTTCATCTACCATGCATCTGCCCACTCCCCCAACCTGTCCAAGTCACCCTGCATTCTCATAGCATCTTCCTCACAGTTCACACTGCCCCCCAGCTTTGTGTCAACTGGAAATTTGCTAATGTTACTTTGAATCCCTTCATCCAAATAATTGAAGTATATTGTAAATAGCTGCGGTCCCAGCACCGAGCCTTGCGGTAACCCACTAGTCACTGCCTGCCATTCTGAAAGGGACCCGTTAATCCCTACAACCACTTCTCTATCCATGTCAGCACTCTACCCCCAATACCATGTGCCCTAATTTTGCACATTAATCTCCTACGTGGGACCTTATCAAATGCTCTCTGAAAGTCCAGGAACACTACTTCAACTGGCTCTCCCTTTTCCATTTTCCTAGTTACTTCTTCAAAAAATTCCAGAAGAATAGTCAAGCATGATTTCCCCATAAATCCATGCTGACTTGGACCGATCCTGTTACTGCTATTCAAATGTGTGGCTATCTCATCTTTTATAATTGACTCCAGCATCTTCCCCACCACCGATGTCAGGCTAACTGGTCTATAATTCCCCGATTTCTCTCTCCCGCCTTTCTTAAAAAATGGGATAACATTACCTACCCTTCAATCCACAGGAACTGATCCTGAGTCTATAGAACATTGGAAAATTATCACCAATGCTTCCACGATTTCTAGAGCCACATTCTTAAGTACCCTGGGATGCAGACCATCAGGCTCTGGGGATTTATCAGCCTTCAGTCTATCCAACACCATTTCCTGCCTAATGTGGAATTCCTTCAGTTCCTCTGTCACCCCAGATCCTCTGGCCACTACTATATCAGGAAGATTGTTTGTGTCCTCCTTAGTGAAGACAGATCCAAAGTACCTGTTCAACTCATCTGCCATTTCCTTGTTCCCCATAATAAATTCACCTTTTTTGGTCTTCAAGGGTCCAACTATGGTCTTAACTAACTTTTTCTTCTTCACATACCTAAAGAAGCTTTTACTGTCCTGCTTTATATTCATGGCTAGCTTACCTTCGTACCTCATCTTTTCTCCCCGTATTGTCTTTTTGGTTATCTTCTGTTGTTCTTTAAACTTTACCCAATCCTCTTGCTTTCCGCTCATCTTTGCTACATTGTACTACTTCGCTTTAATTTTTATACTGTCCCTGACGTCTCTTTGTCAGCCATGGTCGTCCCTTTCTTCCTCCTTTGAATTAACTGATCCTGCACCTTCTGTATTATTCCTAGAAACTGCTGCCATTTTTGTTCCACTGTCATCCCTGCTAGTTTATCTTTCCAGTCAATTTTAGCCAGCTCCTCCCTCGTGGCCCCATATTCCCCTTTATTCAACTGCAACGCTGACTCCTCCGATCTACTCTTCTCCCTCTCCAATTGTAGATTTTCAGCTATCAGGTTACCATTCAGGGGGAGAGTAACGGAAAAGAAAGGAGCTAATCCTTAGCAACAAGAGCAACTTATAATTATGTAGCAATTCAAACTTATCAAAATATCTCAAGGCATTTCACGGGAGCATAGATATACAAAATGTGATAGCCAAATCTTGGAGCTCTAGACAGACAACTAACTGAAAGGTTGGTCAGAGGTAAAAAAAGAACACTGACAGGGAAGCATTTCAATTCACTTAAACCTTTCAAATTGTTAATCATCTAACCGTAAAACCTGCACTTGCCACAGTGCACAGCCAACCCTAATTGCCAGCAATGACATTTTGGTGCCCAATAATACCAACGTTCTTTGTCACCCTTGCCATTCCTGACAGAGTCAACAGTATCACACTCTTGTCCCCAAATAAATACAAATAACTAACTTAACCAATATCAAATGATTATTCCAAATCATCATAGCATTCAAAGATGATCCCACCTTTTATTTCACCACTCCAGTCTTAAATCTTTCCCATTCATTCACCTCTCCAATAACAATCTTAAAGCAAATCGTTCAGATTGAGACCAACCAGTCTACATTGTGTTACTTCACTTCATTCTATTGCTCACTAAGACAGCATCTAATGACTCTCACCATTACAACTGCTTTCTTCTTTAGTTCTATTTCCCTCATGCTCTCTACAAATCATCCCGTTTCTGCTCCCTTAATTTACATGGGGCAGTCAATCACCCAACTGTCCTTCCTGGCTCTCATGTTGGCTGACGTTGTTAACTGTAACTCTTTCTTCAAGTTCTGCTCCCTATCCTTCATACCTGCTGTGAATCAGTATGGCCGCCCCCCTGCCTCTGCCAGTGGATTCTCGACTTCCTGATCCACAGACCTCAGTGAGGATAGGTGACACCTCCTCCACAATAATTCTCCACACAGGAAATGGTTGAGTGCTTCAGGTTCCTTACCATTATTAATATAAATGATCTGTCGTGGACCAACCACATTGATGCAACAGCCAAGAAGGCACACCCACAGCTCTACTCTTACTGAGGAGACTGTGGAAATTCGGCATTCTTATTTAGATTAAGAACAGCTCTAACCAAGGCCCCCAAAAATATAGAGTTGTAGATGTAGCTTAGTCCATAACATTGACCAGACTTCCCACCATTGATTTCTTTACATAGAGTTCTTTAAAAGACTTTTGGATTTCAAGAGTTTTCAAAAGAGAATTAGATTTAGCTCTTTGGGCTGACGGAATCAAGGGATGGGGGAAAAAAAAAAAAAAATCAGGAACGGGATAGGTTTTGGATGATCAGCCATGATCATATTGAATGGTGGTGCTGGCTCGAGGGGCCAAATGGCCTACTCCTGCACCTATTTTCTATGTTTCTATATTCTATGGATTGGCATATGGATATGTAAGGAATGGAGGGATATGGTTTATGTACAGGTAGATAAGTGATGGTCTTGACATCATGTTCGGCAGACATTGTGACCCGAAGGGCCTGTTCTTGAGCTGTACCATTTTTTATTCTAAATGGATGCCAGGTAACTGTGGCAGTGTCTGAATATCATCATGGGTCAAAATCATGGGCTGATCTTTGACAACTGTGTGTCTTTGCCAGACGAACATAATGACTTTTATGCCATGCTCTCTACTGCGCACCTGTAGAAGTTAGAGAGAGTCCTGCTTGACATACCGACTCTCCGTAATTTTCTCAGGAAGTTGAGGCGCTGATGTGCTTTCTTTATGATTGCATCAGTGTTCTCGGACCAGGAGAGATCTTCAAAGATGTTCACGCCCAGGAATTTGAACCTCTTGACCCTTTCCACCATCGACCCATTGATATAAACGGGACTGTGGGTCCTCATCCTACCTCTTCCAAAGTCCACAATCAGTTCCTTGGTTTTGCTGGTGTTGAGGGCCAGGTTATTGTGCTGGCACCATTTGGTCAGTCGGTCGAACTCTCTTCTATACTTTGACTCGTCCCCATCGGTGATACGTCCCCCAACAGTGGTGTCGTCAATGAACTTGATGATGGAGTTCTCACTATGACCAGCTACGCAGTCATGAGTATTGAGTGAGTACAGCAGGGGGCTGAGCACGCAGCCTTGAGGTGCTCCCGTGCTGATTGTTATCGAGGCTGACACCTTTCCACCAATTCGAACCATCTGTGGTCTATGAATGAGGAAGTCGAGGATCCAATTGCATAGAGATGCGCAGAGACCCAGTTCTGCGAGTTTGGTAACCAGCTTGGAGGGGATTGTATTAAATGTCGAGCTGTAATCAATTAATAACAGCCTGATATATGAGTTTTCGTTGTCCGAGTGGTCCAGAGCGGAGTGGAGAGCCAGCGAGATCGCATCACCGTTGATCTGTTATGGCGGTAAGCGAGCAGCAGTGGGTCCAGGTTTTTGTCGAAGTAGGAGTTGATTTGCGCCATGATCAACCTCTCAAAGCACTTCATCACCACCAACGTTAGTGCCACTGGTCGATAATCAATGACTTTTATGCCTGTTCTACACGGTCAAATGATGGTCAACCATGACATTCGCCCACTACACACTGGCTCTGTCCTACACAGCGCTGTGGCAGATCTGCTTTCACAAAGGTAAATTCTCAGAAAGACGTAGGTCCGGATGGAGTCTTGTGTCAATCTACAGGCCACAGTCGTCGCCGTCATCTTCAATCTCCAAGTTCAACAGTCCATTGTCCACAACTGATTCAAGGAAACCTCCAGAATTCCAGCGCTCAAGGAAAATAAGTGATCTGTGTCACTAACTACCACCCAGAGGTTCTAACACTGACCAGACTGAAGTGATCAATTAAAACTGATCATGACACACATCTGCGGCAGATTGACTGACTATCTAGATTCCTTGCAATTTGATTATAGGAAGAACATGTCCACGGAGAACATCTCTCTTGCAGTACCCTCAGCTCTGGACCACCTTGACAATTAGAACACCTACATTAGGATGCTATTCATTGATACAGCTCAGCCTTCAACACCATAATACCAAATAACCTCATCTCAAAACTCCTGAATCTTGGCCTTGAGGGTTCCAGCGTCTGGACTTCAAGATCAGCATCCTCTAAGCCTTCTAAGGAACAATAGATTTGGCATGCCCCCAGCAACCCTCACCAATCTCTACAGGTGTGCTGTAGAGAGCATTTTGTCAGGATGCATCACAGCCTGGCTTGAGAACAGTTCCATCCAAGATTAGAAATTACAGAGTTGTGGACGTAGCCCTGACCGTCACATAAACCAACCTCCTTTCCTTTGACTCCATCTGCACTTCATGCTGCCTCAGCAAGGCAGCAAATATAATGAAGGACCATCTCCCCTCTCCCATCAGGCAAGAGGTATAGAAGTCTGAAATTACATGCCTCCAGATTCAGGAAGTTTCTCCCCATGTTGTCATCAGACAACTGAACAGTCCTCTCATCAACTCGAGCACAGACCTGACCTCCCAGGAAACCTTTGATATCCCATATATCACATTTCAAAATAGTTCAATATTATATCTTGCACTAAATGGTGTACCTTTATCCTTATCTGTGCACTGTGGATGGCTTGATTGTATTCATGTCTAGTCTTTTCTTTGACTGGATAGCATGCAAACAAAAGCTTTTCATTGTAACCTCAGTAAACATGACAATAATAAACTAAACAGATTATCTGATAAAACTGTACATAACATTTTTCCTATTCTGACCTGCAACATTGATACTCATCAATGTCGTCCGCTCAGTCCCGTGCTCTACTTCCTGTACATCTATGACTGTGTGGCCAAGTACATCACCAACTTGATCATTAAGAATGGTAATAACACTACTGTTGTCGGAATCGTACAGTCCTTCGGGCCAAATCATCGATGCTGGCCAAGATATCCTATCCAGGCTTGTTCCAGTTGTTCGAGTTTGGCCCATATTCCTCTACACCATTCCTATCCATGTACCTGTCCAAATGTTTTATAAATGCTGTTATAGCATATGCCTCGACTACCTCTTCCGGCAGTTTGTTCCATTTATCCACCATCCTCTGAGGGAGGAGGTTGCCCCTCGGGTCTTTCCCCTCTCACCTCAAATCTCTGTTTTTTTATTTGATTCCCCTATCCTGGGTAAAACATTTTGTGTATCCAGTTTATTTATTCCACTCATGATTTTATACATCTCTGTAAGTGCCTCCTGCACGCCAAGGAATGAAGTCTTAGCCTCCCTAACCACACCCTATAACTCAGCCCCTCAAGTCCTGGCAACATCCTCGCAACTCTTTTCCACCTTAATTACATCCTTCGTATAGCAGGGTTACCAAAACTGAACACAGTATTCAGAATGTAGGTTCACCTACATCTTGTACAACTGTAACATAACATAACATACACCTGCCACATAACATTGTTGGCCAGATCAACACCAATGATAAGATGGAGTACAGATAAGAAATTGGAAACCTTATGTCATGGTGTCAGGGCAATATTCTTGTCCTGAACTTCAGAAGGACAAAATAATTAGTCATTGAACAAAAGACTATACATGATAACAATCATGCCACCCACAGTCTACAGATATAGGATAAAGGGAATATTGTTTAGTGCATCTCAGCATGGCATGGCAACTGCTCTGCTCTTGATCGCCTTAATCTGCAGAAAATTGAGAATACAGCACAGTCCATCATTGGATCATTGCTTCTTTCCATCCAACATCACTGTGTGTTGCATCAGGAAATAATGTCAAGGATCTCTGCCATTTTGGCCATTCCCTTCTCTGTTCTTTCTTTTGGGAGAAGATAGGGGACATTGAAAGTTCAGATACCAGACTAAAGACATCTTCCCTACTGCCATCACACCCTTGAAGCAATCTCCTCTTTCACACTCCCTTCCTGCAGGTGCTGTTTGTACTCATTTGGTTATTCTGTTATTGCACTTTAAATTGTTTTGCAGTACTTCAAACTCCACTACAACCTTTGCACTATTCTGCGATGTGTATTTTTAGTTGTATTTACTATAGAATCTACCATTACCATGTATACTGTTCATTCGATGAGCTTCATGTGAACAAGGAATTTAAATGCACCCTGGTGCATAAAACAATAAATTAATCTAATTTCATCTAAGTACCCTGTTACTTTCTTAATAACGGTTTCCAAAATTCTTCATATTACTAAGTTTAGGCTGGTCTACAGTTCCCTATTTTCTCTCTCCCTTTCCTAAAAAGTGAGTTTGTTTCTTTACATTCAATTTGTGGAAACTGTTCTAAAACCTATGACAACCAATACAGCCTCCATCTCCATAGCTATCTCCTTCAAAACCTGGGATCTAGATATTCAAGTCCTGGGATTTATTGGCTTCCAATCCTATTAGAATCCAAAGAGCCATAGAATTGTACATACCTATTAATTACTACAACAGGATAACTTTTTTTAATAAATGCTAATTACTTTGGGCTGCTCTTTCCTTCTTGTTCACCTCCATCATTATAGGGAAATGTCCACATGTCCCAATATAATCTCTCCTCTCCTGTGTGGGATTCACATTAAATGTAGCTAACATTTTCCTCTATATAAATGCATAGACTATCATAATATCTGACTTTTTTGGTGTTTCTCCTTTGTCTCCTCCTGCATTCCATTCTCCCTTTATTGATTAATGCCTTGATCTTCTGCTGTTGGATTCTGACATTGCACGCCTTTACTTTTGATCTTTCTTTATCTTCTGCAGGACACAGCAAAAATATGTTTTTGTTGTACTGTTTAGTTTTCAGAAAGGGAGTTATATTATTTGTAAACTATATATTAATTCTTTGGAAGTTAGCTATTGCTTTAATATTCCTTTTAATGTAGCTTCCCATCTACCGGTTAAGTCACACCTAATATCCGTGCAGTTTGCTTTACTCAGGTATAAGGCACTCGTTTTTGACTGATCATTGTCCCCATAACATCCAGATTATCAATTGAATGTTTCTAAGTGCACAGTATTATACCTAAAATAACATCCCCATTTTCAATGCAACAAACTGGTGCAGAAATACATATCTTAAACCCTCGATGAATATATCCTTCACACCATTAAAAAGCATTTGGATACGTACATGGATTGGAAAGGTTTAGAGGGATATAGGTCACACAGAAGCAAAGAGGACTGGCCTAGATAAGTAAAAGGACCCATTTCCATGCTGTCTGTCTCTATGACTTTAATTGCTAATTTGGTTTGCCCTAGTACATATGTAGATCAAAGTCCATTACAATTATTATTTGACCCTTGTTATATGCATCTCTGAATTACCAGAATTATTTGTAGCCAACTTCCACAAATGCATTTTTGCCTCCCATTTCATACCTACACTCAAACCAAATCTATCTAGTTTTCTGATCCAAGACCGAAATGTTCTACTTTATCATTTTCTTTAATATCAAGGCCATCCTGCCTCCATTTTTATTTTGCCTCTCCTAAAATATAAATATCTCAGGAAATTTAAACTACTCGACCTGGGATATTTAAATCCCAATCATTGTCACTTTTGCATTCACATTCCTCTTATGGCATTCAGATCATACCCATTCATTTCTATTTTCACCATTTACAAATGTAATTTTGAATTACTTTCCACTTTCGCCCACCACCCCACATCTCCCTTCCATTGCTACTTTTTTTTTTTAAACATCTGCCCCAGGGAAAAATAATAATTCTTCAAGTCATCTTTAAGAAAACTTTCAAACTCAGAACTGCCTTAACTTTGATCAATGTTAATCAAGAAATTAAACAACCGCCATGTTCCCTTTTGACTCTAACGGTTACCCTTATTTTCATGCCATTTAGTCCATGGGAATTTGGGAAAACAATTAGCCAGAGTAACTTGATCAATGAAAATAGGATTGTGAAAACATAACACCTGGGTCAACTGATTAACTGTAAAATTCTGCTTGACTTACCATTTCTACCATCATAATCTTGAAAATGTCTCTCCTGACCAAGGCCAGAGTTCCAAATGGACCAATAGTCACCCAATACCATGCCTACAGGCAAACTACTTGACTGCAACTGCATTAGAAACTGATAACAAACCTGCATTCACCCAAAATCTACAGCAAAGCATATGTAAATAAAGTGCACACAAACATTCCTGTCCAATCCATTTCTCTTCCAATCATTCCTGACATTATTCACTGCATGGTCCAATATTAAATGACAATAGATAATAGGTGCAGGAGTAGGCCATTTGGCCCTTTGAGCCAGCACCTCCATTCACTATGATCATGGCTGATCATCCACATTCAGTGACCCTTTCCTGCCTTCTCACCATATCCCCTGAATCCGCTATCTTTAAGAGCTCCATCTAACTCTCTCTTGAAAGCATCCAGAGAATTGGCCTCCACTGCCTTCTGAGGCAGAGAATTCCATAGATTCACAACTCTCTGGGTGAAAAAGTTTTCCCTCATCTCCGTTCTAAATAGCCTACCCATTATTCTTAAATTGTGGCCCCTGAATCTGGACTCCCCCAACATCGGGAACATGTTTCCTGCCTCTAGCGTGTCTAATCTCTTAATAATCTTATATGTTTAAATAAGATCCTCTCTCATCCTTCTAAATTCCAGAGTATACAAGCCCAGCCGCTCCATTCTACCAACACATGACAGTCCCGCCATCCCGGGAATTAACCTTATGAACCTACGCTGCACTCCCTCAATAGCACGAATGTCCTTCGTCAAATTTGGAAGACCAAAACTGCACACACAAATCTCTTGTTACTGCTATCCAAATGTGTTGCTATTTCATCTTTTATAAATAACTCCAGCATCTTCCCCCCCACCGATGTCAGGCTAACTGGTCTATAATTCCCTGTTTTCTCTCTCCCACCTTTCTTAAAAAGTGGGATAACATTAGCTACCCTCCAATCCACAGGAACTTAAAAATTAATAAAGAGGTCATGACTTAAAAAATAAAGAGGTATTTTTATGTGCATGGCTCAAATAATGAAGCACATATCATCATATTGCAGAAACAAAAGCAACCACTCTTCCATTGAAGCATTCCCAAGGACTGGTTGTAACTTCAATACATCTGATACACGTTAAAATCATGTGCAAATTGACTCAGCAGAGTGCTCAGATTGTACATCTGGACTCTGTTTATACAGAAACATTTCAGGCAGTACAGTAACTAATTCAAAAGCTGTTTATTCCTTGCCAAGCAACAGATAAACACAAAAATAACTTTATTCAATCACGACAATTAATTCAGACAAGATATCACTGCAGTCATCGGTCTTAATTAAACACACACGGTACATAATCAGAAAACTGTACGTCACACAATTTAAAAATAATAAAACACTACAATGATTTTGGTCTTCCCAAAAGGCACATTTATTGCATTTTGACCAGAAAATGCAGCATGGAAGATTGAAAGGAGCACAATGCTGTAAATGTTGGGAGAATACAGGTTTGATGTCAGTTTCAAATCTCATCTTATCACAAATTCCACCCATTCAAGCCAAATGCAAAATGTATCTTTTTTTGTCCTCCCTTTCCCATATCCTTTGCATTTAAAGCTTGGCTTATTTTATAATTTATCCCTGGTTTAGTTGATCATTGATGGTAAAAATATGATTTAGCTCTTCACAGATGCTGCCTTACATGCTGTGTATTACTAGCACTTATTTTTATTTCAGATTTCAATATTTTGCCTTTGTGGCTTGAAAAATAAATCAATCCTCATCAATCAATCTTTTGGTATGTAACTCAAGCTTTGAAAACACAATTTTGCTCAATGAATATCACTACAGAACATTTAGAATAGATTTGTTTATATTGATAATAAATGTAGAAAAGACACAAGACCATGCAAAAGATCCAGTAGAAAACACAAAGCTAATTTAAATGCAGCCTGCTGATTAAGTAAAGACAATAGATTAGAGAATAGTTTCAGATGCATCAAAACCCTTCGACAATTAAAACTGTTGAAAGAATAAACACTATTTCAGAATGAGGTATACCTAGAACAAAAAGAGTTTTGCCTTAAATAACTTAACAAATAAAAGTCAACACAGCTATATTTTTTTAGCTGTAGATTTTGCCATCCATTTTTTATATGTCCATTCTCACATATTAAAGATACATAGCTAAAGTTGGTTTACTGTCTTCAAATACTACAATTTACCAGACTGAAATTCAGACCAGAATCAGAAGGTATTCTCTCTCCCTCACATAATTATGACAAAAGGAAAAAAGCGTTTCCGTACATATGATACAAGATTTAAGCCACTGTAGAATTTGCCTGGATATTTTGTGTTGTTCTAATTCGGTCTTAACTGCAGCAAAATGTTAAATCAAGTCACAGAATCATGAGAGCGCAAAAAAAGTTTTAATTATTTAAGTCAATACCTGGTATACAGAAATGTCTCTGGTCGTTAGCACTACAGGAATGTTGAAGTACTGGCCTTCACCGTTGTACTCTTCTGACGTTGGGTTTCATTGACTTCAATGAAACCACGGCTGATACTGCAGCAGCCACTTAGCACCTTCAGAAAAAGATTGGGGTGGAATTTTGTCTTTGGTTGAATTCATATTTAGTCATAAGACTAAAATAATTCTTGGCCACAATTTCTCAGATGTGCTAATACCAGGTTCAGATTTAGTTCCCCCAATCAAAGTTTTACTATATTCTTTAGAAAAATCAAAACCAAAAAAACGTGTTAGCTTCAGATTCTCAAAACATGTTAAAGTGAACATATATTTAGCATACGATCTAAAATAGGAATAATCATTTCAGATTGTATTACAAAATAAATCACCATTTAAAAAAGGTTGATCAGACAGTAATGAATAATTAATGTCCCCTGTTAAGAGTTTGAATTTTAAATGTGAGTAGATATTTACATAGAATTAGGTGGTTCTCAGTTATCATTACAAAAACTCCCAGAATGTTTATGTAACTAATCACAGATAGACTCCTCAGTAGGTTAATATATACTAGACATGTGCTTATGGTCATTTGCATGAGATCATAAGAACCTTTGTGATTCACTGCTAGGACACCAATAGAATATACAATACATTGTTATACTGAATAAACATAATTTCTCATTTTAATCAACAGTATCATTTTTATTATCAAAGTAATTATTCCCTAAATATCCATACAATCAATATTAGGTCACTTTTAAAATCACAAGGCACTCTTATTGAGCTCCACTCCAGAGACCACAGCACATAAACTGTGCAATTGCAGGGGAACGTTGCCATGTTGATGTTGCTATCTTTTAGATAAGAGATTAAATCAATGGCCTCACTTATTCTCCAAGATGAATTAAAAAGATTTGGTGGCACTAATCTGACAAAAATGAGTAAATTACCCCATTGCATTGGTCTATATTTATATTTCAACTAATATCACAAAAAAAGGTACATCTTGCGTGCTCAATGTAAACAAACTAGCTGCCATGCTACTAACATCACAATAGCAGCTGCCTTTTCCAACATAAAAATCATTGGGTGAAAGTACTTTAGAATATTCTAAATTAAAGTCTGTGTTTTCCATCCTTAATGAAAAATATTTGTGCAATGAGGGTTCTAAGCAAGAATTAACGAGAGTGGAACAAGCAAGTATTATTGCAATTCAAAGTTTTCTTCTAGTAAGCAACCATACTGCACTGCAATGGCTAGAGGTTGTGATTAAGCAGAAACCTCACCCATTTCCAACCCTCTCCGGCACTCTGACCCACTAATTTGTGATAGTGATGCATAAATGCCCATCTCAACAGATATAGTGATATAATGTGTATGTGAAAATGTAGTATGTGAAAAGGAATTATCCAAAATTATAGATTATCACCTGGCAAATATTTTCTTTAAATCATAAACCCAATATTTTTTTAAAAATGACCTGTACATCTCAAAGCTCCATTGACTTCATATTGTCCAATTCCATGTTATCCAATTCACAAAGTTTTTGTTTTGCATTAATATTGTTTTATTTATCTATTGAACTTTTTTTTGTTTATCACGTTATCTTTGACTACTGCATTTAATCCTGTTATGCCGTTGCAAGTAAGAATTTTATTGCTCCATTTTGGTACATTTGACAATAAAACACCCTTGACTTGACTTACTTTAATGCAACTACTACGAATGAAACAGTCCAAATCTAATTGCTTAGTTTGCAAATGTTACCTTTGTATTTTTTTGTCAATCACATTAATTTTTTTCTCTCTGGTTGTCACCCTTTAACCACTTATTTACTCTAGATAAACTCTTAGCATTGAACACACACAAATCTTGTTAATCTCCAAAGAGAACCACCCTGGTTTCTCCAGTCTATGCATTCAACCATAAAACCTTGTCCAAAATCGTAAATCTCTTCTGTATTCTTTTCAAAGTATGTGCACGTTTCCTGGAGGATAATGCTCAGTATTCAATGCAATTAGATTGCAGCATTTTGTAAAACTATAAACTATATTTTGAACATTATAACCTATATTTATATTGCAGAGGTGTGGCATGTATTAGGGTCTGGCTAAATAGATTAAAAGTAACAGTTGCCAATGACAGACCACTTAGTCATCAGGACAGTGCAAGTGGGAAAATATTTTGCATACTGGGTTATGATCTAGAATGAATTGCCTGGAGGGATGGTGGAAGCATATTCAACTACACTTTTGAAATGGAATTCCATAAAAACTTTACAAAATTAACTATCATAGCAAGATGTTACTACCTCAGGATGTTCCAAAGTACCTGACAGCCAATGAAATATTGGATAAATGGGGGGGGAAAGAAAAAAGGAATCACTTTGTGGTCCCTTCAAAAATCCAGCACAGCATCCTGTGTAATTGTGCATCTATTCTGGGGGTGAACTCCTCGGATTTAAAGTCATAATAAACAAGTTAGCATCCTCTGATTGCTAACAAACTTCCAATGCATCTATTATTCTGACAATTTCTTCAGTTTCTGTTTGCTCTCCTCTCTTCATGCCCGAGTATTCATCATCTACATTTGGTCTGGCAACTTGGAAATATTCAGAATTTCATTGCTGCCATGGACATTTTGTCATCATAGCCTGGAAATTTGTCTGTTCTTGTTACAGTATTAATACAATGCTAGCAATCTCCTTAACCAGTTTGAAAAACCTCAAACAAAAGGTTTATTTGTTGGTGCCAGTTCAGTAAATATGGCTCACAAGCTCTCTTGTATAATGCTACTTTATTTCAAATAGAGAGAGCATCAGATAATTTAATTTTCTATATTCGCTCTTTTCTTCGGGATATTACCATGGAATGCCTGTGCGTAATACTTTTACTTTTGAAAGCCCTAATATATAACCACAACTCCTTCATTCACTCATCCCTCCCAAAGTACTTTCCCCTGGAACCGCAGGAGATGTAACACCTGTCATTATACCTCCTCCCCTGACACCATCCAGGGATCCCAGCAGTCATCCCAGTTGAGACAGAGGTCCACATGCACCTCCACTAACCTCATCCAGTGTTCCCAATGTGGATTCCTGTACATTGGATAGACTAAGTGTAGATTCGGTGACCGTTTCGCTGAACACTTACAGTCTGTCCACAAAGGCCTACTGGATCACCTGGTTACTAACCACTTTAAGTCCCCTTCCCATTTCCATACTAACCTCTCTGTCCTGGGCCTCCTCCATTGCCAGAGTGAGGCCACACACAAAGTGGAGGAACAGCACTTCATATCTCGCTTGGGTAGCTTACACCCTAACGGTATGAACATTGAACTCTCCAATTTTAGGTAAGTTGAAACCAGGCAGGTGATAGAAGTGTGCACATCAGTGGAAGGAAACGCTTTGGTAACAGTGACCATAATTCTGTAAGTTTCAAGTTCGCAGCAGAAATGAATAGGTTGGTCTTCAAATTAAAGTCGTAAATTGGGGTGGGGTGCAGGAGGAAAAGGATGATTGTAATAGCATAAGGGAGGACCTGGCAAAAATAGATTGACAGCAGATACTGGTGGGTAAAACAACATCTGACATGTGGAAGTCTGTTAAAAGAGAATTTGTAAAAACCCTGTCCCACGGTACGAGTTCATTCCAAGAGTCCTCCCGAGTTTACCCTGATTCGAACTCGGAGATTTACGATAATGGCTACTCATCGGTACTCGGGGCTCTTGTGGACATTTTTCATCATGTTGAAAAATCTTCACGAGCCTTCCCATGCTTACCTGCCGTTGGCGAGTCTTCCCGAGTACCTGCCGTTAGCGCTAAGAGACGTCCCCGAGCTCCGACATACCCGCTACGTTCATTCTCCGTGCTTACCACGAGTTTGATTTTTTTTTAAACGCGGGAGAGCTCTTGGAATGAACTCGTACCGCGGGACAGGGCTTTAAGAGTTCAGGGTCAGCAAGGGTGAAGATGGCAAGATTGGAGAAACTTGGATGACAAAAGATATTGAAGGAAACCCAAAGGAAGCACTTGACAGGTATAGGCAACTGGAATCAACCGTGTCACCTGAGGAATAGAGGGGTCATAGAGTCAGAGTGATACAGCGTGGAAACAGGTCCTTCGGCCCGAATATGCCCACATCAGCCAACATGTCCTCGCTACACTAATCCCACGTGCCCACGATTGGTCCATATCCCTCCTAATATGTCATATCCATGTACCATGTTTCTTAAATGTTGGATAATCCCTACCTCCTCTGCAGCTCATTCCATACACCCACCTCCCTTTGTGTGAAAACGTCACCCCTCAGACTTCTACTACATATTTTCCCCTTCATCTTAAAGCTACCTCCTCTGGTCCTTGATTCACCAACTCTGGGCAAGAGACTCTGTGCATTTATCCGATCTATTCCTCTCATGATTTTATACACCTCTATAAGATCACCCCTCATCCTCCTGCACTCCAAGGAATAGAATTGTTGGGGGAGTCCAGAACCAGGGGCCACAGTTTAAGAATAATGGGTAGGCCATTTAGAACTGAGATGAGGAAAAACATTTTCACACAGAAAGCTATGAATTCTCTGCCTCAGTAGGCAGTGGAGGCCAATTCACTTGATGCATTCAAAAGAGTTAGATAGAGCTCTTAGGGCTAGCAGAATCAAGGGGTATGGGGAGAAGGCAGGAACGGGTACTGATTGTGGATGATCAGCCATGATCACATTGAATGGTGGTGCTGGCTCAAAGGGCCGAATGGCCTACTCCTGCATCTATTGTTCTTGTATCTATGTCCCAGCCTACTGAATTTCTCCCTACAACTCAGACCCTCTAGTCTGGCAACATCCTTGTAAATATTCTCTGTACCCGTTCCAACTAGGCAACTTCTTTCCAATAACTTGGTGCCCAGAACTGAACACAATACTCTCAAATGCAGCCTCACCAACGTCTTATACAATTGTGGCATGACCTCCAAATTTCTATATACTCTGACTGATAAAGGCCAATGTTCCACTCCTAGATCTCCCTGGTCTACAACATTCCCCAGAACTCTACCATTCACTGTGTGGGTCCCGCCCAGGTTAGACTTCGCAAAATGCAAACCTCACATTTACCTGTATTAAATTTCATCAACCATTCCTCAGCACATCTAGCCAATCGATCAAGATCCTGCTGCAAAATTTCACAACCATCTTCACTAACTGCAAAACCACCCACTTTTGTATCATCAGCAAACTTGCTGAACTTGACATGTATATTCTCATCCAAATCATTGATTAGATAAACAGTAACGGGTCCAGCACTGAACCCTGAGGTACACACTAGTCACAGGCCTCCAGTCCGAGAAGCAACCTTCCATAAGCGTCTGCTTCCTTCCATGGTCAATTTTCTATCCATTTGGCCATCTCTCCTTGGATCCCTTGTGATCTAACCTTCCTGAGCAGCCAACCATGCGGAACCTTGTCAAATGCTTTGTTGAAGTCCATATATACAACGTCTACAGCTCTGCCCTCATCTACCTTTTTGGTCACGTCTTCAAAAAAAAACTCAAAGATTTGAGAGACACAACCTCCCATGTCCAAAACCACGCTGACCTTATCCCTAATCAGCCTTTGTCCAACTAAATGCATGTAGATCCTATCCCTCAGAATACTCTCCAGTAACTTTCAAACTACAAATGTTAAGCTCACTGGCCTATAATTCCCAGCATTTTCTCTTGAATAGAGGCACAACATTTGCTGCCTTCCAGTACCTCTCCTGTATTTAAAGACGACTCATAATTTTCAACCAGGGCTCCCATAATTTCCTCTGTAGTTTCCCACAATGTACTCAGATATATCTGATCAGGCCCTGGAGATTAGTCTACCTGCATACACAATAGTACCTTCAGCACCTATTCGACCATTCACTGACTGCTCTCAAAACACTTCCATTGACTGCCCCAAGTTCCTCCGTGCTGTGTTTGTTCTCCTCAGTGAATACAGAGGAGAAACATTGAGGACCTTGCCCATCTCCTATGGCTCCGCAGAGGTGACTGCTTTGATTCCCGAGGAGTCCCACTCTCTCTCTAGTTCCTTTTCCCCCTTATGTATTTATAAAATCTCTTGGGATTGTCCTTAATGCCAGCTGCCAGAGCTACAGTATCTCCTGGATACTTTTTGCCCTTCTGATATCCTTTTATTGTTTACTCCTTAGTTCGCGAATCTCTTCCAGGTATATACATGATCCCAGCTGCCTATACCTGTCCCAAACGTCCTTCTTATTTTTGACCAATGCCTGAATTTATCTTGTCAGCCAAGTTTACTTACGTTTGCCTCCCTTGCCTTTCACTCTAACAGGATCATGCAAATCCTGAGCTTTTGTCAGGAATAGGAGAGAATTCAAGAAATTAAGAGGGCTTAAAGGGGCCATCAAATATCCATGGCAAATAAGATTAAGTGGAACCCCAAAAAAATTCTACAAGTGTATTAGGAGCAAGAGGGTAGCCAGTGAAAGAGTGGGACTCCTTAGGGACAAAATGGGCAGTCTGTGTGCAATCAGGTAATGTGGGCAATGTCCAAAATGGATACTTCTCTGAGCAGATGGGCATGGAAGGTAGTTACAAAATGCTGGAGTAACTCTGCAGGGCAGGCAGCATCTCTGGAGAGAAGGAATGGGTGACGTTTTAGGATGAGACCCTTCTTGGAAGGTAGTTAGTTCAGAGAGGGATATGCTATTGGACAGGAGCCGGACAGTATTATGAAGAAGAGATACAAGATGTCATGAAATGGATAGGATAGGAAATGTTTGCATCTTCACTTGACATGCCACAAAAACCAGAGGATAGCTAATTAAGAAAAGCAGCAGGAGAAAAACAGGTAACTACTGGTCAGAGAGCCTGATGTCAGTGATAGGAAAACTATTTGACAACATTCTAATGGATAGGATTTATGTACATTTGGAAAGCTAGAGACTGGTCAGAGACAATCAGCATGGCTTTCTACAGGAGAAACAAAGCCATGCTCATTAACTTGATTGAGTTATTTGAGGAAGTAACAACAACACAAATAATTAAGGCAGGGCTGTAGACGATCTTTCTATGCGCTTTAGGAAGCCATATTACAAGGTCTGCTTGGAAAGCTGGTTCAGACGGTTAAGGCACATGGGATCCAAGACAAACTGGCTAACTGGATACAAAAATGGCTTAGAAGGCAGAAGTTGGTGCTGGAAGAGTCCTTTATTGGTTGGAAATCTGTAACCATTTGTGTATCAGTGATTGCACCCTTGTTGTTTGTGATGTTTATATAAATGACTTGGATGGGAATTTAGACAGAATGATTAGCAGGGTTACGGATGGCACATAAATTGATGTGTTATGGATAGCGTGGAATGTTGTCTGGGTACAGCCGGATATAGATCTGATAAAGTTAGGATGGTATGTTGGCAGTTGGAATCTCATCCTGATAAGAGTGAGGTGATATATTTGGGGAAAATTGCGAATAGGACATATACAGTAATTGGGAGGGCACAAAGGAATTTAGATAAACAGAGGGATGTTGGGGGTCAAGTCCATGAAGGCCAACAATCAATAAGTCTGAAGAGGGGTCGCAAACCGAAACGTCACCCATCTTTCTCCAGAGATGCTTTCTGACCCGCTGAGTAACTTCAGCATTTCTGCAAACTATTTATATCCTCCTGGCAAGTTGCCTTCGTGGCTATTTTTCATGTAAATGCCAAACTTGGCTACTATTTCTTCACTTCCTTCAGGTCATAATATTTGCAACTATACAAGTCATTACTGAGACAACATCTAGTGTACTTAAACAGATTACATTCCATATTAGAAGAAATATATTATTTCATTGGAGAATTCCAAGTATGGAGGGATTATTCCCGGAGGACACCTAGAATTCTACTCATTGAAGCTAAGAGGAATTAGAGGTGATCCTAATGAAACATACAAGATTCATAATAAGGTATACAGGGTAAATGCTGGGAGGATGGGAGTGTTCAGAATCAGAAGACATGGTCTCAAAGTAAAGGGGCTGATTTTTGCACATCTGTACTAATCCCATTTGCCCATAGTAGGCCTGTATCTTTCTGTGCCATGTCAAGTTAAATGCTTGTTTAAATGTCTCTAGAACATAGAGATTGAATCCAACTTCACGAGCTCCTTTGGAAGCAAATTCTAGATGTCAACCACTCTCTATGTAGCAAACTTTTCCTTCAATTCCACATTAACACTCCTTTTCACCTTAAACTTACACGCTCCCATTTTAATATGCCTATCATGGGAAAAAATATTCTGATTGTATATCCCGTCTATGCCTCATAATTTTATATACCTCTATCAAGGCACTCCTCAGCTCCAGGGAAAACAATCCCTATCTATCCAATCTCTCTGTATAAACAAAGTCCTCTATTCATCCTGATGAATCTCCTCAAAGAACTATGCACATTTGGAATCCTTATTTAAGGATGAGAGATTTTTAATCAGTACAAGAATCAAGGATTTAGAAGAAAGAACAGGAAAATTCAGTAACCATACTGAATAACAGAATAGGCTAAGGGGCTGAATGCTTACTCCTTATAAACATTTTCCACAAGTAATCTTTGCACAAGGAGACAGTTTCCTCTGCATGCTGTTCTTCAAAAGCCTATCCTCCACTTTATTCCCTATTATTGTAGCATGTGCTCATTCTTTAGCAATCCTTCTATTCGCTGGTAGAATGCCGGTTGCCAGAGGTGACTCCTCAAAGGGAGACTTTGTAAAGTCAGACATAAAGGAAAGATGGATTTGATTTTGGTGCCTTCTCTTTTATCACGTTAGTTTCCATTTTTTTCTAATAATTTTGACGATCAACGTGGAATATTTTTTTTGCATAGTTGTTTCTTATGTAATGGTGGCTGGGATCTGTTTGGATCAATCTACTTCTAACTAGTGCAGCACTCTGCCTATGAGCTCAATCCTTTAAATAACATTCAATTAAAATCTTCATACACAATCCCGAAAAATAAGCCATCTTTATTAACAACAGGTGTCATCTCATTGTTGCTGTCATTGCACCAATGATGCCTACAAAGAATGCACTACATGCGAAATGCAATATGTGTATCAATTTTCCCATTATAATACTAGCTTGTTAAAAAAAAAATCAAACGCTAATTGAAAACTCCACCTACACTTATGTAATTATGTAACATTTATAGATTTGCAAAATTATTAGAAAACCATTACAGTACACAGTACATTAAATCTGTACCTTCTTACACCTAAAGGCATTAATAATTTCTACTTTCTGAACCACAGGCATTCACCATTTCACGTAAAGGTTTAAGTTAACTTCTGCAAAAAAAAGCACCAAATCCATTGCTTGCATGTCCTTTCAGTCAGTTTGAAAATATTAAATAACTTAATAAGAATGGATGCTTTACAAAAAATATAATCATAATGGTCCTCCATCTAGATTTTGTGTAACATTGTTAGCAATACGCTTTATTTGAGCCATGTAAAGAGGAAGCACCATGAATAGTAAACAAAGCAAAATAATTTTTAACAATGTGGGATATGAATATTTGAAAAATCCCGTTTCAATATTCACATACAATGCCAAAAAAGGCCCCCACCCACTTCACAATACACATGTGCCAAGACTAGTTAATCCTTCAAATAGCTTCTTCCAATAACTGTTGAGAAATATCTGGACATTGCACTACAGCTCAAATTATTGTTGTATTCATGGCTCACTCCTTTACCTTCGAGATGATTAATTAAATGCAGATTGGACGACCACTTTGCAGAACACTGTAATTCATTTTGTAAGTGGGATCTCAAGCTTCTGGTTAACCAATGCTTTCATTCTCTGTCCAATTTCCAGGGACCAATAAGGATGAGCACCTCATCTTTTGAGCAAAATATTAGAGTATCTCATGTCAATTCTGAGGACAACAATAATTTTGCAATTGGCACAAAATGCTGGAGTAACTTAGGCAGCATCTCCGGAGAGAAGGAATGGGTGACGTTTCATCCTTTTGTCACCCGAAACGTCACCCATTCATTCCTTCTCTCCTGGCTGAGTTACTCCAGCATTTTGTGTCTACCTTCGATTTAAACCAGCATCTGCAGTTCTTCCCTAGTAATAATTTTGCTGTTCTCATTTTCATCTTCCACTGACGCAACTCTTTACTCCTTTATTTGAACATGACTCTCCCAGTTTGCCATACATTAACAATCCTTTTGTCATTCTCTCTTCTTCCAGCCTGTTCTCATCCCCGTTTTAAAGCTTATACATATAACTACTTTTCCAGTTTTGATGAAGGTCAAATGTCAACTTTCTGTCTCTCTCCCTCTCGTTTTCGCTTTCCCTTTCCCCTTTTAACCCTCCCCTCCCCGCTACTGACAGGTACTTTCACCATTTTCGGTTTTCACTTCAATCGGGTTTAATTATGAGACCGGTAATCGAGGAGAAAAATTATCTGCTTGAAAGTGTCAGCATGTTTGGAAATTACGGTTACAGCTGAAACGAGCTGATATGGGAGGAACATAAACCTGTTCATATGTGGATAGAGATGAAATATGATCAACATTTCGAAGAATGTAACAAATTAGTGCAGGTGACCAGTTACTTTGAAATGGGGACACACTGCTGGTGTTACATACCCAAAACTCCTTGTTCGATGGTGATGACGATCTCGTCCATCAAGATCATGCGAAACTCGACCTCCTCGTCGACGCATTTCTGTCGGAGGGCGCGTTCGATCTCCTGCTGGGGGTAATCTTGCAAGATCCTGCGATCTGTCAAGAACCAGACGCGGGCCGACATGATTCGCGCCGTCGAAGAAAGGAGAGAGCCAGCGAGCGAGTGAGAGGGGGGGAGCGGGGAGTGATTGATGAGGAGCGGAGCCCAGCCTGAGGCAGCCAGCCAGCCGTCTGGGATGGAGGGGAGGGCGCCACTTCTCCGCCCGCGGGCTCCGATCCTCCTCAGTCGCCCAGGGCGAGTAAAGCAGCCTATGGAAGACAGAGAGAGAAAAAAAAACACACGTTGTCGTTAAAACGATTGCAAGGCGACACTCCCGATGCGCGGCTCGATCGATAACTATCGGCGTCCGACGAGAGTAGAGTACAGGAACGGGTGGGTGAGGATATGAGGGAGAAAGAAAACGGGTTCTACTCACTCTCTCCCCTCACGCAACTATCATTAAAGAGAAAAAAAATCTCCAACCGCCTGAAGGGAAGGGTCGCCCCCTCCCTCCTCCGATCTTTTAATCGGACGGTTATTTCCTTTGTTCGACAGCGTTGAAGCGATTTTCTTTCTTTCTTTCTTTCTCTCACTCACTCTTTCTTAACCTTTCTCTCTCTCCCTCACTCCACCGGCTCTGTGTGTGTGGACAACACCAGGCTCCTGAACCTGCTCGCTCGCAGTGATTTTGTTGTGAGTTATCGAGGCGGCCCGGGGGTGGGCGGGGCGCGACAGCGCGGGCTGGAGAGGGACCGGGGGAGGGGGAGGCAGCAGCCGCCGCCCCACTACGCAGGCGCTCGGCGTCCCCCCCGTGAGGGGTGGGTGTGTGCGTGGGTGGGGGGGGTTCTCTCTCTCTCCCTGTCAGTCTGTCAGTCGCGCGCAGTCACACCTTCCACGGGCGCGCGCCCGCCCGCCTGCCTTCCCGCCCCTTCGCTCGAGACCCAAACCCCGCGGTCGCGCGTCCCTCCCAGTGTTGTCAGCTGGTGGCTGAAGCTCGAGACGCCAACCCCCCCCCCCCCCCCTCTTCTGCCTCCTTCCCTCCCTCCCTCCCGCCAAAGTGTTTGTCCGCTGGGCCTCGCGCCACAAACTCCGCTCGAGACCCCCCCTCCGTCTGTCTGCTCGCGTGCTGGTCCGCCGGCGGCTGAAGCTCGAGATGCCCCAACCCCCCCCCCCCCCCCGCCCCCCCCTGAGCCCGCTGCGGGAAAACCCACGCGCGCCCGTCCCCCCTCCCCTCCCCTCCCCTCCCCTCCCTCGCTCGCTCGCGTGTCCGCTACGGGCGAGTGGGGGGGGGGGGGTGGGGTGGGCGCGCGCCCGCCGCGGGCTGGTGTCCGGGAGCCTCGAGACGCCCAGCCCGCCAGCCCTCCCGCGCGCCAAGTGTTGTCCGCTACTGCGCGAGAACCCTCTCCCCCCCACACGCATACACTCGCACGTCAACTAAATATCAGTCACACAGCCAAAGACAGACTCAAAATGCTGGAGTAAACTCAGCGGGTCGAAGCAGCATCTCTGGAGGAGGGGGGGAAGGAATAGTTGACGTTTTGGGTCGAGACCATTCATCACACGCCCACCCCGCTTGTGGATGTGCTTCGTGAACGTGCGCCCCTCCCTTCGTTCATCGGCATTCATCATGCACCATACCCGAGGTACTTGCATGTCGACCACGTACCGGTTAATATAATGCACTGTGGTAAACTGGAATGTGTCGGTACATCTCTTTCTCTCTCCCCATCTCTCTGCTTTAAAAATAAAGTAAAGTAGATCTGCAGCTCGCTGCTGGCACCTGATCGACGCTGACACGTCTGGATGACAATTCAATTGGCGTGTATTGCAGCTTCCACTTGTGGGTATGTATGCGTTGGCTGTGTGGAAGGGAAAAGTAGTCCTTGCTCGATGGTGGGGATTGTGCATGTTGTGTGTGTGTGTGTTTGGTGTGGAGGCAGTGAATGCGGCGCCTGGTCGTGGGAACTAGAGTCAGGGAGAGATGTGGTGCATTCTGCAGAATATGACAGCAGAAAGACATCCAAAACAAACACGTATAGGGAGGTTTCACAGCAGTCGGGTCACGACTCATGACCCGTACTGTTGCTACGCTACGCTAAGTGGAGTACACGCGATGAACTGCAGGTAAGCACTGACCATTGTTTCCAGCTTAGCGGGCCCGTTAAAACACGCCGAAAATGTCAATTTTTGCGCTGTAAATAATTATGGAAATCGGGATAAGCGTGAGAGACATTTAGCCTACTTCAGAATTCCAAAAGTGAGGAGAAATGACGGTAGATAGAAGCGAGTGCTGAAGGGACAACAACAGCCAGAGTGCTTGGCGAACATTGGCCGTTTGCTCATCGCATTTCATCAACTAAGGCATTATTTGTGTTTTTTCTTGATTCCTTTGGCATCTAAAAAGTTTCAGAAGTGATAAATCTGGCTGTAAAATTTTTAAATCACCATGGTTCTCAAGCGTTTACTTTTTACATACAAAAAGTAAACACCTCTGAAGCAAAATTTACAGCCAGATTTATCACTTCTGAGACTTTTTAGATACCAAAGCAATCAAGAAAAACCATAAATGATGCCTTACTGTTGATGAAGTGCAGTGAGCAATCGCAATAATTCCCAATATTTTCAATTCCGATATCTGCACGGCCAATGTTCGCCAAGCACTTTAGCTGTTGTTGGCCCTTCAGCACTCGCTTCTATCTACCGTCATTTCTCCTCACTTTTGGAATTCTGAAGTTGGGTAAATGCCTCTCACGCTTACCCCAACTTCCACAATTTTTTACAGCGCAAAAATTCAACATTTTGGCGGTTTTTAACAGGTAGGAAAGTACACGTTTCTTGCATTAATAACATATACCGGAAGTTATGAATGTCCTCCAGATGGATTGAGCGGCTCCGTGCGTCAAGCCCTATGACCCAGTGACCTTACGTGCAACCCCCCGTTACGGGGTTAACTCAATCCATGTGGAGGACAAGGCAGCTTCCGGCACACACTGTTAGCACACGGGACGCGTACCTCCTTACGTGTTAAAAACCGCCAAAATTGTCATTTTTTGCGCTACAAATATTTGTGGGTGCTTTCATTGAAAGCGGGAAAGTTTGCTCTGAACCCGAGCACCAAGGTGTAGCAATGTTACAAAATTTTGAGATTTAAAAAATCAAGTTTGCAATTTATCCCATCAGATAAAGCATAAAAATAAGTTTAATTTGACACCTAATTTTACTTTGGAGTCACGTGAGTGATTCCGTGAAGAACCCCGCCAGTTCGCATGCGCGTCAGTTACGTCAGCCGGACTGGCAGGGCAGCGCTCCTGCCGGCGGTAAATAAACCTAGAAGGTAAGTTTCTTTTTACTTACGTGCAACCTTCTACTGCATCCGCTGCTCCAGATGCCAGATGATCTATATCGGTGAGACCAAGCGGAGGCTTGGCGATCGTTTCGCCGAACACCTCCGCTCGGTTCGCAAAAACCAACCCGACCTCCCGGTGGCTCAGCACTTCAACTCCCCCTCCCATTCCGTATCCGACCTCTCGGTCCTGGGCCTCCTCCACGGCCAGAGTGAGCAACACCGCAAGTTGGAGGAACAGCACCTCATACTCCGCTTGGGGAGTCTGCATCCTTTGGGCTTGAACATTGAATTTTCTCAATTCTGTTAGCCCTTGCTGTCTCCGCCCCTTCCCACCTCCTCCTCAGCCCTCGGGCCCTGGCATTCCCTCTATCTCTATCTCCCTCCCTCACCCTAGTCGCACTAGCTTCTCATTTTCAAACCACACACAGCTAACAATGGCTTGTTCCCTTTATCATCGATACTTTTTTGCATATCTTTCATTCATTGTTCTTTATCTCTCCACATCACTGTCTATATCTCTCGTTTCCCTGATCCCTGACCAGTCTGAAGAAGGGTCTCGACCCGAAACGTCGCCTATCTCCTTCGCCTCTTAGATGCTGCTGCACCTGCTGAGTTTCTCCAGCTTTTTGTGTAACCCCCCTTTCTTTTTACTTACCAGGGTTTTGTTCGAGCAGGAGCCTCTCTTCACAGAGGTTTTCCTGCCAGATTCAGAGCCCAATGAGTGAGCCGGCTATAGACTGTGGGGAAACCCCGGTCCGACCGCGGAAGCGGATAACTGGCAAAAGATCGGTTTTTGAGATAAGCAGCCGCTGACAAGGCAGTCAGTGGCTTCCATCCTGCGGGGATGCTGTGGAGTGGCAAGTAAGTAACGCCAGAGTCGCTGACAGTGCGGTCAGCGGCTCACAGACGTTGCTCCTCAGGCAGGGAGTAAAATTGGTGGAAGAAAGGACTCATTCAGCCCTATTGGACTCGGGTGAGTCGGGCTGTAAGGATTTTTGTCTCTAATAATAAAGTTTGCATGTATGCTATAGTGTTTTTAAAGTCAAAATCAAAAGTCAAAAGAGTTATTGTCATGTGTCCCTGACAGGACAATGAAATTCTTTCTTTGCTTAGCACAAGTTGCTGTGAAGGGTTAAAATTGCTTTAATCCTTCACAGGTTAAAGGGCTGGGACAGGGCTGTTTCATGTCAAAAAGCGCCGGCCTCTACGAGAGGCGGCGCCGGCAACGCCTGGGACAGGATTGCTCAAGGTAACACATAGGTCTGCTAGGCCCACGGAGTCGGGGGAAGATTCCCCACTGAGGCTGGATAGCAAAATAATAGGCCCACGGAGTCGGGGGATGATTCTTCACTGGGGCTGGATAGTGCGTTTGAACGACTATCCCAAATGCAGCAACTATTGCATGCAGTGCTACAGCAGGGCACACGCCAGCAGGGGGAGTGTCAGCGCCACCCTGAACAAAAGGTGCCAGCAGCACCAAGTAGAGAGCTGCTTGATAGCACCCTCATGGATGATGAGGCGCGTGCCATGGGTCATCTTAGCTCTGACCCCGACTCTGATGGTAAGGTTGAGCCAGATGTTCCATCTCTGCAGGCTGCACCAGCAGCGGCAGTTGACAGAGCTGCTTCAGGTCTCCCTCTTGGAGGCGGAGACCAAGACGGGTCAGTATCCTGCTGACGCTGGGTCCCAGGGTATGGCCGTGGGGCATACCGCAAGGGATGAAGGGCACGTGTCAGAGGTACCTTTTTCTGACAACAAAGTTGCCATCCCAGCAGAATGTTCCATTCGGGTACAGGTCCAATGCGGTCATATCAGCATAGGTATCGTGCAACCTGCGGCAGCGCCTGTTTAGGGCTGCCTATGAAACGCCCGCTCTGAGGAGGGGAGTGCGAAAGGTCAAGATATACCTGACTCCAGGCTCTAAAGAGGTCGATGGAACATACTGGAGCACATATGTGCCGGCAGTGAACAGCGCCAACAGGGGGATGTGAGAGCCAGCCACCTAATCTGTTATTCAGGTAAGGCCTATTCAACAGGGGAGAAAACCTGGCAGACGAATCAATTAAGGCCAATGGCGGGCGAAGGTTCATTGTTTCAGAACGCACCCGAGGTGCCCATCGGAAGTAGGCGGTTCACTGGAGCTGGGGGCAGCATTGCAGCTCGGCAGAAGTTCCACGCACACTACCAACCCTCCTCAACAATGTGGGTCTGGCACTTCTGAAACATGGGTAAGTGCACAACTCACAAGTTGTAATAGTTACACTTGTTTGTACAACACACAAAGGATAAAAACATCTGTTTAGAGGCACAGTACAAGCATTCCAAGCAAGTTTTGGAGGGTTGTCTTTGAAGATAAGGTTCGGAAATCGGGCCAGAGTTCTCATGCAAAGCACCCATGGAATAAGGCAGGAGGGGCCTGTTTATTATGAAAAATGGAGAGTGTCGGTCATATGAACTTTCCGAATATGAAAACTTTTTTTCCTGACTAACAACAGATTCATAAGGGTCTCAAAGATCCATTCTATGAAGTTCCCATTACAGAGGTTATCAAAGACAATATAACTGTACTAATAACAGTAAAACATTGCGGAATCGGATAAACTGTTGGTCATTGAGATTTACCTTTAACTTTAATTAGCCTATGACTCCGCCCTGTGGCAAGAGATTTGAGTTAATAGCAGCAACCTGTTATAAAACTGACTTCTATTTCATCAAGAGTAATTGGCAATATAGTAGCTGTGTTTCAGCTGTACAAATCAAGAAACTGATATTGTGCAAAGTAGCGACCTCTCAAAGGACATGTAGATCATTGTTAACAACCTTATGCTATTATCAGCTGAAGCTACCTCAGTCACAATGATGAACAAACAGTATTCAGCATTGCTCCAGTAGTTTGGTCGGTCAAATTCAGTTATTACAAACTGATGCTAAGAGCTCTAAGGTGAGAAGGTGGAGGTTGTGGAGATTTGCATGAGTTACTAATTCTTCCGTTGTTGGTATCAACTAAATATATACACTAGATGCACCCCATGGGTAAAGGGCTATTGAGTGAATATACATAATCTACATGCTCAGCTTCAAGTTGCTACAGTACGGTGGTGACATATGTTAGTCAGATGGCAATCAAGTAAAAGTATCCTGTAATAATTTACCTAATCCCCTTTGCCACTGGTGTATCATCCAGTTCAGATCGATGACAACACAGAATAGGTATTGGATCTCAAAGTATTATGAAATTATGGTTCAATGGTACATCGAATATTGACATGTTGGTTTCATGTTTATTCACTGTTTCCAAAAATATGTGGCAGAACAGTGCAGAGAAATACATTCTTGCTACAAAAAGGAGGAATTTTTTTTATGTCTTCCTCCATTTTGCCTCATTAGTCGGGTCTTAAAACAGTCAGCAAGACCTCGCTTTAGGTTTTCGTACTGTCTGACTGGCTAAGCACCCATGTTACCTCCTTTCGCCAGGCATAATAATACAACCGTATACGGTTATCCTAAAAAACGAAAACTTTGCTGGTTCCAACTGTGGTTCAGGAAACCGGCCTCTGCATAATAAAACAATTATTGACTTACACATTCTGAATGGATTGCCTTACGGCTCAGGTTGTCACATCAAGCCATGGATGTGCTCACTACAGAGTGCAAGGATAGCACCAAAAAAGCAGTACATTCCTATTGACGGGATCAAAAGCAGTTTTGTTTAAATGTTGATGTTACATTCAATACTGTACAGATTACTGACGTCTTCCAGTTCTTTCTTAAATGGTCTTTGACAATAATTCAGTTATAGAGCCACTACAGCTGCAACAAACGGGAACCACTCTGTCGGGTTCAACCCCGGATATCGAGTTGTAAAAGAGATCTTGACACAAGTTCTCCCACTACAAGAATATGCAGTTTAGATATTGAAAATGTGTAAACAATACTTCACCAGCTACATCCTTAGTCATGACACTAATATCGGCACAACGAGGGCAAACATGGCAAATGCTGTGGCTAGATAGGATGGAATAGGCTGCATGTGCCATTACATTTTACATTCTGATCTACACAAGCAGAGCAGACCAGGGGTGGCAGGATTTAAGATCATATTTCGGATACCCCACGGACCTGCGTCTATGTGGGAGGGCAGGCTTGCTATATTATATCAAGGCCAGCAGAATCCCAAGAAGTGTGAAATCAGCATTGTTTATTAAGCGACAAATAACCACACAAGGAAAGGTCAGTTCAGACTATTTCAAGGTGGCTGCAGCAGGTTCTGGTTTATGCAGGTATTAACACTGATGATTGTATATCTCATTCCACCAGGGCAGCATCAACTTCAGCGGCCAGGGCAATGGACATTCCCATCGACCATATCCTCGCGACCGCAGGATGGTCAACTGAATTGATTTTTTAATAATGTTTTTACCATAGGCCGGTTACTGACCCGGGGTTTTTGCCCATTCTGTTTTGCGTCCACTTTAGCCTCCCCAGAGATACAGGGGTTACTATTGATTTCTTTATTAACATAAACCATTAATACATTTGAATCAATGTCATGCTTAATGCATTTTTTGATTATTCACTCATCCTGAGTCAATCGATGCAGTGAGACGCCGAGATTTGGATCTGCAGCATGAAATCACAGGGCTTTGAACCCTTCACGGAATCACTCACGTGACTCCAAAGTAAAATAGTAAGATTAAATGAGAACTTACCAGTTTGAAGTTTGATCTTGATTTTATGAGGAGTTACGTTGGTGATTATGTGCCCTCCACGCCCAACCCTCTCTCATAAAGGTAATCTGGTAGTTCTCGGGTTGCTAATCTTACTATGTTAACTTTGATTTTTGGTTATCTGTGATTTCATACTGCTGCTTTGAAGATTGATGCGCATGCGAACTGGCGGGGTTCTTCACGTAATAACCAACGTAACTCCTCATAAAATAAAGATCAAATTTCAAACTGGTAAGTTCTCATTTAATCTTACTATTCACTTTCATATCTTCAGTATTAAAAAAGTAATGTTTTTTTTTCATACTCAGAAATTAGCATCTTGTTCCCTATTGCTTTTCCATTGACTTAACACAAAAGCTGTGATCGAGGACAGTCAAAAACCCATAACTTTCTTAAAAATGAAGAGAACTGAATGAAATTTTCAGTTATTATAGATTGAAGTATTCTGAAACAAATATGAAACAATCTTACTTGGATGACCTGAAATTAAAGCATATAATTAGTTAACCTAATTGTAGCTAATTATGAAATTCAATTACTAGATCTAAACATCTATCCATTTCTTAAGAAAAGGTTAACATTTTTAAATAGCCTAAGTGTCCAAATAACATTCACACAAGAATTCACAATATAACATGATTTTTTAATCACATTGTCATTAATATATAGGCCAAAGTGAAGGAATTTAATCTAACTTAATACATACTTCTGTAAATTGTATTTTTAAAAAAATAATTCTGGATTGATATTTTTAGAATAATTTCTGAAGTTGTTAATACTAAATTGGATCCCGACTCAAAACTAATAATACTTGGAATATCAGAACAAAGTCTAACACTCACAACAAGCCAAAGAAACTTTCTAGACTACTGTATAATAACTGGGAAGAAATTAATATTAAAATTTTGGAAAGGCCCTATAGCCCCCACAATTAAAATGTGGATTATGGAAATGTCAGAGAGCCTACACCTGGAAAGAATCAGATTTGTCTTGATGGACAAACAAGAACTTTTTGTTAGAATATGGTCTCCATTCATCGATTATTTGAAGGGATAGATAGGTTCGGCACGGGAACCTAACTGAAGCTTGAACTCAGGATTAGATGAAAAGTTTATACTTTATAATCTTCAAACCTATCTCCAATGATGTATTATTAGTAAATCATTCCATTCTTTTTTTTTTATCTTGACATTTGTTTTTTCTCTTTCTTAATTACTTCCTATCTATTAAAAAAAACTAGAAGCAGAATTAATCCACAATTGATAATATTAATAATGTATGATTGATACATATGAAATGTTTTTACCATAATATGTGTTTGCTTCTAATAAAAATATTTATTTAAAAAAAACAAATGGTAGGAATGTTTAATTTCTGTATTAAATTAATGGGTATTTAAATAATCTTGGGAGTGGGTTTTTGTGGAACTCGGGTCAATTGGAACGTTGTGGTGAATTTGAACCCCATATCAGCAGGAAAAACACTGCCGGTTCGTATGGGGCCAAAATCACATTTTCGCCAATTAAATTTGGATTAAAGCCATCCTAAGAAACAAGTTTATATGTAAAATAGACTTACATTATGTTTTGTCTCCTACGTGAGATCAGTCCCATTGAGGGCATTAGAGGTAGCTTTTTATTTTACTCCAGCGATTAAATTGTCCCGCGATTTTTTTAAACTTCCGAGAACGGAAGTCCGGTCGATTGTTCTGCAGCAGCTGGCAGCCTGAGTAAGTTGGCCGCCAACAGGCTGGAGAAAACGGCATTTTGATCCCGCCTCCCCCCCAAAGGCGCCAAAGTCGTGCACACGGCCAGTGGCAGAACTGCAGCGCCGCTGAAGGTAAGTATTGTAACATCGCTACAAGGTGTAAGTGACCGAAGGAGCACCAAGGAGCACATCCCTCGGGACAGCCTCCACTCTCCCCCCGGCCGCCCTCCGCCCCGTCTCCCCCCGTGTGCCGCACTGTCACAGGCTGTGGATCGGGGCCATAGTAAATGCTTACCTGCAGTTCACAACAAAACAGTTGGTTGTCTCAGCAAAATCACGTTGCTGGGACGCAGCTAAAGGAGATGTTAGCATGCATGACAATAAAAGGTAGCATTTTAAAATGTAGAGTCCTGTGAAGGTCAATCGACCTGAAACATTAACGTTAACCCTACCCTAGTCTTCAACTTTATGACATTTAGACCTGGAGCGGGACCATACATCGTCCAGCGCGGCCTTAACGGCCGTGGGACTTATCATCGCCCGCCTGGGGCTTCAACATCAGGAGAAAAATGGTGCACAGGGGAGAGAAAAGCCTTTGCCTTCCATCACAGTGAGGAGGAGATTCACTGTGATGGATGTTTGTGTGAATTGAATTGTTTGTGTGTCTTGTAGGAATTGTTTTGTTTGTATGGCTGTAGAAGCGGAGTTTCGTTGTAGCCTCACTGAGGTTCAAATGACATGGAATAAATATTGAATTGTATTGAATGTTAGTTCCACTGTTTGCAGTCAGATATCCTTTCGTTATTACCTCTTCCACAGCCAGCAATGGACCATTGTGGGCTCCACCTTTCCTTCCTCATTGGTGCTGGCTCTGATTTGTTCTGAACCTTTTTTATACCTCTAATTTACCTATCCCGTGACTCTCAGTCTGAAGAAGAGTCTTGACCCATGAAGATGTATCTGCCATAGATAGTTTAAAAGGATATGTTAAGCTGATATGTTAAGCAAGTTCTCTTTGCTATAATTATTGACTACTTTCACCTAGGGTACATTCTAGGCCTTCCTACTCTCAGTGCTTCTTTTACGTATTGTTCAACATGGAGGAGCACAGACAATAGACAATAGGTGCAGGAGTACTCCTGCACCTATTGTCTATTGTCTGTGCTCCTCCATGTTAATTGCTTAACATATCCTTTTAAACTATCTATGGCAGATACATCTGGCTACTAAAGCATTGATAGGAATGCACATTGTCCCTGAGAGAAAAGCTCATCTTTACACAAGGACTCTTCAATAATGTTGTGTGGTTTAATCATTAAACACGGATCTGACCATTCAAATGGCGGCATAAGGAACTGCAGATGTGGAAATTGAGAGCAAACCACACAACCGCAGGTTAGGCAGCATCTGTGGAGCATATAGACAGGTGTTGTTTCTGTTCTGAAGAGTGGTTCCTCATCCAATACATGACCTGTCCATTCCTTCCACAGATGTTGCCTGATCCGCTGAGTTTCTCCAATACTTTGTGTACTAGTAATTCAAAGATGAGCAGCCATGAGAGATTGTAGATCATCAGCAACACGTATTCAAACATAATCCGTAACCCTGTGGCAGGCAAACTGTTGCTCTGCCACTATTAACGAGCCAAAGATTAACCTGTGTTCCATAAGAAATGCAGGCATGCATAACAGTGAGGTCCAACACAGGACATCATGCTTGCTTATTAGCATTAACTGCTATTTCACAGTCCAGCAATCCACAACTGACAGAACAGATCAGAGCTCTTGTAGCCGTATCCAGTCACAAAAGACTACAGACAATTTTACTTCGGAGTCACGTGAGTGACTACGTGAAGAAGCCCCGCCTGGCGCTGGAACGGCATTACATCGACGCTGACAGCAGAAGCAAGAGCTGCAGAGGCTAGCTCGTCGACAGCGGTAGGTACGGAACCGGCAGGTAAGTGCAGTTGAAAAACTTTCAGGGTCTGGAAAACTCCGTGCCTGGTGTATTGAACCAGGATTTAAAATGAATTTAGAAACAAAAATAAAATAAAAGATTAAAATAGAACAGAAATACTCTGTATAAAACAACGGAGTTTAAAAAAGAACGTCCCGGGGGAATACCCAGCGATCGGGACGGGAGATAAATTACGGAGCCGGTTCCGATACTGGTGACCGTTAAAATTACGTTAGGAAGTTTTAGATGCTCCACAAACTTTTGGCGGGGGGGGGGGGGGAATTTTAAATAAGTCAGAAAGGCCATAATTTAAAAAAATTAAATTAAAAAAAAAGTTAATAAAGGCCTTCAGACGGAAAATAATGGAAATATTCCCTAACCTACCCTAAGGGGGTTTCACATATAAAGAGAGAAAAAAAATGATGAAATATGGTGGGAATATCTACCTCAGATTTTTCTGAAGGTAGTCTCCTTGGGGGGGGGGGGGGGGGGGGGGAAACAAAAAAAAAAAACTCAGGAGAAACAAGGGCAGTGAAAAATAAAATGGAAAAACTGACCCTAAAAAATGCACTGATAGTGGTGGCTGGTCATGAAGTACCCACCACAGCACCAGAAAAAAATATATATATATACACATACACACAGGTGAATACACAACACCTGAATAAGAAGTGAGGCCATGGAAAATTACCATGGGAACCAAAATTAGTTGGTTTCTCACTAAAAGCTGTTATGGTTAAAACAGCAGAACAAATAATGAGTGAGGCCATGAAAAGTTAACATGGAAACTAAAAACTCACCAAAGCTGTAATGATTGAAACAGCGGAATATGATAAAACTTTGTTTTATAAAAATATCAACGGTGAATCCGTTTATGATATCCATGGCTCAAATTATATGAGATATAAGGAAATACAATTTCAAAGTATTTCAAACTGGTGCATGGCATTACTATTCAAAAGAAAAAAAGAAAAAAAAAGGAAAATAAAATAAAATAAAACGTTGTGCAAATAACTAATATTTTAAAAAATAAAATAAATTGCCATCAGTTTGTGGAGCTCAATGGGAAGAAATATATAATATTAATTACCAAATCTGCACTCTAGATTCGCAGATTAATACAAATCAGATTATGTTAAACTCCTGATTATTATGGAATAAACCTGCCTTATGATAAATCAAAGATATTGATTACAAAATAACAGACTAGTGATCTTTAAACTTTGGGGGGAAAAACTATGATCCAATGAAAGATTTGATAAAGGATCAAAACAAAGGCAAAGATCTTTAAACTTTGGGGGAAAAACTATGATCCAAAGAATGATTTGATAATGGATCAAAACCAAGGCAGAAGTGGTATAATCCAACATAGCCTTATCCAAACCCATATAATGGGGAAAGAAGGCTTGAAGTACGTTGAAGAGGTGCAAACATCTTGTTACAAAATAAGTTCATGAAATCTCCAATTGTGGGGGATTACAGGTGTATTATGGTCATTAATTTAATATAACTAAGAAAGGATTGGTTCACCTGTATAAGAAAACCTTAAAAATTGATTTTAGGTTTGCACTCAAAAGTAACTCCAATAAAGAAGGGGTACGTACATATATATTATAAAATTACCTCAGTGTAAAGATTTGATGGTATAAACCATACAAAACATCATTTTATATACACTTTCACAGTGTAAGAACATTTTATTAAAATGGAATCATCTTGAACATTGAAATACAATTGCTATTAACAAATTGTTAATCAATATTACAGGTGCTTGAAATTAATTAAAATTGGTCAAGCTGTGCAAGTTAAAACATTGTCCAAAGGATTAAACCAGTTCAAGGCTGTTAAACAGAATACTGGAAGAACAATTATGCTGATAAAAGATCAGCACTTGCACTAATGAGGTCATGATCATGGGTTATCTTGATTACATTTAAATTGGAAGGTTATAAGAGTCAGCTGCAAATTAGTGCTGCAATTACAAATCTGTTGGAAGGCAAGGACCTGACCCATTACATAAAGCGTATGCTTAGGCATTAATAAAATATTCATAAATTACTATTCTAAATTTAGGAGTAATTCAGCACCATAAGAGGGGGAAAATTGTTCCATGATACAAATATGTCTCATTGTTGTTGACATACTTTGTCCCTCCATTAGGTTAGGTAAAGAGTAAATAAAGCTCCAAAAGAAGGAATACAGAAGCTTATAAGAATATGTATGCCTTTGTGAGAGGCTTATGCAAATATCAAATGATACGTTATCATTATTAAAGTAATGTAAAAAAGGTTCACAAGCTGCTTCAACTATAAGCTTAACAGCTGTTGCAAACTGAAGCAAGTGTTACATATGATGTACAGCTTCTGTGAATGTTTGGTGATGCGTCTCTTGTTGGGACTGCGGACAATAATACCAGGTGAGCATAAATGGATTGTCCTAAAAAAATTTCCAAACATTTGTATTAATTATTGAAGTATAAGGAGTTATGGATTAAATATCAATTGTTTTATTATGGAAGTGTCCATGTCATATCAAGGTGAACAATTCCACGGCTGTGGCATATGTTAAAACACACAAGATAAGTCAAATAATAATCATGGGATTATCTGAGTAAACAGATGTGGCATATTCTAAAAGTTTTAGTCCAGCTGTTTATCTCTAAGGAAGAGACAATGGTATCGGAGACACCAAATTTAGGGAGGAAGACACATTGTCATTAATAGGGATTACTTACGATTAATCTGGTTGCATACAGATTAAATCACCGATCTTTCAAATGTTCTTGTGGGTAAACCAAGTACAGGAAAGGTGGATGCTTTTCTCTCAATTACATGAGGAAAAGATGTTCTTTTGTGTTCCTCATTTTGTTGATAGGGCAGTGTCTGATGAAAATGTAGCAGGACACTGCCAGAGGCATTTTGGTGGCCCAATACGGATCCTTCATGGTTTCATTAATATTGAGTGATGTTGAACCATTTGTGATGATTCATAGTTGCAGTAATTTATTGAAGTCTGAGGAGGGTCTCGACCCGAGGCGTTGCCTGTCTCCTTTCGCTCCTTGGATGCTGCTGCACCCGCTGGGTTCTCCAGTTTTATGTAACCCTGCAGTAATTTATTGGTGTACAAAGGCATCCATGACATGAAAATATGAATTTGACTATCTGCAGGTTGACCAAACCATTACAACAGTTTGATGGTCAAAGAAGTCTAGGAATGTTTAACTAATATAACAACATAAAAATAAAATAATTATGTATAAAAGAAGTGTTATACCTGCAATTTGCAGAAATAAGTTTTAAAAAACAATATTTTGTTATAAGAAATTGGAAGTCTGTATACAGTAAAGTTATTTTATCATATTAGATATATGTGAGTTCCTTGTGGATTGCATTTTTCTGAGTATTTGATAGAGTGTTACCGTCCTATTAACGGACAATATACTAACCAAGAAGTTATCAGGTGCATTCATAATATCCCAATATGGAAAGGGATATATATGTGGATATTAATATAAATATATATATGTGTGTGTGTATATATATATATATATATATATAATCTGTCCAAAATTGTAATATATAAGTCGGGAGATAAATAGTCCTGAATTGCCTTAGGCAATGGACTCTAATTCTATCAATGATTCAAAAAAAAAAAAAAAAAGAGTTAACATTGAAAATAATAATGCTGATGACTTTAGTATCAATATAAGAGTGCAAACATTGCAAATATTACGTTATAATTGCATGTGGATACAGATTACATTATCATATATGTTTATGAATTTACCAAACAAAGCACACCAAGAGGAGCTGAAACCAAGGTAAACCTATAAGCATATCCTGTCGGCCTTAAGTTGTGTGTGTGTGTGTGTGAACATTGATGAAATATGTTGAAGTAGGTAAGAGTCTCTGTGGTAATGAGACAGCACTACTTATTACACACAAAAACCACATTAGGTTCAGTAAGAACTGATGGTTCTAGAGGAATGTATTCTAGATGGTTAGAAATTGAATACATTCAGTGGAACTAGACACTGAAAGGTGGAAAATCACTCTGTTAATGAGGTAGATACATTCACAGGAATGGCACGGGATGAGCCGCTCGAGCAAAGATGCAAGGCCGCAGGAGGGTGTAAATTAATGTTAAAGTAAAAGGAACCAGTCATGGTGTCAGGTTTGGACACGCAGTGTTGGGTTCTCTATAATTGTTGCTTTGTCATGCCATCAAAATATATATATCAATTGATATTTTGTGATAAACTTGCCTTTCAATGGAAAGGGCATTACTTTTATTCTTTATAAAGTGAAATAATTTATCACATAACTTGAGGCAATGTTTGGGGAAAAATGTGTTATTCGCTCGTTACTGTGTTAAATGAGCCGGACTGTCATATGGAATAAATTCTACGACATGAAAAACACAGAAAGCTTCAAACTCTTCACGTAGTCACTCACGTGACTCCGAAGTAAAATAGTAAGATTAAACGAGAACTTACCAGTTCGAAGTTTGATCTTTATTTTATGAGGAGTAACGGTGAGGGATTACGTGCCCTCCACTCCACACCCTCACAAAATAAATGATCATCTGGTAGTTCTAAATCTATGATCAGCCTTACTATCTTACTCCGGCTATTGTGTTCTGTGTTTTTCATGCCGCTGCTTTGAAGTATGCCGTTCCAGCGCCAGGCGGGGCTTCTTCACGTAATCACTCATCGTTACTCCTCATAAAATAAAGATCAAACTTCGAACTGGTAAGTTCTCGTTTAATTTACTATTAAACAGCTAATAATCAGGAAAAGGCTCTAAGAAAATGCTGTACGTGGAGTTTAATCGTGGCAAAACAAAAGCAGATAGCAGATCTGCACACTATATTCCAGATGCAATCTCACCAATGTCTCTCAAGCTGTAACATGACATCCGATGAAGTCCAACATGCCATATATCTACTTCAGCACTGTCTACCTACCTGTTTTACCTTTTCGCAGAATTATATTACTTGTACCCCTCGGCTTCTGTTCTAAGGTAGTATCCAAGGCCTTGTTATTTACTGTGGAAATCCTGCCCTGATTTAACTTCCCACAATGCAATACCTCACACTTGTCTTAGTTGAGTTCATCAGCCATTTCTTGGTCCACTTTCCCAGTTCATCTAGTTTCTGTAGTAATCTTAGGTAACCTTCTTCACTGTCCACTATACTACTAAATTTGGTGTAATTTGCAAACTTACTCACCATGTCACCAATATACAGTGCACATTGTCAGATTTTATTAAAGGGCATTTTAATATCTTGGTTTCATCATGTAGAAATTACAGCTGTCTTTATACATAGTCCACCCCTTTCAGGGCACCATAATGTTTGGGACACATGGCTTCACAGGCATTTGTAATTGCTCAGGTGTGTTTAATTGCCTCCTTAATGCAGGTATAAGAGAGCTATCAGCACCCAGTCTTTCCATCACCTTTGGAAAACAAGAATAAAGCTGTTAGCCAAACCTTAGGCTTACCAAAATCAACTGCATGGAATATCATTAAAACGAAAGAGAGCACTGGTGAGCTTACTAATCGCAAAGGGACTGGCAAGCCAAGGAAGACCTCAACAGCTGATGATAGAAGAATTCTCTCTATAATAAAGAAAAATCCCCAAACACCTGTCCGACAGATCACAAACACTCTTCAGGAGTCAGGTGTAGATTTGTCAATGACCACTGTCCGCAGAAGACTTCATGAACAGAAATACAGAGGTATACTGCAAGATGCAAACCACTGGTTAGCCACAAAAATAGGGTGGCCCGGTTACAGTTTGGATTACTTTCATTTCTTACCTACCATATTCTTATCACTTTTTATCCGCCATTTCACTTATCTGTTGATAATCTGTTGTATATCCGTTGAACCCTCCAGTTTCTACTATCCCAACTAATTTTATTTCATCAGCAAATCTGAAAATATGAGATTTTTCCGCAGCCAAACAATAGAAAAATATTTTGAAATCTGGGGCCCAAGCTTGATCCCTGTCTATCGTATTTATCACAGCTTTGTTTTGTCATTGTGCCTGTGCGTTAATCCATATACAATGTGTATCAACTGATACACACAACTGAGGTTGTACTGACCAGTGGGTTCTGAGGTCACTAATCCAGACTTACATATTTTCCCAAATATGTGCAAAACTAATGTTGTCCAATACATTGGCCACATTATCAGTAATTGAAAACCAAGATGTGGATAGTTGCAGATTTGATTAATAAGCTAAAAATAAACAATGAGTACTGTAGCATCCGTATTCAAAAATTGCAGCACGAGTTCAATTAATCTGGGATGCAAATTGTTTGAGACGAAAGGCGGTCAGAGGTCTGTTTCCCTTTGTGGTTTTGAGAACTTGTTGTTTGACTCTTGATAAAGCCACTTAATAGATGACCTTTTGCTCAATGTTTGTGCTTTTATAAGCAAAGTACTCTTGTTTGTTTAAATTACTAGCTTTCCTTCATTGAAGAGTTGTGAGATGTGATCTCAACATTATGACTCACTCGGTGTGTTCAGGTGGACTCTATCAGTTCTCTGCATTTATTGATAGAATAGTCAAGAAAAGACTATGCATGATTACAATCAAGCCATGCACAGTACAGATAAAGGGTAAAGGGTACAACATTTAGTGCAAGATAAAGTCTGATTAAGTATTGTTCAAAGGTCTCCAATGAGGTAGATGGGAGGTCAGGATCACATTAGTTGCAATGGAGGTAGTGGAATAAACGTTCATCAGATTAATCCCTGGGAAGGTGGGCTTGTCATGTGAGGAGAGGTTAAGAAGACTGCAACTACTGTATGTGCTCTTAAATTTGGAAGAATGAGTGGTGATCCCAATTGAAACAAGTGAAATTCTTACAGGATAGATACAATATAAAATGTTGGTTGCATTCCCAAGAACAGAATTTACCAGTCAGTTATTAACTAACGCATACAAACATCAAACAAGGACACAAGAACTCCATGGCATGATAATATTAACAGATTAGTTCCAACTGAACATTAAGTTACAAGGCTGAGTTTGTTTATATTAAACAGAAGAATGAAAAAGGATTTGTGAAAGGTATTTAGAAATTTGAAACGTATCAATATGTTGAGTCTTTTAAAAAAGTTCACTCAGGCCAAGAATGAAAAGGGGACTGAAAACATACAGATGAAAAAAAGATTCTTGAACAGATCTTGCATTCAAAGCATGGTTGACCATTTGGAATGAATTTAAATAGGAGATAATCAAGGATAACCCATCAGCTTCTCAGGATGTTTGGTATGCATCTGACAAGAAAATGATCAGAAATATAAATACTAAACAACGTTTTTGCTTTTTGAACCCCAGATCTTGCAAGATGGACAAAAAAGATCCTCAGGAATGCAATAAAATTTCCAATGCAATCATGAAGCAATTATCTTACTGGAGTAATGTAAATTATATATAAAGAAAGGTCTTGACCCGAAATATCACCCATTTCTTCTCTCCAGCGAAATGCCTGTCCCGCTGAGTTATTCCAGCATTTTGTGTCTACATGAGTCAGATAATAACCCAAAGATTAGATCCTTTGTTCAAATCAACTTTGGACCTTCAGTCTGGTTAGTCTGGGCATACGATTCATGGTGCAAGAATAATTACATGTGGAGCCTGAAGAAAAGGTCTCGACCCGAAACGTCACCCATTCCTTTTCCAGAGATGCTACCTGTCCAACTGAGTTACTCCAGCATTTTATGTCTACATGTGGACAGTGGTCTTTTTTTTTAGCTAACATCATTCTGGCTAGACCAGTGGAACGAATTTTAAGCAGGAAAGTAATTTCAAGCGAATATTTGAAAAACGTTTGATTAATAATAATCTGGGGTGGGGGATTGCAACCTTCACGTGGTCTACCCTGTTTTGACTAATGCAATAAACCCGACGTGTACAAACAATTAGATCAAATAACCATATAACAATTACAGCACGGAAACAGGCCCTCACGGCCCTTCCAGTCCGTGCCGACCATTTGTTTTCCCCTAGTCCCATCTACCTGCTCCATTCCCTCCATACCCCTCCATTCCCTTCACGTCCATATACCTATCCACTTTACTTTTAAATGTTAAAATCGATCCTGCCTCTACCACTTCTGCTGGAAGCTCATTCCACACAGCCACCTCACGTTACCCCTAAACTTCTGTCCCTTAATTCTCATGTCATGCCCTCTTGTTTGAATCTTCCCTACCCTCAATGGGAAAAACGTATCCACGTCAACTCTGTCTATCCCTTTCATCATTTTAAAGACCTCAATCAAGTCCCCCTTTAACCTTCTGCGCTCCAAAGAATAAAGACCTAACTTGTTCAACCTTTCTCTGTAACAGAGTTGCTGGAACCCTGGCAACATTCTAGTAAATCTCCTCTGTACTCTCTATATAGAACATGTTGACCTACAACTTTAGGCTGTGCACGGCATACGCAATAATAATAATAATCTTAAAACTTGCCTGTCAACTGGAATTCTGTTCCAAACAAAAAATGCACTTCCAGCAGAATCCTTCAAGAAATACATTTGAAGAAGTGGCCATCTGTTCTTCCTCGGCATCTTTGGTGATATCTGTGACACTGGAAGCATCAGTTGACTGCCAATTAATTACATTGGCTCTGATCCTTCAATACTTCATCATGGGTGCTTGATTTATGCTGCCATCTGGTGGAACTAAGTTGCAAGAAAGAATTTACAAGAAAAATATTTTGAATTGGTTGAACTGGCACTCATGACAGATATGGAAAAGGATCAAAAGCATAATATAGCATAAAAATCACTGCAATCTCTTACTAGAGCCAGCTTCCTTTTACTTTTTTTGTATTCTTTTATACCACTTTTACCACCTCATACTTAGGAAGTTATAAGTTCTTAACTTCATAATATATTCATATGATCTGAATATGCTCTGATGTAACACCAAGGAGGTACTGCACAGATTGGGGTGAAATATTTCAGTGAAGGTAATATTCAAAAGCTCCTTTAACCCCTTCAAGTGTACGTGAAAGACGCAATTATACAATTCTAATGAAAAATCAAAGGAGTTCTTCCAGTGCGTAAGCCAGCGTTTATCCCTGTGCAAGCATCCCCTGCCTTGGATGTTGCGCTGATCCCTATCTGTGGCTGACTGGCCAGGAGAAGCCAATTCCCATTGGAAAAAGCTAGGTTCAATGAACTGATATCGGTTTCGCCACCTGAACCACTTGTCAGTCTACTACCTATAAAACCCAGGCATTTTCTCCAGAGGTGAGAAGGTAGATAAAGGAAAAAAAATAGGAATGGAGGGGGAAGTGGGGCACCTCCCTGCTAGCTGTGTTCCCCTGTTGCAGGTTTGGAAAGACTGAGCCACTGGGACAAACCCACGACCACTAACTTCACTGTATGGTCAAGACTGGGCTGCCAGGAAGAAGGCATAGACAGCCAGCGCCTCCACTGAAGCAAAGACTGGTTGGCCGGGGCAAGTCAGTGACTGCCAACGCCTCTTTTCGAGGTAAGTGTAAAGTGTAGGGAGAACCCTGAAATCGCCACGCCTTCTCCTTCGAGGGCAGGAGTGAATTACTGGGACAAGCCCAAGATCGCCAGCATCACCACACATGCACGCTGATGGCAAGGGACATCACCTCTATGTGGTCCTGGACTTTCTTACCACTGTAAATAAAAGCTATCATATGAGTTCACCCTACTCTACTGTGAGCGTCTGCTTGGTCCCTGCCAATTCCCTGCATCGTCGCTGATGCCACACCCTCAAACAACTCCAGATAGATTATTTATCTCATTGCTGTTACAAATGGGTCCCCAAGTATCCCAACATTATCCTCTTAAAGATAATGTGATATATTGAGAACATATATAGAAACATACATTTAACACAGGAACAGGTGCTTCAACCCATTCGGTCTGTGCTGATCACAGCGTTAATTTAAACTACACATTTGCCTGCTTACGGTGGATATCCCTCCATTCCTTGCCTATTCATGTGTCTGTCTAAATGGCTCTAAAACATTGCATTTGTATCTGCTTCCACCATTTCCCCTGGCAGCGCATTTCACTGTGTAAAAAAACTTCCCCTGTACAGCATTAAACGTTCCTCCTCTCACCTTAAAGCTGTGTCTTCTAGTATTTGACATTTCCATTCCAAGAATGGGACTCTGACTATCTATGCCCCGTATAATTTTATACACTTCTATCAGGTTGACCCTCAGCCTCTGACACTCGTGAGAAAACAATCCACGTGTCCAATCTCTCCTGGTAGTGAATACTCTCCAATTCAAGCAACATCCCGGTGAGCCTCTTCTGCACTCTCTCCAATGTCTCTACATTCTTCCTGTAGTGCTGCACACAGAACTACACACAGTACTCCAAATGTAGCCAAACCAAAGTTTTATACAGCTGCAACACTCTGCCTGACTCTAATACTGAACTTCCCCAACTGATGAAGTCAAGCATAGAAGTCACAGATGCCTTATTTAACACTCTGGTTTTGCTACTATCAAGGACCTATAGCTTTCCACCTCAAGATTCTTCTGTACATCAGTGTTCTGCAATCTTACTTGACGAGGACAACTCATGGCCCCTTTAATGCCCCCACCCCCAGATTCCATGCTTAAATTCTCTCTTGCTTCCTTTAGATTTTTTTTAAAGGCACGGTCCAATATCAGCTCCCTAAACCTGTATATGATTATTTTTTCTTTTTTGAGGAAATTTGCACCATCTCTCATCATCTATGGTACCCAAACTTTGCCATCATTGTGTGTTATCCACACAGGAACATGTTGGTCCTGAATTCTGACCAGCTGGCCATTAAATCACTCTGACAAGGATTTACCCCAAAACAGCAGCTCCCAATTTACTATCCCTAGCTCCTGCCAGATTTTGTTGTAAACCTGCATCTGCAGTTCCTTGTTTCTACATTTTCCTGTCCCATATTGTTGTAATTAGCCTTCCTCCAATTTAGCATTTCATCCTTTCTTATCCTTATCCATACCTATCTGAAAACCCATGGAGTTATGATTACTGTTCCCAAAATGTTTTCCAACTGTAACTCTGCTCACCTGAACAGCCTCCTTTCTGAATACTCAGTTTAGTATGGCCACTTAGAGAGACACAGAATGCAGGAGTAGCTCAGAGAGTCAGGCAGCATCTCTGGAGAAAAGGAATAGGTGACGTTTCGGATCGAGACGCTTTTTCAGACTGAGAGAGTCTATCTTAGTTTGGCCTCCGCCCTGGTTGGATTATTGACATAGTGTCAAGAGATGCAACTAGGTGCTCCAAATAAATTCGGAGATTATGAAAAGCATTAAACTTTAATCCAATCTTTATCAACGGGGACAATGTGGGGAGTGTCCAGCTTCAGATTTCTGGGCACACACATTTTGGAGGACCTCACATGGTCCACCACACTGCTGCGCTGGTCAAGAAGGCACAGCAATGACTGTTCTTCCTGAGAACACTGAAAAAGACTGGTCTGCCCCAACAGCTGCTGACAACTTTCTACTGCTGCATCACAGAGAGCATCCTAACATGTGGTATCTGTGTGGTATCTCAGCTGCACGGAGATGGAGAGGAGAGCTCTTCAGCGGGGCGTCCACAGAGCGCAGTAGATAATAGGGACACAGCTACCAGCCTTGGAGGGCATCTACAATACACGAAGCCTCAGGAAGACCATCAGCATTCATAAAGACTCATCACACCCTTGCAATAGTCTGTTTGAACTTCTACCATCCGGCAGACGTTACAAGGCCTTTTACGCCCGCACCTCCAGACTTAGGAACAGCTTCATCCCCAGAGCTATAGCTGCTCTGAACTGGTCCTGCTAAGTGCCTCCCCTCCCCCAAGGAACTCTCTCCCTCGGATGGTCACGTCGCACATCGATTCGGCACAGACCTAATTGCACTTTATACTGCTTTAACTGTTTTTTTAATCTTGTTTCTCTGGGTGTCTAAATTTTTAGCTAATTAAGTTATTACATCGGATGGAAGCTGCATTCTAAATCTTGTTGTACCTCTGTGCAATGACAATAAAGATATTATTATTATTATTATTATAATGCAAACTGAATTTAAAACAATAAAAACTATCCCAAAGTGCTTTCCATGTGTTAATTGTGCTTTGTGTAAGGAAGAGCTTCCTGGCATCAGTGTTAAATTTTCCACTTTGTGATCTCTGCCTACTTCTGTCATTACCTTTGAGTGCTCAGGTGCTGCCATTTTACTGCCTTTCATTATCTTATTAAGTGATGAAGCTTTCTCAATTGTTGATATATAATTTAATCTTCTGATACATGGATCTGCTTCTGACTTGAATAATCCTTTGTAACTTAGTGACTAAAACTGGAAATATGATTTTAGCATGATACGCACTAACACTGGCGTGTGTTTTCCACATGATTACATTTTAATGTCTGGAGAGATTATTAATGCTGTTTTTGTTGTCCCATTCAGTTTTTAAAACCACGATTTAGTAGTGTCATCTGTATATAAATAGACTGTGAGGAATGACAATAGACAATAGGTGCAGGAGTAGGCCATTTGGCCCTTTGAGCCAGCACCGCCATTCAATGTGATCATGGCTAATCATCCCCAATCAGTAGCTGCCTTCTCCCCATATCCCCTGACTCCACTATTTTTAAGAGCCCTATCTAGCTCTCTCTTGAAAGCATCCAGAGAACCTGCCTCCACCGCCTTCTGAGGCTGAGAATTCCACAGACTCACCACTCTCTGTGAAAAAAAGTGTTTCCTTGTCTCCGTTCCAAATGGCTTACTCCTTATTCTTAAATTGTGGCCCCTGGTTCTGGACTCCCCTAACATCGGGAACATGTTTCCTGCCTCTAGTGTGTCCAAGCCCTTAACAATCTGGGAATAGGAAAGCAAAAAGTGATAAGAATAGGGTAGCTAATAAATGAAAGTAATCTGATGTGAAAAACAAAGTCCAATGGTAAGAGCTTCTTTAGATATGTAAAAGGAACAAGTTTGCCATTAATATGAGTCTCTTGCAGACAGAAACATGAGAAATTATATTGGGGATTCTGGAAATGGGAGAAAAAATAAACAAGTATTTTGAGCTTGTATCATGTATGGAAACTCTAAACTATAGCTCCAATGTGAATTAGGAAATCAAATATGTTGACAATAGACAATAGGTACAGGAGTAGGCCATTCAGCCCTTCGAGCCAGCACCGCCATTCACTGTGATCATGGTTGATCATCTACATTCAGTACCCCGTTCCTGCCTTCTCTCCTGAAAGCATCCAGAGGATTGGCCTCCTGAGGCAGAGAATTCCACAGATTCACAACACTCTGGGTAAAAAAGTTTTTCCTCATCTCCGTTCTAAATAGCTTACCCCTTATTCTTAAGCTGTGACCCCTGGTTCTGGACTCCCCCAACATCGGGAACATGTTTCCTACCTCTAGAGTGTCCAATCCCTTAATAATCTTAAATGTTTCAATAAAATCCTCTCTCATCCTTCTAAATTCCAGAGTATATAAATCCAGCCACTCCATTCTATCAACATATGACAGTCCCGCCATCCCGGGAATTAACATGGTGAACCTCAATAGCATGAATACCTGGTTGTTCTCTTCCAATTATAGAGTCAGAGGTTGTGGGGAGAAGGCAGGAGAATGGGGTTAGGAGGGAGAGATAGATCAGCCATGATTGAATGGCAGAGGAGAGTTGATGAGCCGAATGGCCTAATTCTGCTCCTATCACTTATGAACATGTAGTCACTTCCGTGGGGATCTTTAACCACATGAATCCATCCACATTTCTCAGGACCAAGTCAAAAATAGCCTATTTCCAGGTAGTTTCTGTAACCTCAGGAGCAATTCCTGGCAAACCACAAATTATTCTTCTACAGTACACTTGACAGTTTGGTTTATCCAATCAATATGTAGATTAAAATCTCCTAAGAACATTGCAATGGCCTTCAAATATGCTCAGAATACTTCCCCATTTAAGCTCTGCCTTTGTGCAAAGTTACATTTTGCCCCCCCCCCCCCCCACCAAGCATTGTCTCTGAGTAATATATTGCTGTTCCTTCACCGACACTGGGTTAAAATCATGGAAGTCCCCCCTCTGACTACACTTTGGTTATATGTACATCCCACGGACTGCAGCTGTTCAAGAAGATAGCTCACCACCACCTTATAAAGAGCAAGAAGGAATTGGCAATTAAATGGCTTACCCCTTATTCTTAAGCTGTTGAGATGCTCAGATCCCTTGAATGAATAAAATAAAAGTGAATATGAACTGATTCTTCCAAGCCTGCATTAATGGATTTCACAATGTTTTTTCAATGGGTTTCAATGGGTTTCAAGATTCAAGAGAGTTTATTGTCATGTGTCCCTGATAGGACAATGAAATTCTTGCTTTGTTTCAGCACAACAGAACATAATAAGCGTTGACTACAAAACAGATCAGTGTGTCCATATACCATTATATAAATATATACACACATGAATAAATAAACTGATAAAGTGCAAATAACAGATAATGGACTATTAATGTTCAGAGTTTTGTCCGAGTCAAGTTTAATAGCCCGATGGCTGTGGGTAAGTAGCTATTCCCGAACCTGGTTGTTGCAGTCTTCTGGCTCCTGTACCTTCTACCTGTAGGTAGCAGGGAGATGAGTGTGTGGCCAGGATGGTGTGGGTCCTTGATGATAATGTTAGCCTTTTTGAGGCAGCGACTGCGATTCAAATTGTAAGCAGGAAAGCTTTAGGTCAACTGTAGCATTTACACCTTGAAGTTTGTAGATTCAAATCCCAATCCATAGAAGACTAATCTAATGTTCAACAAAGGCATATATGGGTTAATTTATGATGGGTGTTTGACGGCACTGGACCTGTACTCGCTGGAGTATAGAAGAATTTGGGGGGGCCTCATTGAACCATACCGAATGGTGAAAGGCTTGGAAAGAGTGGATGTGGAGAGCATGTTTCAACTAATGGGAGACTCTAGGACTAGAGGACTAGAGACTATAGCCTCAGAATTAAAGGACGTTCCTTTAGGAAGGGGATGAGAATGAATTTCTTCAGCCAGAGGGTGGTGATTCTGTGGAATTCTTTGCCACAAAAGGCTGTGGAGACCGTCAATGGATATTTTAAAGTCAGAGATAGATAGATTCTTGATTAATACGAGTGTCAGGGGTTATGGGGAGAAGGCAGGAGACTGGGATTTGGAAGGAGAGATACTGTAGATCAGCCATGAGTGAATGGTGTAGCAGACTTGATGGGACAAATGGCCTAATTCTGCCCCTATTACTTATGACATGACTAATAAGCAATTTGGATTCAGATAAGGCATTTTACTCATGCTTGGTTTTCTTCTCAAGTGTGTGGCATTATTTTGAAGAGGACAAGGAATTTTCTTTACATTCTCGGTCAATATTTATCCTTCAGTCCATATTTTAAAAAACTGATTTTGGTTATTTTAAAAATGCTGCTTTTGAGACCTTGACATGTGCAAACTAGCTGGAATTAGCTGGACTAGCTGGACTAGCTGCATTTCAGCTGCCCTGAATTTGTGAACTAAGTTCTATAAATGTGAGTATATTTTAAAGAAAAAACCAGTGGATTACTACCGCAGGTTCATCTTGTGGAAAGCATTGCCAGATTTGACTGCATGTGACTTTGATATGTCAGACAGCTACTCTCACTATTTCTTTGTCATTCAGCTTTCGCATTCATCTCCAAATTAACACTGTGATGACATGTGCCAATGATTCAGACCGAGAGTTAGTGAACAGGCCAATGGTGAGTCACTATTGCATGTTCAACACTGATGGCTCCATCCATCACTTAGCTAATGCTGGATAAGACAATAACTAGTCAGGCTTTGGATAACATAATACCCTGTATTGTTGAGAATCAGTGATCTAGTTGTCATAAGGTCATACATTCACTGCATGTATTCAAGAGAGAGTTAGATATAGCTCTTGGGGCTAACGGAATCAAGGGATATGGGGAAAAAGCAGAAACAGGGTACTGATTCTGGATGATCAGACATGATCATATTGAATGGCGGTGCTGGCTCGAAGGGCCAGCAGGCCCACTCCTGCACCTACATTCTATGTTTTGGTTTCTATGTGATAGGAGCAGAATTAGAGCATTCAGCCCTTCAAGTCTATTCCGCCATTCAATCATGACTGATCTATCTCTCCCTCCTAACCCCATTCTCCTGCCCTTTCCTCATAACCCTGTATCACATCCGTACCAATCAAGAATCTATCAATCTCTACCTTAAAAATATCCATTGACTCGGCTTCCATAACCCTCTGTAGCAAAGAATTCCACAGATTCACCACCCTCTGAGTAAAGAAATTTCTCCTCATCTCCTTCTTCAAGAATGTCCTTTAATTCTGGGACTATGACCTCTAGTCCAAGACTCTCTCATTAGTAGAAACATCCCCTCCACATCCACTCTATCCAAGCCTTTCACTATTCGATGTTTCAATGAGGTCCCCCCTCATCCTTCTAAACTCCAGCTAGTACAGGCCCAGTGCTGTCAAACGGTATCTGTAACAGAATAGATTGGTTAGATGATGAGTAGTTCTTGTACAGAGGCTCTGAACAGGATTTTCCCTGCACCAATGCCCTTTCTGTGTTGAGTAAACTCTTTAAAAAAACATTAATAAGTGGTTCCTTAAGAGGCTTATTCATAATAACTGGTATTAACTAAACTGCTGGGCATCTCCATCTGAGCAGTTCCATGATGGAACTGGAAGTATTGTGTATTATATGGCATGGAGGAGGTGGGGATATTCATGAAATGTAATGTAAAAAAGAGGAACTGCAGATGCTGGTTATACTAAAGGTAGACACAAAATGCTGGAATAACTCAGGTGGGTCTGGCGGCATCTCTGGAGAACATGGATAGGTGATGTTTAACCCAATTCAGTCTGAAGAAGGGTCCCAACCCGAAATATCACCTATCCATTTTCTTCAGAGATGCTGCCTGAACCGTTGAGATACTCCAGCATTTTGTGTCTATCTTTGGGGATATTCATGAACCTTGCTCCTCCAGTTAGTTGCCTGGTTGTTCATCACCATTCTTGATGGAAAGTTTCCTTAAAGAACATCGACATATGAATCTAAAATAGAAATTTGTAAAAATAAAAATACAATGTATAAGGTTAAAATAGCAATTTTATGATATCTACAAGCTCCTGTCCAAATTTTCCAATTCTCTAACTTCCCTTTTGGAACTTCCCTTTTGTTCCACATATGGAACACGTTTCTCGTTTGAGACAAACCTATAGTAAGAAAATATGACAACAAATGTTACAGGACAACTAATAATTTAATATGTAGGAAAGAACTGCAGATGCTGGTACAAATCGAAGGTAGATACAAAATGCTGGAGTAACTCAGCGGGACAGGCAGCATCTCTGGAGAGAAGGAATGGGTCTGCTCTGGAATTGCTCTGGAGGGAAGGAATGAGAAGAGATGGATCAGTCTGAAGAAGAGTCTCAACCCCAAACGTCAACCATTCCTTGTCTCCAGAGATGCTGCCTGTCCCGCTGAGTTACTCCAGCATTTTGTATCTAACTAATAATTTAAAACAGTTTATAAATTTCACCCATCTAGTGATTAGATAGCAACTAAAGTGGCTATGGATTGTTTTTGCAGTGTAATCACTAGAGCCAGGATGTTTAGGCGCTAAAAATCTCTGAAATAGGCAGGCTAAAAGGCATAATAAAATTACAAAAAAGGCACACAAAAAGGCAATTATTTCCACCACCAAAATATGGTTAAAAATGATAATTATAAGGGTATACTACATTAAATGACCAAAGTTGCCTGCTTGCACATAATTACTAGCATTTTTTTCAAATTATCTGGTGTTAACTTATGTCGTCTGTCAGACAGAATATGCTTCAGTTGTGAAAAACGTATTTCTACCCCAGCTGAGGTCACTGGTGCATACCCGAAACAAGCTACTAACTCTATAATAATGTTAATATCTTGTGCATAACAACTACCTTTGAGAACTTTAGCTATATTTTGTATTTCTTCAAGATCTTTGTTAGCTAAAATCACTCTCTCGCATTTTCCTTGTACGGCTTTACCTACATCGCCAGGAACTTTATGAATATCGTCAGTTACTATGCTGAAAACCTGCAAGTTATTCACTAATGTTTCGCCACATTTCTCAAAGGAAGTGATAGCTTGTGGGAAGTTTGCAAAATTGGAAGCAATAAACACAAGATCGTGGTGGAGGGACTTTTTCTGCATGAGTTCACTGACAATCCTGACTGCAGCAGATTCTTCTTCTTCAAAATAGTTGACAACTTCTTTTATCTTTTCAAATTTTGCAACATAGTAGAGTACAGCAGAAAGCCATGTACCCCAGCTAGTCAAAACGGGCTGAGGAGGTAGCGGAATCTCGGGTGCCATTTCCTTGAACAACTGCACACGTGACGGTGGTTTGAGGAAGATTTTCTTGACATTGGAAACTAGGCGATCGACATTTGGAAACAAGCTACGTATGTCCTTGGCCATTCTATGAAGTCCTTGAGCTAAGCATGTCAAATGCAACATTTCGGGGAATAAAACTTTAAGAGCACGAGCAGCTTTTTTCATGTACGGAGCTGCATCAGTCACAAACATAACATTCTCTTGTTTTATATCTTCTGGCCAAAGTACAGCAAGTGAAGATGTAAACAACTGAGCAATAGTTGAGCTGTTTGACTTCTCCAATACTTCCGGTCAACAAATACTCCTTCGATGGTTGACCTGCCTCCTGTGTACCGATGACCACATTGGCAACATATCTCTCCATAGCATCAGTTGTCTCATCTATTGCGTCCAAATTCATCTCTAATTTTCTGCACAACAATGTTGAAGTTGCTGTCAACATAGCTTTTCCGTAATGATGACTCGCTTGGTATATGTTCCTCTGTGTATTTCTCTAAAAAACCTCTGAGAGATTTTGTTTTCCAATTTCCACAGCGGAATTCCAACATCAATGAATGCTTTGCACAGATACTCGAAAACTCAGATTTGCGACTGGAGCCAGCAGTAAATGTTGTGAGGAGACAAGCTTGCGTATTTCCTACCTTCTGTTTCTCTGCCGCCAACTTGTGTTTAGTTGTCTGTACATGCATGGAGATGAAATATTTCTTCTCATGATTCACTGCTTTCTCACATGCTTGCAAAACAGCACACAGTTGTCTGTAGAGAATATATCACTCCCGTACACTCTCACCAAATCGTTCCGTTTTTTACAAGGCGTTGACGACTTTAGGCATTTTGACGCTTGCAGGGGTAGATCCTACAGGAGTCAGGATGCAGACCTTTACAGGCAGGCCAAGTACAAGCTGAGAAGAGGAATCAAGGCTGCCAAGGAAAGGTTCTCTGAGAATTTGAGGAGCAAGTTCTCAGCAAATTACTCTTCTTCAGTGCGGAAGGGCTTGCAAGAAATCACAAGTTCCAAGAGGAAATCCCCCCCCCCCCCACGGACAATCGTTAGCTAACCAACGGCCTGAACGAGTTCTACTGCAGGTTCGATAAACAGAAACTTAACCCTAGTACCCCCAAACCCCCTCCCTAACCAACACTTCACACTTACTCACAGCCTGACTCCAGTCTGCAAAGACTGGGCCCTCCCACGCACCACTCTCCACTCACCACTTAACACCCACTTACAGCCGGGTTTTGCTTAACTTAAATTTTCTTGTAAGTTACGTTAACATGGCAAAAAAAGGCTGATTTAGGCACTCAATCGTGAAAAAGGCATTATCTTCCTGAAATCATCAAAAAAGGCATGAAAAGCACATGGCATTTATGGCAACATCCTGGCTCCAATAATCACAATCCTCATATGATCATAGCAAAAATGTATAACTAGAACACAAATTGTTGGAGTAACGCAGTGTGTCAGGCAACATCTCTGGAGGATCTTTGAAGGCAATGTTCCAGGTTGGGACCTTTCTTCAGACTGAAGGCTTAAGTTACAAGAATAACTGCATAAATTTGACTTGAATTCCCATGAAGGTATGGATGACTGAGGCATTATCCAATCATGATGTTTAAAATGAAATCAGAATTTGATAGTCTTTAGTTCAGTGCAGTTTAGAGATACAGCGCAGAAACAGGCTCTTCGGCCCACCAAGTCCATGCTGACCAGCGATCACCCCATACACTAATACTATCCTACACATTAGGGGCAATTTACAATTTTCATCAAAGCCAATTAAAGCCCCCTGTCCACTTTCCCGAGTTACTCACGAATTCTCCCGAGTTTTCCCCTTGAATCAAACTCGGAGATGCCAGCCGTGGGTACTCGGGGCTATTTTTTTTACTCGTGGACTTTTTTCAACATGCTGAAAAAACGTCCCGACTTACCTGATGCCCCGAGTACCTACAGCTGGCATTACGAGCCACTATGAAATATCTACGGACTCGCTACGGACATTCTCCAAGTTTGAATCAAGGGGAAAACTCGTGAGAATTTGTAACTCGGGAAAGTGGGACAGGAGCTTAACCTACAAACCTCAAGAGTCAAGTCAAGAGAGTTTATTGTCATGTGTCCCAGATAGGACAATGAAATTCTTGCTTGCTGCACAACAGAATATTGAAGGCATAAATACAGAACAGATCAGTGTGTCTATATGCCATAGACCATATATATACACACATAAATAAACAGATAAAGTGCAATAGGCTGTTATAGTTCAGAGTTTGAAGTTGTGTTTAATAGTCTGATGGCTGTGGGGAAAAAGCTGTTCCTGAACCTGGATGTTGCAGATTTCAGGCAGATGAGTGTGTGGCCAGGATGGTGTGGGTCCTTGATGATGTTGGCAGCCTTTTGAGGCAGCGACTGCGATAGATCCCCTCGATGATAGGGAGGTCTGAGCTGGTGATGGCCTGGGCAGTGTTTACAACTTTTTGCAGCCTTTTCCACTCCTGGACACTCAAGTTGCTGAACCAAGCCACGATGCAACCTGTAGATCTTTGGAGTGTGGGAGGTAACCGGAGCTCCCGGAGAAAACCCCTGTGGTCACAGAGGGAATGAACAAACTCCACACAGGCAGCACCCATAGTCAGAATCGAACCCTGGCGCTGTAAGGCAGCAACTCTACTGCTATGCCACTATGCCGCCCCTTTGTACAAGAAAATATATAATCTTCTATGGTGATCAAAAGGCTGTTTTGTGTTACTATTTGGTAAGGGAGTAATAGGTAAAGTTACCAGACAAACATAATTTAGCGAAGACAGTTCACCCTCAACTAATAACAAAGGCTAGTATTACACTATATCAAAGGTGGTGCCATATATTTATTGAAGAGATATACAGGTGATATACAGATATAGTAGTTGCTTCCCCATGTTTCGGAAACAAGTATTATAAAGACAATTGTGTCATTGGGGATAAAGAGGTTATGGGCAAGAGAGATTCAGACTTGCTTCAACAAAGTTACTTTTCCAATAAAGGTGCTTTCAATTACGTAAGTTTAGTTTTGTTACTGTAAGCAAAAATACTAAAGGTTGGTAAGAGCTTAATTATCAATAGAAGAGATTATTTGTTAATTTCAATGGTCACTAAGGTTAAAGTAGCAGCTGTGCTTTAAAAGACAATGTGCCTAATTACTGCAGGAAGGTTGTATGGAAACAGGCTTTTATTTGTTCCCTATCCTGTTTAAATCGAAAGCAGCCTTTTTCTGCTCCTGAATTTCCAAAGAAATGTTTAAGTGGTTCTCTTGTTCCCGATCAAAATTGTGTTCTAATCATTTCAGCCTGCTTTTTGTAAACAACGTTCCCTAATTTATCACTCGCATTATATCCAGTTTGTGTTATGGAAACACACATTACGGCAGAACTACCCTTACGCAGACAATATATGGAGGATGGTGACCATGGTGGAGGAATATATATGGAGGATGAGACCATGGTGGAGGAAGCAAAATTGATCAGATATAATTTTAAATGTACAGATTGGTTGTACAGAAACAGAACGAGGAACCAATTTGGACACACAAAAAGGACGTGGAAGATTGTGACTGTCCTTCCAAAAGGTTTTGGATGCTGGGAGTGCAGTAGTATCAATTTGCATTTATCAATGGCTTTTATTATTCTAAAGATGTCCAACATACGCCACAAAAATATTTTCACACCAAGGTTAAGCTAGGTAGATAGGCTTTTGTAAGAAGACTATATCACAGGATATAGTAGTGATGGGTATATGAAATGAGCTGACTCACCGACTCTCATTCTGAGGAAGGGTCTCGACCAGAAACGTCTCCTATTCCTTTTCTCCAGAGATGCTCCATTGATTTACTCCAGCTATTTGTGTCTGTCTTCAGTTAAACCATCATCTGCAGTTTCTCTCTACCCATATGGAATGAGCTGCCAGAGGAGGTCATTGAGGCAGAAACTATAACAACATTTAAAAGATATTTGGACAGGTACATGGATAGGAAAGGTTTAGAGGGATAAGGGCCAAATGGGGGAAGATGGGACTAGTGTAGATGGGATACCTTGGTTGGTATGGGCAAGCTGGGCTGAAGGGCCTGTTTCCGTGTTGTATGACTCTATGACACTATAACTCTATGTGGAGGAAAAGCAAGAAAATGGTCATGAACAGCAGGTCTAGCTCAGTGACAGAAAGGCTCAAAGGCTGGCTAGTCTCCTCCTTCCTTAAAGACCCTTGAACATTTATTTGAATTAAACGTTGAGCTCTCATACCAAGAACATTACCATGATAAATTTACTCTAATACTCAGATGCTCAAGTGATTCTGTATGTTAAAGTCCCAATCACAATGCTGAAAAACCAGTGAGCATTGATTACCATGGCAACAGTCACATTGTTACAGAGAACCAATAAACCTTGACTTTAAAAACAGAAACAAGATGAATTCTTAAACCAACATAGGCAACCTTTATTGCCATTATTTTATATTTCAGCTGCTGAGCACTGAACCAACATGATTATTAATTTGTTGCTGGAGCCAAAATAATTGTCATAAATGGTTCAAATATTAAAAAACACTAGTATTCACTGTTTCCAATGAGATACTGTATCCAATGCATTAAATTACCACATAGGTTGAATACTTGCATGGTAATATTTGTCAATGAGTGTGCCTGAAATGATCAGACAGCAGTTTTGATCACTTGACCACAACTGGTTAGTGAGATACAATATATTTTTTTCCTCACTGTAAGTTAAATTGCAGGAAGTTTATTGAAAAAGATTTGCGCGATATCTTTCTCAAAGATACTGGAGAACAACTATATTGATGCAAACATTCAACTAACATCATTTAGCCTTTTCCCAAATTCTCCTTCGACAGCAAAAATGGTCCAAATGGTGGAAATGTCCTGATTGAATGGCAACATTTGAAAAAAAAAAGTAATATTTCAACAGTCCTTTATTCACAGGAATAAATATATTCTGGAATGCAGTCCACATCGAAATGTTAACCTGTAGTATTCCTACAGGCGTCAACTACATGCTTGCTTTATTATTCCAGCATATTCCATGCATTTTCATAATTTTCATACTCTCCATTCCTTTTCAGTTTTTTTTGTCCCAGGGTAGGAGACAAATGGGAAATTGTCAGATTACTCAAGCTTTGTTTGTTGATAATAAAACAAACATTGAATTGTTTCACAGGAATGGTTACATCACCAAATACTACAGCAGGATTCAATTTAGTGTTGGAAAAATCATCTGTGGAATTTACAATGAGATTAGTAATCTGTGTCCAGAGCCTTCAATATCGTACAACCCCTAGTTGCGGGTCATTGTTCTAACTCCCATGTCATCGCTCCTAAAGGTTACTTTCAAATCCTTGTGGCTATATCAAAAGATTGGAGAATTAATAACTGATGTGCATTGACCAAATGTTTCTCAATTAATAATCTAAAATCATCACCACAAAAATATTTTTCCCTTAAATGTATTAAAAAACAAATTCCATCCATCTTTTGGAGATTTCATTAGCCAATCATAACAGATCACTGTAACACATTAACACATAACAATTCCAACCATCTATTTAACATTGAAATGCATGTCTGTTTGACAGAACCAATGCTGAAATGACAGGAAGCATAGATTTACTGGATATCAATTCATACAGTTAAGGTTCTTTGATGCCAGCTATTCCCATGATCAATTTGATAATAAGTATTCACATTGTTTGATTATTCATTATTCATTGAGTTGTGTGATTGGCCTGTTGGGATATGAATAGTGAATGGATACCAGCTGCTTTGAGGACTGACAGTTCACACTTCAGTTTCAATTCCTTCTTATGAGTTAGTAAATCAAAATCCCTTTAATATATGGCCCTAAAACTACAGTTCAATCGAGCCCTTTAGGATCAAATAATTGATATTTTGTCATTGTACATGAGTGGAGGTTTGGAAAAAATTGTGTTTAGAACTGTTGACAGATCGAGCCAAATTATTGATCAATCACGATGTTTCCCAGGTACCAGGGGTCTAAGATTTGTAAATCCATGACACCTTGGATGTAAGCTTTGTGATCCATGAAGCTCTTTGGTACATATTCATGCAGTGCACAGGGATAAAAGAATAGAGGTGATATAATATAGATGTTAAGTTTTTGTCCAGTCCATGTGTCTTCCAGCTGACCAGAATTCACAAATCACACAGATAGATTATTGATTAGTTTGGGTGTAAGGGTTATGGGGAAAAGGTAGGAGAAAGGGGTTAGGAGGGAGGGATGGACACAAAATGTTGCAGTAACTCAGCAGTACAGGCAGCATCTCTGGAGAGAAGGAATGGGTGACGTTTCAGGTTGAGACCCTTCTTCGGGATTCCAGAATCTGCAATTCCTTCCAACGAATAACACTTCTTACTAATAACATGGAAGAATTGTTAGCTGCAATCTTATTTTCTCAATAAAATGAAATTTAATGCTAGCTTTGAACCTATACTGGGTAAAAAAAACGACATTTTTTTAAAAGGGTAATATCATTCATGTAAATCTGCACATAAATGATAAATTTGTATTCTATACTGATTGGTATGCAGTGGCAATATTTTTTTATTCTGTACAGGAATCTTTCTTTAGATATCACGGTGTATGCTGATTTAAAGGGGCCAGTTGGGTAATAATTCTCTTATGTCTGAAAACACATGCAAGCATCCTGTGTATTACGATACAACATTGTGGCAACATGAGGCTACATCTATACGGAATCACACATTCTGGAACTACAGAGAGACGCAAAATTCTCGGATTGACACAAGAGTGGGTCTTCATCTAACGTGCTTAGGAATGGATGCTTGTAACCCTCATCTCGCTTCCAGCAATGGAAAAGATTCTTAATAATGAGGGAACCAATAGAAAGGATTCTAACTAAAGGACTTCGTCAACCTGCAGCAGGTATGAACATCTTTGTTTATCGGTATATTTATTTTAGGAAATAAACTGTAATACTCTCCTTGAGGGTTACACAAAAAGCTGGAGAAACTCAGCGGGTGCAGCAGCATCTAAGGAGCGAAGGAGATAGGCGACGTTTCGGGTCGAGACCCTTCTTCAGACTGGTCTCCTTCGCTCCTTAGATGCTGCTGCACCCGCTGAGTTTCTCCAGCTTTTTGTGTAACCCTCGATTCTCCAGCATCTGCAGTTTCTTCTTTAATACTCTCCTTGAGCACGTCTTTCGTAACTTCTTTCTGAATCCTTTCAATTGCACAAATATTTATTTTGTACACCTGTTAAATTGCTCCCCATCCCTGTCATTCCCAACATTGTAAGGGTGTGGACATCAAGATACTAAAGATCTACTATTTAATATATGTTAAATTGCAGGGTATTTGTATATCTTATATGTGTTTACTCCGTATTTTTCACACAAAGCCTCATGCATTTTACGGCAACGGAGTACCACTGAACCAGAGTCACGGTTATACAGTAATGTGAACACGATGATCCATGCAAAAGGAAATATTTTTACGATTAAAATATAATGTTATGTAAGTAATTTTGTGCATGGGGACTACAACGTTATTTTAAAATAACATTAGCCATTGTTAAAACAATAATAATCTGAGGGTTGTGTAGGAAGGAACTGCAGATGCAGTGCCGAAGATAGGCACAAAATGCTGGAGTAACACAGCGGGACAGGCAGCATCTCTGGGAAGAAGGGGGATGTGTGACGATTCGGGTCCAACCCTGACCCAACCTTCCCTTCAACTGCAGAAGCTGCTTTACACCGATGATAGACACAAAATGCTGGAATAAGTCAGCGGGTCACAAGGGTCTCGACCCGAAACTCGAGACCCTATTACTTTTCTCCAGAGATGCTGCCTGACCCACTGAGTTACTCCAGCACTCTGTGTCTATCTTAAGTGTTGGGAGGAAGACAGCACTGGTAAAACAAAATAAGGAAAGATCAATGGAAAAATCAAAAACTGGGAAGACAAATCTTCATTTATTCATAGACTAAACTGCCAGTACAACAAATGTCTGACCTCCCTGGTCAGTGTTTGCAGTGAGCGGGACGTGAACCATGCACTGGGCGAATGGGAGGAACAGCAGGGCTCGCCTGGCCCTTCTTTGCGGGGTTCGGAGGTGTCTGCGCGGTGTTGCGGCCGGGCGGAGCGTTACACTGGGCGGCGAGGCGAGGCCCGGCGCTGGAAGTAGTTCTGGGTGTAGGCCGTGCCTGGAGCGGAGAGGGAGAGGGAGAGGGAGAGGGAGAGGGAGAGGGAGCCGGAGCCGGAGCCGGAGCGGGAGCGGGACGTGGGGGCGGCCGGCCGTGCGAGCGAGCGGGAGAGAGAGAGACTGACTGCCTGCCTGCCTGCCAGCGGCCAACACCCCCAGCTCTGGCAGCAGCGGGGCCTCTCTCGGGGCCAGCGAGTGGCACAGGGTGAGGAGTCCGGCGGAGGGGACGGGAGGGGAGGGGAGGGGGCCAGCGTGCGGCGCGGCGCGGCGCCCCACTCGAGCCTGTGAGGGGGCAGCCGCCTGGGGAGTGGGTGTGAGGGTGAGGGAGGGAGTGGGTGGAAGGAGGGAGGACAGGAGAAGGGAATGGAGTGGTGAGCAGAGCCCGACCAAGCTCATCTCAACCTCGGCCCCAACCAATTGTCGATACCGAAGCCGAAAATAGACACTGAGGCCCACGTAAGGGGAGCAGACTCCTCGCTGTGGCCTGGAATGGAGGCAGCATCCCGGGCCTGGCGGTGAAGCGGGTATCGCAGGCCTGGGATAGACTGGGCAATGAGTGGCACTGGGGCAACAAGGCATAGGCAGTCACAATTATTTGAATTCCTGCTCATCTCAATGTACTACACAGGAGTAGGGAAAGATATTCGAGACATTTTGTTTACTCTGCATGATTTTAAGACTTGAAATGGTGGATTTAAAAAAAAAATCCAGTTTTTGCACATGCATGAGTTGTATGGTTTTAAAACAGATTATTTTGATTGTGAATAAGTCAATGCATGCACTTGGAGATCGTTAATAAAATATCCACGCTGCCTATTTGCACAGGTAACAGCACCAAGTACTACAATCCTATATTTTGCTCTGTGTCATTTAGGATACCTGAAAATTGAGGTGTTGTGTTGAGGGGTGAAGTACAAGTCTTGTCATTTGTGTTAGTGTGAAAGATCAGATTGAGATGATCTACAGTGTTGCATAGTGTGATATAATTTGTATTAAATGGAATTGTCTTTTGAGCATCATCTTTCTGCAGTACATGTCAAACATGATTTGCCCACTGTCAGTTGAATTAATGGCATCTCTTTGCTACTTCAGATGAGGGAGAGTGCTCTATGGACAATCTTTTCCCTTACTACTGTTGTTTTGGTAGTATGATATAGTATTAGATAAATCAGGTTGCAATTTTACATCAACAAGAAAGTGTGAATTCTGCAGAGATTTAATTGCAAACATTTTCGCTCCTGTTCTTAATTGTGATGTATCATGGCTTTGGGAGAATTGAATCCTATCACTGGGTTGAATAATTCTTAATTTGCAAATTATAACATAATCCCAGGGTGTGATTTTTCATTTTGATGGGGGATGGGTTACTCTCCGATATTATTTTCCTGCACAGAACTGTTGATTTTTGTTAAGACAGTAAACAGCTTGGCTTAAGCCTGTTCAGTTTACAGGCTCATTGGCAGCTGTCTCAGTGTCATTGAGTCAGGCCTGAGAACCAGTTGCTGGCAAACTTTTACATTAGAGTTTGTAAAATTCCAGGGGAAATTTTGAGGTTCAAATTTAGTATGATTTTAAGTACTCTTCTAAAGGACTTGATGTTTTATTTATTTTGCTTATTCTATCAATTAGCGCATCTTTTATTAATATTCTGTGAGATATGTTGGCTGCTCAATTTAATGTACAGACTTTTGGAATTGTACCACCATGGCTTTTGCTTTCAACCAACCAGCTATTCAGAGAGCCTTAAAGAGAACTTTAAACCAACTGCACTTATTTCATCAACATTTTATTTTAAACAATTAGAGCTAGGGTGGCTTAAATATTCTGTAAAATTCCTTAGATTGTTTTGTACAGAATATGGTTGATAATCAAAAACTTAAGGGACTGAGGAATAAAGAAAGATAATTATATTTGTACTTACAATCATTCAGATTTTTCATTGGTAAAATAATTAACCTGATAATCCCTGATACATAAAACACAGATGGTCTTTTCTGGAAAATATAAAAGATCTTGTCTTAACTATTGTACCTGCATGGTGGCTTTAGAACCAAGGTCCTAACTATTTTTCCTGGAAGGACTGTTTGGTTATCTGTACGCTACCTACTTTGGTGCTTCTGCTGTTTGCCCTATGGTCAGAGGTGGTTTATGTTTGTCATTGAAAGTATTCCATCAACATCACAATACCACATCCTCTGCAGGCTGCATTTAAGAAATCCAAATTAAATCTAAATATGAAAAGTGAAATTGTTTTTTATTTATCTCCTTCCTTGATCTTAATTTGAGTTTTCAAGTGAACAGAAAAGTTTTTTTCAACCAATGTTGCTCTCATTTGTGATGAGTCTTGAGACATTATGTTGAAAATTTGAGTTGTTGATCAGTGTAATTTCAACAATTAGAATAATGTAAACAATATACCATCTAAAATCATTAAGTGTTTGAGGTTACTTCATTAGGTGTGGAAATGGAAAATGAAGCAGGATTTGATTAACTGAGCAACCCAGTGATAGTTGCCTGCTGGGTTTTTATATTTTAAAACATTTGTGGAATTTGTCTTTGAAATAATTTTTCAATTTATAAAAACTAGAGAACCACTGATTGGCATTTGTCCATGCATTGTTGTCATTTTCTGCGCCCACTAATCGACATTGGTTTCCAACAATATGATAATTAAAACAATTGTAATCGTGTTTTGAAAACCATCATCAATTCAGTTATCCATGTCTTATTATTTCCAACTTAACCCCGATTTTTTTCAATGGACCATCATTGGTGTTTAATCCTTTGGGTACTTGAGCACCAAGCCTTTAAGTTTCCAACCTAAACTTGCAGCTATTGTTTTCTCCTCCTTTATGGTGTCCTTTAAAACTTTCCTTGTTGACCAAATTTCTGCTCACCAAACCCTGTCGATAGACGCAAAGTGCTGGAACGACTTGGTGGGCCAGGCAGCATCTCTGGAGAAAAAGCGTGGGTGAAGTTTTGGATCGGGACCCTTTTTCAGACACCTAACCCTGTAATTTGGTATCAAATTTACCTTCTGTTGAAGTGCCCTCATATATTTTATTTTGTTAAAAGCAATTATTTAACTGTCTGTTGTACATAGATGCCCAATCATAATTGAAAATGGTATTTACAATTTTTAAAATAATTTTGGTGTCAGTTTAGAATTCTAAGACTAAGAGCAGAGATTTTTAAAGTCAAAAATATATTGTATTCATAATATACAGTAAATGCACTCAAGACAAACCGTTCTCAGCATTTATTGTGCTATCAGTTGAAAGCCATTCCTCTTTTCTCAACACACCCATGGAATGTTTGAAAGGTTGTTTAATGCAGCCCAGCCCCTCAATTTCCAGTGGTGACAGGATCCTAGACCATCCCCACAGAGCCTGTATAGTGGTTGTACCGAGAAGAAGATTTTGAGGAAACTTAGTGTCCTGCAGCCTGGAATGTGCCAGTCAGCAACCTTGACCTGCGGACTCCTCATGACATTGAAAGATCAGCAAGTTTTAAAGTAAAAACTTTGCAGGTCAAAGTGCATCTTTCGCTTGCAGCAACAGTCAATGTTTGCACTGATGTGTGTCCAGGAAACAGCCTGTCGATCAGGGCATCCTTATTATGCAGCTGCTCGTGATGAACCTTGAAAAAGATAGCTGGGATTATTCTTCAGGCCACCTTGGCAAACATGCAGACCACAAAAAGGTGGACGATCATGTCATCCACATTACAGCCACCTCAAGGGCAATGTACTTGGGAAGTGAGACTGTGACCTTGTAGGGTAGATCTGATGAGGAGGGTTACATACACTGACATCTAACAGAAATCTCTGTGCATGTTGATGGCGAGGCGTTCTGTCGAAAGGATTTGACAATCTTCTTGGGGAAACTATTCTACAGGATTTCTTGTGACCTTTTCCCACAGCCACTCCTTCATAGAACTGAAGGGTGTGTTTGGAGGCTGGAGAAGAACCGGACCAGGATTTGTCCAAAGAATACTCACTGATGTTTTGTGTAGCAAGTGTGGCTGAAATGTAATCTTGAGAGCAGGAAGCTGATTATTTTCCCTCATTTTGCAATGTGGTCTGCCAAAATATGTTCGCTCAAAATGAGATTAGCTACCTCAATATGAGCAAATCGAATCTTAAATCTTCTGGTTTGTGTGTTTGTTACCTTACTATCTCACCTATATTATGAGAGAGCTCGGCAAATAGTTTAAATTAAATTACAGGTTCCAGGTGCTCATTTTGTTAATGATGTGCATGAAATGGTGTCTTTGTTAATTTGTTCTCAAGGATGTTGCTTCAAGGAGCCCAACCCTCTTTCACCAAAACTTCTGGTTATTCCTTAGTGTGACTTTAGGTATTTAAAAAAAAAACATTTAACACTTTTTTGTAACATACTGAGAATAGCTTCATTTTGAAAATTAAGAGATTTGTTATCAATATTTGCTAACTACTAGCAGTTAAAATTTGGGCATTTAGCCAGCATCCAAATTGATGGGATTTGCTTGTACAAGCCAAGTCAAAAGGTTAAGGGGAGTTTTCTTTACTTTTAGTTGGATTATAATATGTTTTCTTATTTAAACATGCATTATGCCATCCATGAGATGGGGGAAAAAGACTACCTTTCACTTGTCTAATTTAGAATCTTAAGGCAGTAATAGTAAATTATCATGGAGGCGTAGATTGGAACATGCCCAAACGATTAATATTTTAAAAGTCAGTTGATCTCTGCCAGACATGTATACAGGCCATTGATTATAGGACAGTGAGGTTGTACTTTATCAAAATAAAGCCCAATATCCTCGCAGGCCGATTGCAAATTAGTTTGGCAGGGGAATGGAACGATGAGCAAAAATTCAAAAAGAGATAAAACAGGTCTACCAATGGAAGGTAGAATGTTAGTGGCAGTTTTGGAAATTTTCACATGTCAGCTTGTATGATAGTATTTATCTAAATGTAAGAAACGATGCACAAGGTAGGTGAGCTGAAGTCACTGTAAACGTGTAGAAGTATAATGTTTAAATAAGGATCACAGGACAATCTCACTGGGAGAGTACAGTGGGATACATCTAAGTTTGCAGATGACACAAAGCTGGGTGGCAGTGTGAGCTGCGAGGAGGATGCTATGAGGCTGCAGAATGACTTGGATAGGTTGGGTGAGTGGGCAGAAGCATGACGGATGCAGTATAATGTGGATAAATGTGAGGTTATCCACTTTGGTGGCAAGAACAGGATGGCAGATTATTATCTGAATTGTGTCAGATTAGGAGAAGGGGAGGTACATAGAGACCTGGGTGTGCTTGTAAATCAGTCACCGAAAGTAAGCATGCAGGTACAGCGGCAGTGAAGAAAGCCAATGGCATATTGGCCTTCATTGCAAGAGGATTTGAGTATAGGAGCAAGGAGGTCCTACTGCAGTTGTACAGGGCCCTTGTGAGACCACACCTGGAGTATTGTTTGCAGTTTGGGTCTCCTAATTTGAGGAAGGACATTCTTGCTATTGAAGGAATGTTGCATAGGTTCACGAGGTTAATGTCCGGGATGGTGGGAATGACATGATGAAAGAATGGGTCGACTGAGCTTGTATTCGCTGGAAATTAGAAGGATGAGAGGGGATCTTATAGAAACATATAACATTCTTAGAGGATTGGACAGGGTAGATGCAGGAAAAATGTTTCCGATGTTGGGGGAGTCCAGAATCAGGGGTCACAATTTAAGAATAAGGGGTAGGCCATTTAGGACTTAGATGAGCAAAGACTTTTTCACCCAGAGGGTTGTGAATCTGTGGAATTCTCTGCCACAGAAGGCAGTTGAGGCCAATTCACTGCATGTTTTCAAGAGAGAGTTAGATTTAACTCTTGGGGCTAAGGGAATAAAGGGATATGGGGGAAAAAGCTGGAACGGGGTACTGATTTTGTATGATCCGCCATTGAATGTCGGTGCTGGCTCGAAAGGCCAAATGGCTTACTCCTGCACCGATTTACTATGTTTCTATGACAAGATGTTGATAGAGATCATAGAGATCAGTTAGCTTTAGCATAGTTAAGAAAAAAAGACAGATAAAATATTAAAATTTTTGAAACCAAAACAATTTTTACTAGGGTGAGAAATGATTTTAACGAAACTGGAATGGAGCCAGCTACGTGGTGGCAAATTCATTTCAGAGCAATGGGAGGCATTGAAGAAAAAGATCCAAGAGGTTCAGAATACATTTTGGCAGGGCTGCCTAATCATGAGCCCCCTGGATGACTGACTAGGTCCACAGAGAGTAGGATAAGGCAAAAATGAAAGGCTTATATAAGATGCCAAGAAAATAATACTTCACAATCCAAGAAGAATGCAGAACGCATAGGAGTAAAATTAAAAGGAATATTAGGAGTGCAAAGAGTACAAATTAATACTGTAAGAAAAATCAATGGATATTATAAATGAAGTGAGAGAGGTTAATGATAGAAAGTGAGATGTGTGGAGAGAATGTGAATACAGTTCTTCATGAATATGTTACAACTGTACTTACAGAAAAATCTTGCAATTATGAGTAAGTGAAAAGAAAAATTATTGAGGGGATTAAGGGAACCACTTTTAAAAATGGATAAACTGTCAAGCCTGGACGAAATCTATTCCAGACGTGCAGAGCGCAAGGAAGGAAATTGCACAGTCTCTGACCATCATTTCTCGGACATCCCTGTTTAAAGGAATAGTGCCAGAGGATTAGTGGCCTGTAAATGTGGTTTGAAAAGGCAGGAAGCAATAAACATCAGACTGAGGTTGGGTCTTAACCTGAAACATTACCTATTCCTTTTCTCCAGAGATGCTGACTGACCCGCTGAGTTACTTCAGCTCGTTGAGTCTGTCTATGGTTTAAACTAGCATCTGCAGTTCCTTCCCACACATACCTGCAGGTTAACCCATTTAACATCCTTGATGAGCAAGTTTTGTTTGATTCTAAGAGTCTGTATAAACCTTTGTTTAGCCAAAATTAATCCAGGTTACTTTGCTGAAATATTTAAGGGAATATCTGATTGATTTGAATTTTATGAGGATGTGACAAGGCGGATCTATGTGGGCAATACATTGAGTGTCATCTACATTCATTATGGCAAGGTATTTGACAAGGTCCCACATGACGGGGTAGTCACTAAAGGAAAGATGCATGGTATCCAGTGGGGAGCATTAAATTGGTTCCCAAATTAGCTTGGTGGCAAGATGCAGAGCTCCACAGGGCTCAGTACATCATTTCTTACGGTTAATATATATTCTATATATATTATATATATAGAGTCTAAAGAAGGGTCTCGATCCGAAACGTCACCCATTCTTTCTCTCCCTTATGTATCTATACACTGTAAATGGCTTGATTGTAGTTATGTATTGTCTTTCTGCTGACTGGATAGCACACAACAAAAGCTATTCACTGTACCTCGGTACACGTGACAGTAAACTAAAACTGAACTGACTTGAATGTAGGAGGCATTTTTGTTGCATATGATCTTACAACATTCTAGATGGATCATGGATTTGATGGATTGCGATCAAAGATTTTATCGATTGGGCGGAGGAATGGCGAATAGAATTTCATGCAAAGATGTGAAAGAATATTTTTAATAAGATGTAACAAAGAGGATAACAGAAATAATGGAGGGATATTAAGGTAGAAAATGATAAGATATGCAAGCTGAGAAGTGATTTAGTAATTTGGTATAAATTCATTTCAAAGTAGTGGGAGGCACAAAGGGACCATGGATTATATGGAGACACGAGACTGCAAATGCTAGAATCTTGAGAGAAAAACAAAGTGCTGGAATAACTTAGTGTCAGGTAGCTTCCTTGAAGGGAAATGGATAGAAGCCATTTTGGTTTGCGACCCAGAAGCATACCGACCCAAAACGTGTGTCCATTTCCTTCCACAGAAGCAGACTGACCCGCTGATTTTCACCAGCCTTTTTTTAATTTTTTTAATTTTTTTTTTAAACCTTGGATTATATGTCCAGATTGCAGGGCATTCCTATAAAATGGTCAGAAAGGTAAATAGAACACTATCTTAGTTGAGGCATGGAATGTAAGAATAGTTATCTGACTTCCTGAGTATTTCCAAAATTTTCCAGTCCGCGAATTAATAGCACCGTTTATTTTAGTTTTTTATGATTGTTAAAATGGAATACAGCACTTGCAGGTGGCAGCTTCAGTATTGTGTGCAATTTTAGTTATTGCATTACAGAAAAAATCTGATTACAGAGGAGATTTAAGAGAACATCGGGCTGCAAAAGTTAAACTGAGCGAAAGATTGGCGAGGATGGGGTAGTTTTCTTTGGAATACAGGCTGAGGGAACATTTAGCACAAAACACAGTGCTGCAGTAATTCAGCAGGGCACAAGCATTTCTAGAGAACATGGATAGGTGACCTTTCATGTGGGGACCCTTCAGACCTGAGGAAGGGTCCTGACCTGAAGTGTTATCGATCCATATTCTCCAGCGATGCAGCTGGGCCTTCAGTTACATCAGCACTTTGTTTTTTGCTAAAGATTCCAGCACCTGCAGTTCCTTGTATCTACTGAAGGAAGATTTAATTGAGGTGTATATAATTATCGGAGACTTGGATAGAGTTAACAGAAATAATCTGTTTTCCGTAGATGAGTATTAGGAAAACAGATTATTTCTGGGGAGCATTAGGAAAAATATTTTCACCTGGAGACCAATGGATCCCGGAGCTCATTGGTGTTCATGGGTGCTGGATGCGAGCCTCCACTACATTTAAAAATAAGTATTTAATTGTATACTTAGCCAACACCCCTGATGGACCAGATAGCATCCTTTTGATTTAGATTTTCTTTTGGCCATTTTATTAGCTGGATCGCCCATGGTCCTGGATCTAGCATTGGCCTCATCGTTAAGGACAAGTTCATGGTCCATGTCACCCTGTTTGCATTATGTTACTACCGGAGTACAAATATAAGTCTTAATAAGGTTTAGGTATTGAGATGCAATGAAAAGCTTTATTTTGCATGCTAGTCAAACAGACCAGACAAAAAAACATACATGACTACAACCAAGGCAAGCTCAAGTACAATAGATAGAGCAAAGAGGATCATTTTGCTTAGGAGGATCTACATTCTCAGGATTCTTGTAACTGGATTTCTGTATGGAGGGAGTCCCTTCCACATGAGATCAAGAGAACCAACTTGTGTAGATTTCTCAGCAGTTTAAGTATGATGATGGATTTTGGTATGTCAGCCAATAAGCTAAGAATTGTGAACAGTTGACTTGTGAATGTATGTTTTTCTGTCTATAATACTTTCAAAATAAAGGATCATGTCCACATTTGGCAGTTTAGTAGTTTGGAGAACAGGCATTTTATCCTGTATCATTTGACTGTTTTTTACATATGCAATTGAGATTTGGGACCAATCTTAGTAGTATTTTAGTGTAGCTATATATTGTAATATCCCCTAAAAGTATGTCCTAAAATTAATATTGATTATTTTTTCAGTGCTGTGGTATGATTGAGTAATTTAATGCTATTTGCACGTATGATTTGTGTCACCAATAGTCAATGTTAATGGTTCCACTGATATCAATTGGAAAAGTTGGGTCCTAAAGGACTTGTCCCACTTGGCAGTCATTTATGCGACAGGCCGATAGGTCACGTGCGTCATCATGCGTCCGCACAGCCGTCTGGAGCGCGTGACGTCATTTGAAGATAGACACAAAATGCAGTAGTAACTCAGCGGGACCGGCAGCATTTCTGGAGAGAAGGAATGGATGATGTTTCGGGTTGAGACTCTTCTTCAGTCTGAAAAAGGGTCTCGACCCGAAATGTCACCCATTGCTTCTCTCCAGAGATGCTGCCGGTCCCGCTGAGTTACTTCAGCATTTTGTGTCTATCTCCAATCGTCTTGGCCCCGCTCTGGGAGTAGAAGTGGGGGCAGATCCGGATCCGCAACGGCCGTGAGCCCCAGGCTGAGCTCGGCGATCGTTTGCCTGCTTCTGCTCCTGTTGGAGGTGAGACGTTGCGCCGCGCCAAGGTCTTGGGCCTGTCCCACTTCTGGTTGTCAGTTACGGGACAGACCGGTGGCGCGCGAAGATTTCGTACAGGACGAAGTCCACACTCCACACCACTCCATGCGCCCGTCCCGCGCTACCCGGTTGCGTAAATGGCACGAGAATGACGGCCAAGTGGGACAGGCCTTTAGCTGAGCAGTTATTGACAGCTTTAGATCCAACCAAGATGTAGTAAGAATGATAGAGAACCTTAGAGAGATTATGTCAATATGTTTCAACCGGGTTATCTGTTTCCCAGCTGCAAGATATTGGTTTTCATTGCCCTGGAGTTATTTTGCATTATTAATATGAATTCTGCCCAAGAGTTAATGGATCTAAAATACGAGTTAGTCCAGGAAACAATTCTAACAAAAATACAATTGAAGGTTGCATCCCAAGTTAATGGAGATGTAAGAGGATGCAAACCTGTTCGAACATTTATATTATTCCCGGTTGTTTTAGCTCTTCCAACCAGGCAACAGCATAGTTTCAGCCTTTCAACTCCCCTAAAATCTAATTAAATCTCCTCTTAAACTTCTATTCCACACCGAAGTGATTATATCTCTTAGTTGCACTATCTTTTGGATCTAGTGAGAACTCTATACATATTTGTGATTTTCCAATCTTAACGTAGAAAAACCATAGAAACGAACATACTTGTGATTTTCCAATCTTAACGTAGTAAAACCATAGAGACTTGGTGCAGGAGGATGCCATTCGGCCCTTCGAGCCTGCACCGCCATTCATTGTGATCATGGCTGATCATCCACAATCAGTAACCCGTGCCTGCCTTCTCCCCATATTCCTTGATTCCGCTAGCCCCTAGAGCTCAAACTAACTCTCTTTTAAATTCATGCAATGAATTGGCCTTCACTGCCTTCTGTGGCAGAGAATTCCACAAATTGTCAACTCTCTGGGCGAAAAAGATTTTTCTCATCTCAATTTTAAATGGCCTACCCCTTTATTCGTGACTGTGGCCTCCCCCAACATTGGGGGACTGGACTCCCCCAACATTGGGAACATTTTTTCCTGCATCTAGCTTATCCAGTCCTTTTATAATTTTATATATTTCTATAAGATCCTCATCCTTCTAAATTTCAGTGAATACAAGCCCAGTCTTTCCAATCTTACCTCATATGACAGTCCTGCCATCCCAGGGGATTAACCTCCTGAACTACGCTGCACTGCCTCAATAGCAAGGATGTCCTTCCTCAAATTAGGAGACCAAAACTGCACACAATACTCCAGATATGGTCTCACCAGGGCCCTGTACAACTGCAGAAGGACCTCTTTACTCCTATACTCAAATCCTCTTGTTATGACTGCCAACATGCCATTAGCTTTCTTCACTGCCTGCCTTACCTGCATGTTTACTTTCAGGTACCTGCATGTTTACTTGCTCAGCAGAGTAAAATCCAATGATATGGATCCACTTAGTATTTAACAGTCTTAAGCATGCCTGTTATTTGAGCTTGGATTAAAAAAAATATTCCTGGTTTATTTTCTCCATGGACAATTTTACACAGTATTTAGTCTAATCAGAAGCACCTATGAATAACAGTTCAAGAATTTGTTTTGACTCCTCCCACCCCACACCCTGATAGGGGAGGGTCTGAGAGACAGAATTGCTGGTCACTAAGGGAGGGACTGGGATTGATACACCTAACAGATCATTATAAAAAGGGAGATTAAGGATTAATTGTTTGAAGCCACAGTTTATATAGTCAGAACTATGATTCAGTTTCATATAGCCTTGAAGAGGGACAGGTTCAATTTTAAAGTTGAATATCCGAGAAGGGTATCGGTTTAAGATGGTCACGTCACTTCCCTAGGAGCATGTATCTTTGTGTACTATTTGCCCGTGGAATGACTTTAATTTCATTTGCCAACTGATCCTCGTTAGAACTCTACTCCAGTTACCACATTCAAATATTCCTTATATACCTGCAGATTGTTTCTGATAACTATAATAGTTTTTAAGCAATGTTAGTTGCATATTGTAGCAGTGAAAATGCGCCCTCGTATAGTAAACAATGTTTTGTTTATTTTTGTTTTACTTCCTGCCTATTCTTAAATTGAGTAAGGATTGTTTCTTAAAAAATGAAGTAGTGGTATATTCAACGTCAAATTGAGATTATATTTTATCCCATTTACCCACAAAATATGCTTAGAAGCTATTATTATTATTAACTTCCTGAATATATACTTGAGTGCCAATTTGTTTCTAAAAGTTTTACTGCAACTGGAAAGTAGGATATGTGTGTAATCTTATCTTCGTTATTGTTGCAATGGTTATTGTATTGTCTTTCATAATGTAATTTTACCACCTCTACCTTATTCCAGTCTTGTTCCATTACTAAAGGGAATTGTACAGGGTTATTTCATATTGTAATGACACTGCACAGAAAGTTTATAATTTGCTTTGAGAATGTTGGCCTTTTGGTTTAATTATTTTGGAAAGTGAAACGATTTGACATGTACACGCATTCAAAATTTGAACCTGCTGAGTGCTTAAGCAGAGTTAAAGGAAGAAAGCTATTAGTATAGTGGAAAATTAAGTATAGTATAGTGCAAATTTGTTCATTCACCGGACTTCATTTCATGTCTAACACTTAGATTCCTTACTTGTTTGTAGAGAACTGACATCGATGCTTAATGTCTATGTTAATTTAGAATTAATATGTTGGTAATCATAAAAAAACATCTGCCTAAATTAAAGGACGATGTACATGAACCTTTAATTTACAGCAAAGTGATTAGTGGAATCTTTACTGACCCAATCATTCTCAAGCAGTTGTGGTGTATCTTTGAAGATAATGCAGTGTACTAAAATATCTTATTCATGTTGAACCTCCTTATGGATTCGTGTCTGTGCCCCAATATCAAATTATTTTGATTACTGCTGCTTTTGATATTCATGGTAACTATTATTGAGATTCTTTTACCCCTAACTCCCGAATGAGCTGATTTATGAGCCATGACAAATCTTTGACTGTTTGCAGGTGTCTCGGATAAGCCTTGAGTTTTGCCGATCAGGCATTGAGCACATCTGTTCCAGAGGATCTTTTTTCAACTCTTTATTTTGAGAACTCCATTCTCTAGGCCTATGAAACCATTTGTAAGCACTAGGAACTGCAGATGCTAGTTTAAAAAAGAACAGTGCTGGAGTAACTGAGCAGGACAGGGCAGCATCTGTAGAGAACGTGAATAGGTGATGTTTTGGGTCGGGACTCTTCTTCAGACTGATGTCTTCTACCACTTCTCTGATTTGGGGCAATTAATACAGATTCATAAAATCTGAGACCTGCCTGTGAGATGTTAATCAGGTATGCAATGAATAAATGGCTTGACCTTTTGTTAGCTCATTTTTGTACATGTATAGAACACAACTTTACTGCTTAGTTTTAATGAACAAATATATATATATTTGTTCCAGAAACTCAGCCAAAATGGTACACAATAGGGCTGCAATATTTGGCCCACCTTACTCACCATTGGCATATGGCGAGTAGTAAATCTCGTTCAGAATGATGTTATATTTTACAAGTTATTGACATTTTAAACTTTAATAAAAGTCACAGCCGCGCTCCCACTTGGGGGAGGGTTGCCGTGCGCATCACAACGGGGATCTCTGGCGTCACAACAGAAATCCGTTGGTTGCGCCTGCGCAGTTGGGGCCTTTGTCGATTTTCAGATAGCCATTTTTTTTTTCATGTGTACTTGCCTGGCCTCAACGGGGCCACACTGGTAAGTTTTGTTCTATTTTACAAACACCTCACTTTATTAACTTTAACCTAGTTTCTGCTGTCAACGGCACAACTATGAACGCTGCAGTCGCGCCTGCGCAGTGCGGGTCCGTCAGCTGCGCATGCGCAGTTTGGTGGAATATTGCGTTGGGGGAATGGGACCCCAAGGGTCCACGCTTGGTCTAGTATATATTAAATATACATATTATATTTGATACTAGGAGTAACGCAGAATAATGGCCAACTGTTCTGAAGAAGAGGGTTACACAAAAAGCTGGAGAAACTCAGCGGGTGCAGCAGCATCTAAGGAGCGAAGGAGATAGGCGACGTTTCGGGTCGTGACCCTTCTGAAGAAGATTCTTGTCCCGAAAAGTCATCCATTCTGCGTCTCCAGAGATGCTGCTGTCCCGCTGAGTTACTCCAGCTTTTTGTGTGTCATTGGTTTAAACCAGCATCTGCAGTTCCTTCTTGCATATACTGGCCAACGTGTTTTAATTTAAATTGTGCACTGCTAAATATGTTGAAGACAACTGCATAATGTGTCTGGTAGCTGACTCGATAATGAGCAGTTATATGGTTGTAACTTAGTTATGAATACATGTAGACTTTAAGGATTATTACGAAAGTCTGGTATATGTCTATATTAACTTTTGGTTGTTGGGCTCCCTGATAGGTATGCAGCTGCTTAAACTCGTGATATAGTAGATCCTAGCCATTGATTTTCATATTCTGTTCAAATCAATACAAACTAATGGGGTTTTCTTCAGACACTATTTGGGAAACTCTTTTCAAAGTTGTTATTGCTATATTATTGCAAATTGTTTCTTGGAAGCGCTTCAGACTCTTCACGTTTTGCAGCATTTCAGGGCAAGCGATTTGCAGTTAATTCTCCAAAGTAGGGAGTTAGTACACCAAGTAAAGACTTGATATACTGTGGAATGATGATGAGTGCCGCAGACAAACAGTGCCCTCCATAATGTTTTGGATAAAGATCCATTATTTATTTATTTGCATCTGTACTCCACAATTTGAGATTTATAATAGAAAAATCACATGTGGTTAAAGTGCACATTGTCAGATTTTAATAAAGGCCATTTTTATACATTTTGGTTTCACCATGTAGAATTACAGCAGTGTTTATACATAGTCCTCCCATTTCAGGGCACCATAATGTTTGGGACACAGCCATGTCATGTAAGTGAAAGTAGTCATGTTTAGTATTTTGTTGCACATCCTTTGCACGCAATGACTGCTGAAAGACTCCGATTCATGGACATCACCATTTGCTGGGTGTCTTCTCTGGTGATGCTCTTCCAGGCCTGTATTGCAGCCATCTTTAGCTTATGCTTGTTTTGGGGGCTAGTCCCCTTCAGTTTTCTCCAGCAAATAAAAGGCATGCTCAATGGGTTCAGATCGGGTGATTGACTTGGCCACTCAAGAATTTACCATTTTTTAGCTTTGAAAAACTCCTTTGTTGCTTTAGCAGTATGTTTGGGACCATTGTCTTGCTGTAGAATGAACTACCGGCCAATGGGTTTAGAGGCATTTGTTTAAACTTGAGCAGATAGGATGTGTCTATACACTCCAGAATTTATTATGCTACCTCCATCAGCAGTTGTATCATCAATGAAGATAAGGGAGCCAGTACCTTCAGCAACTATACATGCCCAGGCCATACACCCTCACCACCGTGTTTCACAGATGAGGTGGTATGCTTTGGATCTTGGGCATTTCCTTCTCTCCTCCATACTTTGCTCTTGCCATCTTCGTCTCATCTGTCCACAAGACCTTTTTCCAGAACTGTGGTTGCTCTTTTAAGTACTTCTTGGCAAACTGTAATCCGGCTACCCTATAATTGTGGTTAACCAGTGGTTTGCATCTTACAGTGTAGCCTCTGTATTTCTGTTCATGAAGGTTTCTGCAGACAGTGGTCATTGACAAATCCCCATCTGAAGAGTGTTTCTGATCTGTCGGACAGGTGTTTGGCTTTTTTTCTTTATTATAAAGACAATTCTTCGGTCATCGGTTCTGGAGGTCTTTCTTGGCCTGCCAATCCCTTTGCGATTAGTAAGCTCACCAACGCTCTTTATCTTCTTAATGATGTTCCAAACAGTTGATTTTGGTAAGCCTAAGGTTTTGTCTCTGATGGTTTTATTCTTGTTTCTCCATCTCATAATGGCTTCTTTGACTTTCATTGACACAACTTTTGTCCTCATGTTGATAAACAGCAATAAAAGTTTCCAAAGGCGATGGAAAGACTCGGTACTGAGAGCTCTCTTATACCTACATTAAGGGGGCAATTAAACAAACATACCTGAGAAATTACAAACACCTGTGAAGCCATGTGTCCTAAACATTACGGTGCCATGAAATAGCGGGGGGGGGGGGGGGGGGGAATATGTATAAACGCAGCTGTAATTTCTACATGGTGAAACCAAAATATATAAAAATGGCCTTTAATAAAATCTGACAATGTACATTTTAACCACTTGTGATTTTTTGTTTTCTACTACAAATCTCAAACTGTGGAGTACAGAGGCAAATAAATAAATGATGGGTCTTTGTCCCTAACATTATGGAGGGCACTGAAGGCCATTTGGCACAACCATTCAAGCCAGCATTTACACTTCATCTATGTCACCTGTTCTCTTAATCTGTTAGCACAGTCATTGGCTCCCATCTCGATTAGTGCACTCTCTCGCCCAAGCACATCCTGAATTTTTTTTTAGATAAAGCAATAATTTAGTACAATTCTAGACGTTTGTAGAGAGTGTCCTTGAAATTATGGAGCAGGCTTATACACATTGTTTTATATCACCATGTTGCCAAAGATAACAGTTGTCTTTAAAATACATCAGACATGCAATGCTTGTTAGGGTTGCAACCATAAAACTGGTGTTAAGTTACTTGTGTTGCCAAAGGATGTTATTAAGAACAGAAGTAGCTGCCACATGGTTCAGAAAAGCTGCAAAGTTTCTTGTCCCTACTTGTCTATGGTAATAACAGCCTCATCATTCCGGATTGTATTATATTTGTGCGGAGAATTTGTATGTTATGTGAGGAATTGGTCGTACTTCCTGGTTTGCCCTTCGTCCAATGTCATTGCTGGCTTCCACTAGTAAAGGTTATACATAAAAAGTACCTGGGCATTGAGCTATTAGAGAGTGGCTGCTGCAGGTATATAAAAAATTATTTGGTGGAAAGAAAATTTGATCGTAATTTCAATAAACGTATGGTTAATATCATTTTAAGCTGTTGCACTCCTGTAATCTTAAGAAAGAATATATCTGCAGAATGTTGTGGTTAACAATGCTGCTCATTATTCCAGAGGACCAGAGCAATTTATTTTGGAAGAAAGAGGAATATGAATGTGAGAGCTGTTTGACACCATTTTTGTTTTATAGAGAATTTTTAAGAATTTCACATTTAATGCTGGTTTGTCTTTTTTAATTTGCTTTCCATTTGACTCTTTAGTCATATCTCATGCTGCTTCAATTTGTTATTTTAGCTTTAATTGCTAAGGGGATGCTATCCAAATTGTCACCTTTTCCTTTTCTCCAGAGATGCTGTCTGACCCGGTGAGTTACTCCAGCTTTTTGTGTCTATTTAAAAGGATGAAACGGCTAATACAGGTCATAGTTATTATTCTAGAGCATTTATTTACTTTTGGACACTGCATCTGAGACTTTATTAATTTTGACCAGAAGGGGAAGAAGAAAGTGAGTTTGGTGCTGGAATGTAAAAAAATAAATTCTAAAAAGGTTGCAAACATAATCTAAGCTTAATCCCTTAAAGTTAGATTTTAAAGGGTGATCAAAAGAGGTGTTTAAAATGGGCTAACATATTTACTCTGGTCCTTTGCTGGGGAGGAAAGGTGCTAAATCTTCAAATTAAACCTGCTTCATCCAGGTGTGGAATCAGCAAGTACCTTTTTTTGCAAAAAGAAAAAAGTACATTTGAATTTAGTGACAAATATATGAATTGTTAAGTAAACATATGATATCAGAGTACAATTTGGTCGTGTTGGCACTTTTACATTTATGGTAATGATTCTCAGAAATTGCAGTTGCCAAGTTATATCGGCCTCCGAGATGTAGCTTCCCGAATTCAAATTAGTTCGTCTTTGACACAAGTGATTTGCAATTAATGCCTCCAGACATGGTCTGCAATAAAAATAATCCTTTTGGCCGTTTCAATTTGATCTATAGGCACACTACTGATACAAAAGATGTAGTGATAGAGTAATTCAGCGGATTAAGCAGCATCTCTGGAGAATGGATTGGCGCCATTTGGGTTGGGATTCTTCTTCAGGCTGGTTGTAAAAGTGAGAAGAGAAGCTGCCTGATCCACTGAGTTACTCGCACTATGTGTCTTGTTTGGTAAACTAGCATCTGTAGTTTCTCATCTACATTTTACAACACCACTGCTTACAATGTCACTGGGATAAAGCATAACGATGATTGTATGAAAGTTTAAATACCATATAATTTTGGATGCCATGTTTTTTTTACTGGTTCCACTCTCTTCCTTGCTCATGATTTAAGATCAATTAAGGCATCCTTAATCATTATGTATAATTTATCTACTGATGTGTAAAACTGCTGACCCTTTGCAGGAATAGTTTCCAGTTTCTTGTTTCTGTGACTTATTAATGTCCAGTAAGCCTAAAGGATAATGATATTGCCTCCTTTTAAGATCTATTTAATTATATCCCCTTTGGCTCTAAAATCTCCAATCATATTCTGCTTGGTCTTATGTAATATGGGTGATTTTTGTGTGGCTGACATGTATAATTCTGATGCTACATTTATGTCTATCACTCTTATTTCTCTGTTTTGCAGTTTCCTGAAGTATCAGATATGCCTTATGCTCTAGTACTGCATTGTCACCAAAATTAGTTTTACATTGGTATTATTGTCAAGCTGCATATTTTTTTTAATTTAATCTGAACTCATCTTGATGTCAAGTCGATTTGAGTTTTTTATATGCCCAGGGTGGTGGCAGCATCAGTTGGCACGGTGGTGCAGCGGTCGAGTTGCTGCTTTACAGTGCTTGAAGCGCCAGAGACCAGGGTTCGATTCCAACTACGGGTGCTGTCTGTCCTTTGCTGTAAAGTTAGTGTTTTGTAAGAAATTGTCTGTTGGAGACTATATGGAGGATTATTTGCCTTCCACGAGCTCTCCATGGGTGGTTGGCAAAACAATGGTATGTTCAGCTGATGTTACAGCATTTCTTCTCTAGATTTATTTATCCAGGTGCATTTTTATGAAACTGCACATGATAGTGATTTTCACCTGAGGCCAGTAATAATTGTCGAGTGCAGCTGACTTAAATCAGATAGACACAAAATGCTGGAGTAACTCAGCGGGACAGGCAGCATCTCTGGAGAGAAGGAATGGATGATGTTTTGGGTTGAGGCCCTTAATCAGATAATGGACCTGAATTTATTTAATGCCTTTCATGACCTCTGAATGTTCAATACATTATCACAGGCAGTAAAATCTGATCACTGCTGCAATATAGAAAATTTAGGTTTCATCAATACTTCAGCTTCAACATTCTGGCTAGCCACAGTCAAAGCACAATTCCAATCTCCTTTACATGAAAAGCTGGACAATATCAGCAGCTGTGGGTTTAACACCAAAACTGCAGTGCGTTACTGCAATTTATTTGGTTTTGAAACACACTGTATGAATGTATTTTATAAAGTATTTTGTAGAGTTCAAGGACGTCGGGAAGTTGCACTGTAATGGAGTGAACGCAGCTGAATCAAAATTAATTTTAGTTGTTGTGTTAAAAGGAACTGCAGATGCTGGTTTAAACCGAAGATAGACACAAAATGTTGGAGTAACTCAGCGGGACAGGCAACATCTCTGGAGCGAAGGAATGGGTGACGTTTTTTGGGTCAAGATCCTTCTTTAGACTGAAGAAGGGTCTGGTCCCGAAACGTCACCCATTCATTCCTTCTCTTCAGAGATGCTGCATGTCCCGCTGAGTTACTCCAGCACTTTGTGTCTACCTAACTTTAGTTGTTTCCTGATTCAAGTTGGTCTTAGCCGTACCACAGCATAGTTCAGCATGGTGGATGAGGAAAGTTGTGTCTGGACATCGATCGCATTCTTTGGGAGCAATCGGGCATTAACTAGTTGAATGTTTCGCGACTGGCCTCTAACATAATGAACATAAGAAGAAAAATATCACCCTAAAATAAATCCATTAAAATAGTTTTAAAATTAATTTCAATGGCCCTCTTGTTAATAATGTGAGATCCACATACCTTATTACACTAATTAAGGACAGTTTCAAATATTTTGTCATTTCTTTAGCAGGAACTGCACAAAATGTATGTACGTGGCATGAACCATGAGAGATTAATTTTAGATCTGTATTAAATGTCTATGAACCTGCACTTTTATTCCATATCCCTGCAATTAAGGGAGATTTAGATGATTACTACCATGAACTCCCTTATGGGAACTGCTAAATCAGGTATGATCTAAGCGTAATTCCAGTCCTTATATGCTACTGGCATGTTCAAATTTTGTGTTATATTTTGTTCTTTCAGAAAAGGAGAGAAGCAAAATATTCTGGAATTTGCTAGAACTATTGTGTTTATGCAGGCATGTGTAACTATTATCGATTAGGTCATAAGTGATAGGGGCAGAATTAGACTATTCGGCCCATCAAATCTGCTCTGCCATTCAATTATGGCTGATCTATCTTTCTCCCCTAACCCCATTCTCTTGCCTTCTCCCAATAACCCCTGATACCCGTACTAATCAAGAATCTGTATTAAAAATATCCATTGATTTGGCCTCCGCAGCCTTCTGTGGCAAAGAATTCCATGGATTCACCACCCTCTGTCTAAAGAAATTCCCCATCTCCTTCCTAAAGGAACATCCTCTAATTCTGAGGCTATGACCTCTAGTCCTAGAATCTGCCACTAGTGGAAGCATGCTCTCCACATGCACTCTATCCAAGCCTTTCACAAATTGTGACTAATTTCTCATAGAACTAATTTAACATTATTCTCACTATATCGTACGATCTGCAGCTATATCTCCATTCACTAAATTTTCTTTAAAAAAAATAACTGCGTGTAATGCTCGTGTGGTATGCTCAAGCGGAATAGCATAGATCACCATCAAAACTAGATTTCAAATCAACATGTTTTGTGTTCATTCTTTTGGTAGTATGGAGGGCAGCCAATTTCATTGGGACATTACTAAGCACTATTGCTGACTGCCATTACAAAGCATAATCCACAGACTACTTGAGATGTACCTAAGATTTTGTTTTGTGCTTTTGAGAGCATGATTAGACAAATTATTTTGCAGGTTTTCTCTTGTGACTCATTGATTTGAATTTCATGTGAAGGAGAGTGAGATAACCCCCACATGATAACTTCCATGCAATCATTTCCATAAAGCCTAGTTGAAATGCAAAACAAAAAAAAACCTGGTTTTAAATATTTGAAAACATTTGTGGCTATAGTTTTTGTGTTGCTTCACAAATTAGTCACAATATTATGCCAAGCATAGTTTAGCATTCCACATGCACTGACATGTATCAGTGATGGCCATTAGTCTGTTTTCCCATAAGAATATAAACACTGACAGTCTTGTGAATAATTGTTGGCACTGTTTGGATGATGTGTCCCAATATCTAAGGAATTTTCTTCAGGCCTCCATCTTTTATTTCTAACATTGCTAAATCCAAAAGTTTCAGGCTCCTTAAGAAGTGTGACATCTCCATCATGATACCACTGCTATACACAGCTTACCGTCCCCTCCGCTTGTAGCATTCCAATGAGGTCATTCTCCCAGCACTGGTCTGGTACACTCCTCTGTCTTTCCCATCGCCCACGTTCTCGTGCAACGGGATGTACCACATGCACCTTTATCACCTCCCTTCTAGAAGTTCAAGGTTCGAAATAGTCCTTCCAAGTGATCACAAGCAGAGAAAGAAAAACTGCAGTTTCTGGACCTTGATAGGAAAGGAATGTGAAGATTGGAACTTGGAACAACAGGGAGGGGGAGAGGTCAGCAGAGAAGAAGGAAGGGGATCCTGTGGGATCTCAGTTCTAATATAGGGTCTTGACCTGAAAGAAGGAATGAGTGACGTTTTGGGTCGAGACCTTTCTTTCGATCCAGTCTGAAGAAAGGTTTCGACTTGAAATGTCACCCATTCCTTCTCTCCAGAGATGCTGCCTGTCCCGCTGAGTTACTCCTGTATTTTGTGTCTATTTTCAGTTTAAAACAGCATCAGCAGTTCCTTCCTACACGTCTTGACCTAAAATGTTGAGTGTCCATTTCCATCTACAGACGTTGTCTAACCTCTTCAATACCTCCTGCATCCCCCTTTTTTTGGCTGCAATTTCCAACATCTGCAATCTCTTGTACCAATACGTAATCTTGTTAGTTTCACACAACATTCCAAATTTACTAGTGGGATGAAGAATTAAGGAGGTGGGGGTGGGAGGAATAGGATAAACAGTACTAGGGATTTGGAAGAAAGGAGGTCCAGGCTAGATAGGAGGAGAGAGAAATGGGGACAGAAGGGATGAAGAGAAAGTCTACCAAAATTGGACAATTCAAAGTTCACAGCATTGGGTTGCAGACTACATAGGCAGAATATGAGGTGCGGTTCCTCTAGTGTGTGTTTATGATTATATGGTATCTGCTTAACCAAATGCAAGAGATTTATTCATTAAAAATGTAATTTGGAAAATACCATCAAAAGGAAATTCAGATAAGCATTCAACTCAATTTCTATTGTGAAGTGTGGAGTAAACTAGTGCCTCTGCACTTCAAAGGTTTTGAAATTCTTCACGATACACAAAAATTGTATATAAGGCAGAGCTTGAAAAACATAATCTACAGATGCTGGAAGATGTCTTTTTAAGGCAGATTTGTACAAAGGTGATTAATCCTGTTTTCCCTTTTATATCAATGTTTCCCACTACTCTGGTTTGTAATTGTTTCTGATTTGTGGTAGTTTTGTGCTGTGAGCAAATGTCTGCTTTGAGCCAGGGTGAACCAAATGATAAAGTGCTGGAATGGTAAACGGGAAGCAGCAGTGAAATAAGAAATGGGCAATGTTTCAGTGGTGGTACAGTGGTTATCACACTAGTAATATAGCTGCCTGGACTAACAGTCCAGGTACCGGAGTTCAAATCACACCACTGACACTTTAGACCGTGAACTCGGTTAATAATCTGGAATTTTGAAACAGCAATAAACTACCGGTAATGACCACAAAAATAGAGGATGGTTATGCAAGACAATGATCCCAAGCATACTGCTAAAGCAACAAAGGAGTTTTTCAAAGCTATAAAATGGCCAATTCTTGAGTGGCCAAGTCAATCACCTGGTCTGAACCTAATTGAGCATGCCTTTTATATGCTGAAGAGAAAACAGAAGGGGACTAGCCCCCAAAACAAGCATAAGCTAAAGATGCCTACAATACAGGCCTGGCATAGCATCACCAGAGAAGACACCCAGCAACTGGTGATGTCCATGAATCGCAGACTTCAAGCAGTCATTGTATGCAAAGGATGTGCAACAAAATACTAAACATGACTACTTTCAATTACATGACATTGCTGTTCCAAACATTATGGTGCCCTGAAATTTGGGGGGGGGGGGACTATAAACACTGGTGTCATTTCTACATGGTGAAACCAAAATGTATAAAAATGGCCTTTATTAAAATCTGACAATGTGCACTTTAACCACATGTGATTTTTTTTCTATTACAAATCTCAAATTGTGGAGTACAGAGGCAAATAAATGATGGGTCTTTGTCGCAAACATTATGGTGGGCACAGTATTTAATTTCATTGCTTAGTCTGGCCTACAGGGAAATTCCTTCTTGTTCCATTTAGTGCCCAACTCTAATTGTTTGCTACCTCGTGAAGCCTCTATCTTACTCCATTCTGATTGAGGGTCCCAGACCTAACATAGATGCTGCCTGAGATTTTGCAATGTTTTCTGTTTTTAGTTCATATTTCCAGCAATAGCAGTTTGTTTTATTTTCCATTTACTCTCAAAGACACAAGGTAGCAGTGTGATGGAATCCTGTCCACTTTCCTGGATGAATTCAATCACAGTCAAGAAGCTCAACACCAATCAGGGCAGATGTACTTGATTTATGTCCTGTCCATCACCCTAAATAGCCATCTCCTGCTAATGGTGCACGGTTGTCGTAGTGTTCCGTTTGTTGCCCAGAATAATCTGACAACATTTCCTAAACCCACAACCTCTACTACTATGAAGGACAAGGAATTTAGGTGATTGGTCGTGCCATGTTCCCCTCCAAGTCGCATAAACTTCCTAACCTTCCTAATGATCCGTCATTTGTGCAGGGTCTAAATCCTAGAACGGCATCTTTATCAGCACCTTGGGTGTACTTTCACAAAAGAGACTGCAACAGGTTAAGTATGTGGCTGAATATTACTTGCATTCATTAAAATAGTGTGCAGCAGCTATTATTTAATACTGTATTTTTAAGATTAACTCCCAAAATCCATTGTTATGCCTGGAAAGACTTGAAATAGTAAATCTTTAGAATCCAAATATCTTTAATATTAAATAATTATTTGGAATCTTGATGATGGAATGCTAACCATATGGCTTTTTTTGTGTAGAAATATAGTTCACTCATTGTTGGATTTTCTCTTGGATACTGGAATCGCATGCTGTCTGAAATTATTCATGCCAAAACCAAGAAGATAAAGAGATTAATGTAGTTTCAAAACTACTTGATTATATAGAACAGTACGGCACAGGCCCTTCGGCCCAAAATATCAGTGCCAAACAGGATGTCAAGTTAAACTTGCCTCCTCTGCTTGCACGTGATCCATGCCCCTCTGTTCACTGCGTATCTGTGCAATTGAATTCTGTTTTTTGTTTTTGCTTGTTCAAATTATTCTGTGAAGTCAGCACTCCATCAAGGTGTCCAGGGTACAATTGCTTCTGTGGCATGAGAAATTTCTTGGTGACTAACATATGTATCTATAGTAAATCTAGTGTCTATACCACGATCTAAAAGGAAAATATATTGTCATGCTGATATTATTAGCTGTAAGTACGACTGACAATCACAGGTTTCCAACTCTGGATAATCGCAAGTGGCACAATGACCTTTGTTGCAATAGTGTTGGAAATTAGCAACACTTGTGAAAACAGTGGATTTGTTCCTCTTACTTAAGATAGGATGTGTTGGCAGTGCAAAATAAACCACTCGGATAATGCCTGATATGAGTGGGTTGTTCTGCCACAAGCAATGAAAGAAATCAGATCTATATTTTTTGGTGTTTAGAAGAATGAGGAAACACAAATGATCCTTAGGGGACATAACACGGTAGGTAATTCCGCAAGTGGGTGATTCTTGAATGACAGGACATAATTACAAGATTAGGGATAGTCATTTAAAACTAATGTGTGGTAACTAATTCTTGCAGCGGGTGGGATTCCCTAACCCTGAGGATTGTAGCGGCTAGATCATTGGCGGTATTTAAAGAGGAAGTAGATATATTTTTGAGAGATCAGGGGATAGAAGGCTATGGAAAACTAGCATAGAATAGATGAGGGTACACAAAAAGCTGGAGAAACTCAGCGGGTGCAGCAGCATCTAAGGAGCGAAGGAGATAGGCGACGTTTCGGGTCGAGACCCTTCTTCAGACTCAATAGATGAGGCTTGTGCAATCAGTCAGGATCATGTTGAATGGCGAGGCTAGCTTCATGGGATGTGCCCAGTCCCGTCCTTAAATTACTGAAGCACTCCATTTTCTGTTTCTGAGTATATTGGTTAAGTGTTGTATTTTCACAATTGAACTTTAACTGCCATATTTCTATCTAAATAAAATTGTACAGGTAATTTAGTACTTGTCAACTGTTGATCAGCAAGCTGTATTGAAAATTGTTCCTTTTACGTTGGCGAAAAAATGGTAGTCTCATCTCTTGAATGTTGGCCATCTGTTTCTATGATCAGATTCAACTACAGAATGAATTAATTGAAAAACATCTCCCTGTTCTATAATCCTTGAAACAATTGGCCATTTATCTGGCGAATTGGATTCGTAGACCATATGGTTCTACACTGCAAATTGACTCTTGATCTGGAAATTGACAAATATATGAGATGCCAAATATTATTTTCCCAAGACCGGCATGCCCTGTGTTGACAAAAACAAAATCTGCCTGCTCCTCTTCTCCCATGCCAAATCTCAATCATAGAAACATAGAAAATAGGTGCAGAAGTAGGCCATTCAGCCCTTCGAGCCAGCACCGCCATTCAATGTGATCATGGCAGATCATCCAAAATCAGTACCCCGTTCCAGCTTTCTCCCCATATCCCTTGATTGCGTTAGCCCTAAGAGTTATATCTAACTCTCTTGAAAACATCCAGTGGATTGGCCACTGCCTTCTGTAAAGTTAAAGTAAAGTAAAGTATCCTTTATTGTCATTCAGACCTTTCAGTCTGAAAGAAATTTCTGTAGCGGAGAATTCCACAGATTCACAACTCTCTGGGTGAAAAGGTTTTCCTTATCACAATCCTAAATGGCCTACCCCTTATTCTTACACTGTGGCCCCCGGTTCTGGATTGATTGAGATAATTTTGGTGTTGACTAACAATGCTACACCAACTATTGAGCTGGAAGGAAGACAGGACAAATGGCTCTAAACAAACTGTCTTTAATATACTGCAAAGATGGTTTGCTCAAAAAAAAAATGCAAGCTATTCGAGGAATGGAGGTAACACAAACTATAGCAATTTCTGCCAATAAAAATAAGGTTTTAGTAAAATAGTAAAAAGGTTATAGATCTGCCATACATGGGACTTTGGTGCTGGACTAGTAGATTTTCCAGGTTATTGGATGTTATTCCAATTGAGACTCAACATGCATATATTTCACGGTTTAAAAAAAAAATAGTCCATTGTCTAGTACAGAGAAAATGGTGACTAAAATAGAGTGGGAGACATACAAGCACTCCAGCCTCAGCTCTGGCAACGATACCCCCTCCCTCCCCTCATATTCCTAACTCCTGGTGTTCCAGATGCTGACCCATTGTCCAGCTGTGTCCTGGCTGCACTCTGGATATCTATTTGTAGCCATTCGCACTCTGCACCTTGGCCGTCACACCAATGAGTGAGCCAGAGGTCAAACCATAAGGATTTTTGAAAAAAAAATGGATGGCTGATTATTGAAATTTTATTTAATTTTCCTCTTTCTCCCCCCCCCCCCCCAGAGAACATTGTAGTGAATGGTTGATGCCTGAGATCAATTACATGCAAAAAAACCTTTCACTTCAATATAGTTATGAAGTCTTATCAGTGGAGTAACCCAATCAATTCCCCGCTACAGAGCCTTGCCTCTACTAGAAGACTCATTTAAAGGTGAAGCTTTAAAAGTAAGAGGTTCTTGGAAAACTATATTGACGGATGACGTTTTTGGGTGTGGAATTACAAATCTTTGGAACCACGTGCACATTTTTGTTTAAAGGATTCACTTCGGGTTTGGGTGTGTAGAAGGTGCAGTATGATGAGCATATTGGTATATTGATGTTCCATTCCGGTGACGCTTTCCACGTGAAGACATAAAAGAGAATGTCAGCAATGGCACTGATGGGATGGTGATGTGTTTTGTCTGGTTAAACCTAGCTTTCTGTCCTCAGAAACTGTTGGCTTATTGGGCGTGTAAAGGCATTAATTTGAAGGGAAATAGCAATTGTGTCCAATCCTTATTCCACTGGTTATAATTAATTGGGTGGGAAGATGAAACTAACTTATTTCAAATGTTGCATGGTTTGTGCAATCTTTGAGCTCAGTTGTGAGTCAATGAAGCGCAATGTTGTGCCCATGGGTAAAAAAGAACATTAATTTTATTCCTCGTCTATTAACTGCCACGTGAATACCTATATCACCTTGAGAGTTCATTTCTTCTACTCCTTTCTGCCCTCTAGTTCCGGTACAGTAAACATAAAGCTTGTCTAAAACTATGTCTGCGTATTCTATCCATTCTTGAATCCAGTTACTTTTGTCTTCCATGTTCTTATCGATGGTTTCTTAGGAGATTGTATTCAGAAGTATTATATTAATTTGAAAATTAATTTGTGACTTTGCTCTCTCTGACACTCAAATTTCTCAGTGTCCGTGTACCATTATGTGACCACTCAACTCACCTAATTCACATGTTTCCATCCTCGTTTCTGGAGCCCAATACTTTGCCCCATATGCTGAACTATTTAATCCCTCACAAGTAGGTACCCCTTACCTTGCCTTGGTCACCTTTCAGAGAGCATTGCTTGAATAACTTTTAAATTGCTTTTTTTGTTTATACAACATTAAAATATTACAGGTACGTCCAAACTGCATTGTTACTTGTCTCCCAATTACCATGTATTTTGTATTTCATCTTTGTTGTTTTGAACAGGGAGGGAGGAAGCACACAAAATGGGGATAGTTGCCTATCTCCATTATTTTGTGCTTGCTCCCCGCTTTTCCTGTTCATCCTTGACCTAATGAATATATCCATGTGTAAAATTCATGCAGTCCTTGGTCTGAAAAAATCAGTGTGGTCATGAGCAAAACAGGGGGTAATTTTTTTTTATAAGGGGGAAACTGGCTGAATTATTGAAATTGTGTAAAGCAAGACCAGGCAAGTTGAGGTTTAATTGTTGGTTGGGGAGAGTTGATAGTGTTTGACGAAGAGGGCAAAGAATTGCACACTTCTACGTGAACAGTTACTCTGACTGGAAACCATAATTCCAAGATTCTCTATTCAGTTGTCCCCACATATTGCTGCACTTGCAAAACGGCCTTCAAATACATATTTACAGATGAATTCTGGAACCAAATTGCAGAAAAGTGATAATTATTCTCTAAGTATTGTGCTAATTAAGGCACAGTCAATTCTGGGCATATTCCACCTTAAACGACATGAACACATTTTGTAACCTGTGCAGAAGTGTTACTATTCTGCAGTTGAGAACTAGTTGTCACCTTTCCTCTGTTGTAAATTATCATTTATCAGCAAGGGCCAGGAATGGAGCATAGAAACAATGACCCACTAGGTGTGGTTGCATCATACTCTGCCTGAGCCATGGAAGGTGTGGCCTCAATTCAGCTCTGGGAGTACCAAACCTATTTATGACAAGGCAGCCTGAATCTTCTGCAGGCCCACTATTTATTTATTTCTGTTGGTTGCTGACCCAACCCCATGCACTCAATCCTTGGTTGTTGGCTCTTCTGCACCAGCCATCCCGAAAAATGTCGGAGTGAGAGAATATGCGTGAGGGGGTGACACTTAGCATTGTTGGCAAGAACCAGATATTGCAAAATCTGAATAACAATTTGTGCAAAATTACAATTTAGATCATTATCTATTGTTCATTTAATCAAGCGCAGCAGGAATTATCAGCTTTCGGTCAGATTTACAAAGAACTAAGACAATGCAAAGGGCAGAAAATGCTAGTGGTCGTGGTATACTGACCTCCCAGATGTTGGGATTGATGTTCAACAGGATTGTCAAGCCACAGCAGTAAGAGTACAACTGCAATCATGGGCAAATTTAATGTACACGCAGATTGGGTTAACCAAATGATTGACGGTACTATTGGGTGAAGAATTGGGGGGGGGGGGGGGGGGGGGGGGGGTGGGGATGGTGTTCTTGATCAAAATGTGTAGGAAAGAACTGCAGATGCTGGTTTAAATTGAAGGTAGGCACAAAATGCTGGAGTAATGCAGGCAGCATTTCTGGAGAGAAGGAATGGGTGACGTATCAGGTCGAGACTCTAGGTCAATATGTTGAGAAACCAACCTTGGTTCTGTCTTCACAAAAGGAAAATACAAATGAACTTCCAGAAAAGTTAGGGGAAAATAGGGTCTAGCAAGGGGGGAAATGAAACCGTCAGGATACCTTCAACAGTACATCTTTAACATTTGTTAAAGTATTCAAAGACATACCAAATCCCTTTTAAACTTCTACGAAAGTAGAAATGCTGACGAGCCTTATTCGAGATTGCATTTATGTACTGGGCCCAAGGCAGGCCATCTGAGATATTAATGCTCGGGAATATGAAGCAGCTAACATTCTCTACCATCAACCTACCAATAGAAACTGGTGGGTTTATTTTTTTTGCTAGTGTTTGGTCTCCCAACTTCCCCTTTCTGAAGTCAATTTACTGTCACAGAATTGACAGTGAACAACTTAGTAAATTTAAGATTAAGATCAGATCACATGTGGATTAAGTTTGACAACAGATCAAATTGTTTGTCTCTCCATTTTTGTATATGGTGAGAAAGACTAATGACATGGTTCCCAGTTACAATGAATTTTAATGCAAAGCCAAAGTTGATTTTATTGAAATTAATTGCTTTCCAATACATTTCTTGAACTGAATTATAACCTTTTCTTTTATTCTTCTAGAATAAGACAACTTCCCTTCAGTCTGCAGAGGATTAAGAGTCTGGGGATTATCTGCAGTGTGGCTTCTGTGTTGGACGTGGAAGATCTATTGTGTGGGTTTCAAACTCATTTTGGGAGCTGGTGGAGACGTGATACAACACAATGACGTCAGAGCTGGAGAGCAGCCTGACGTCCATGGATTGGCTGCCACAGCTGACAATGAGGGCAGCCATTCAGAAAGCTGATGCTGCTCAGAATGTGGCGGGTGGTGGCGTTACAAAGAAAAGTTCCCTTCTGGACCCAAACACTACCCTGGACCAGGATGCACAAAACAAAGACGGCAAACCACCATACAGCTATGCCAGTCTCATTACCTTTGCTATCAACAGCTCCCCAAAAAAGAAAATGACACTCAGTGAGATCTATCAGTGGATCTGTGACAACTTTCCCTATTACAGAGAAGCTGGCAGTGGTTGGAAGGTAAGTTTCTGAAAGATTGTTACTCTCTAAGGGGAAAACAAACATCTCTGACTTGGACCTTCAGCTCGGCTGAGTTATGGAATGCCACAATGGCTGTTATGATGGGTGAAGGCATCATCTGTTATAAATCTAAATGTTGTACTCATCTGGAGGGAAAAAAAGGAATGTTCATAGAGCTTGGCGTGGTGTATGGTTGGAAAACAAATTAATGCAAGTTATGGGAAGGCTTTTGGCATTTTTGCTCTCCCTTATCACTCGGCAAGCCTGTCACTTGCTTCCTTGATCCCTGCGCTAATCTGTGAAAGGTACAAAATACTGGAGAGTTTCAGTGTAACAATAGTCTTGTAAATTACCAACTTTTGGGATGAAAATCCCATCCCCTACCAAAAAGGAAAGTGTTAAATTGTGAGAATTATATTAAGAAAGAAAGAACTGCAGACCTATCATCTATCTCATTGGAGAACCTTAGACTATCTTTAATCGGATTATTTTTAATCGGACTTTATCTTGCACTAAACGTTATTCCCTTTATGCTGTATCTGTACGTTGTAGACAGCTTGATTGTAATCACATATAGTCTTTCCGCCGACTGGATAGCAGGCAACAAAAAAGCGTTTCACCGAACCTCGGTACGCGTGACAATAAACTAAACTGATACTGGTTTACACAGAAGGGCACAAATTATTGGAGTAACTCAGACAGCGTCTCTGGGAAACACTGATAGGTGACTTATCAGGTCGAGACCTTTCTTTGACGATATTAAGTTCACGTTGCAGGTTTACACAATCAATTTTCCAACTATGGCAATGTTTTTCATTAAACCTTAGTCCCAGATATCATTGAATTAACATCAGTTTGAATTCATATGGACTCCACTATGAAGTCTGTGTTATCTTTTTCAGACAACAAGGGTTTGTGTGTGTGTTTTTGGCCAATTTCATCTATAGATCAGAAGGTCCATGCAGAAAAAAAATAATTTTGATAATTTCTTGGATTTGGACGTGCTGTAGGAGGAGAGATAAAAGCCCTTGTTTCAAATAGCGTGACTTGGCATTATTCCTGGTTATTGACAAATGCCAACCATTGGCAAGAGATCTGCATCCAGCAGGGCTCTTGTAACAAAATAGTAAATGTTAATGGGCAATTAGTTATTGGCGTTCGTCCTCTGTTTAACGAGTATCCAAATTAGGTTCTTCAGTTGTGCTCCATTTGATCTTTGTTAATTTGCAAGAAGCAAATAGAATGTTTAAATGTATTCACTTGTGAGAGGCCATGATACGTAACTGCTTTAGTTTCTTAGTGAATCCAATTAATATCATATAAACTCTGCCATTTTCTGGGTTTTTCGCCAAAATAACTTCCCCAAACAAAAATTTAAGCAATGTGAATTCTAGCCTCTGGGATGATTGCACCAATTGCAGGCCTTGAGTGGATGTCAGGATGCCAGACACAAACAAGCCCTCAGAGAGAGATTCAGGATGGAGGAATCGGAAGGTCTACTGTAAGTGGCCATCTTGGTTAGTCCCAGGGACGCACTGCGTTGGGTGCTCAGAGTTAATAAAAGTGAGACTGAGGTGTAAGCAAAACTTGAACAACCACTTCAACTACTGGAAGAAGTATGCAATTCCTCAAAGCCATGTAATTGTAGAACACGGGCAACCCCTGAGTGCAGAGATTACATGCCAAGGAGTCTGTGAACTTGTTACACTGGATTACTTGGCACAACACACTTCACCCCAAGTCCTTAGGTAAAACGTAGTGCGCTCCCTCATAAGGTGTTCTCCAATGTTCGCTTGCACCCCTTCCACCATCTTGTCACCAGATACAAGGAGAAAAAGGCATTTAGGCATATGCAAAGACTCTACGTTGTGACGTAAACCATGGTTAATTGCAACAGTATTAACTTTAGTTTGGTACTGACAACAGGTATAATGCATGCCCAACGGGGTTCTTCCATGATCTTTTATATTTATTTAGGTAGATATGAAGATGTTTGGGAAATTTGGAATGAAGCAAATTCATCTACTTCAAAGTATATAATTTTAAAAGTATGTATTCAACATCTTGGGTGTCGATTGCTTGAGATCTTAACCTAAAAATTAGGTCTGACCTTTCAGGTGAGAAGGTACTAAATATTTCTGCAACAAAGACACAAATCGCTGGGGTAACTCAGTGGATCAAGCAGCATCTCTGAAGAACATGGTTAGGTGATGCTTTGCGTCGGGTGAAACATTACCTATCCATGTTCTCCAAAGATGCTGCATGACCTGCCAAGTTACTAAGTTTAGTTTATTGTCATGGGTACCCAGGTACAGTGAAAAACGTTGTGTGTTAACCAGTCAGCAGAAAGACAATACATGATTACATTCAATCCATTTACATTGTATAGATACATGATAAGTGAATAACGTTTAGTGCGAGGTGAAGTCGGCAATGTCCTATCAAGGATAGTCCAGGGGTCATCAAAGAGGTAGATAGTAGTTCAGCACTGCCCTCTGGTTGTCCACTCCAGCACATTGGGTTTTTTTTTTGTAAACCAATAACTGCAGTTTCTTGCGTTTATAAATATTTCTGCACACAGAATGATGTAAATTTGGAATTTTGTTCCACAAACGACAGTTGATGCAAGTTCATTGTAAATTGGAGTTACCACAGGAGCCATACAGTTGATCATTCGTCTCATTTGCTCTGTGCATTTGATTATTGAGTTTATTACCATACTTATAATGACTACGGTTCCTCGGTAATTTATTGATCGTGAAATGCTATGTGATCTGCTGGGTACGTAAATAAATGTAAATTATTTTATTGGGATAACCAATCATTTTAATATGTGAAGAAAATTGAAATGGTTGAGGGAGAATCTATGCTATGTTCATCTGGTGAGTTGCAAAGGATGCACACAGTTACTTTTGTGGTTTGAAGACCCAAGACTGCAGCTGGTTGAATCTAATGTAATATGTATACTGCATGAAGTACTTAGTGGGTCAAGCAGCATCTGTGAAGACAAAGGGATGATAATATTTAGTTTTGAGTTCCTGCATCAGGACTGAATGTAGAGGGAAGATAGCAAGTATAAAGAGGTCTGTATTTCTTTAGGATGTGAGAGGAGACCGATGCAGTTAGTGAATTTGCAAACTCTGCATTGACAGCACCGAAGGTCAGGACTGAATCTGGGTTCAAGGACATTTGAGCCAGCAGCATTAAATGTTATACCACCATTCTGCCATTTAACTCATTTATCTCATTCCTCCATTCAACCCATTTGAATGGCGTCTGGTCCTTTGCATGATCAAAGTGACATGATTACCATAGTAGTGCAGGGAACAGATGGACAGGCAAGTTAGAACATTGATCTGAAACATCAGTCATTTCTTTACCTCCACAGATGCTGCTTGACTCGCTGGGTTCTTCCAGTGGTTTGACTTTAACTGTTGTAGTATTATTTGTATTGAGTGCGTGATTGAAAGATGCAGCACGGAGACTGACCCTTCGGCGCACAAAGCCCACACAGACCATCAATCACCTAATTACACTAATTCTATATTATTCCACTTTTGCAATTACTCCCTATGCATTAGGAGCAATTTACAGGATATTTCCTACAAAACTTGCGTGTCTTTGGGATGTAGGAGGAGACCCATGAGGTCACACTGTGAATGTGAAAACTCCACACAGACTGTACCTGTGATCAGGATCTAACCAGGATATCTGGTGCTGCGAGGCAGCAGCGGTACACTGTGCTGCCCTAAGTGCTTCTGACATGTTGGTTGTTTTCAAAGCAGTAGTTCTTGTTGTTCAAAGGTCTTGTGATTGCCCTCATTGTGTGTTCCTGATATGTTTAAACAAAATCACACGAGTGAAATGTATAGCAAATATATCTATAACATGGGATGTAGCTCATGATGGTCAAAAGTAGCCATGCAAAAATTGTTTGATGCCAATTGCTACAATCGTGAATCGAACTGTGCAAAGGACACACAAAATCCTGATGATTTATCATTTCCCCAAGGTGAATCCCCTTTAATAACGTAATCTCTCCTTGGTTTATTTGCGTGCCTCTAATGATATTGACTGCTGCAGTCGTGTGATTTGTATGTTTGCCAGTTAAGCCAGATGGTCATTCCTTGTACATGCCCACCCAAAAGCTGTAAGACTGCTTGTGACATATCATAATTCTGACCATTTCCATGTGACTTTAGTCCAGCCTAATTTAGTAGCACTGAAATTGAATTCTTGCCCTGGTTATAGTCAGCATAATCCGAGAATGTTGCTGATCTGTGGCATTATCAATCTGTGCATAAACTCACCAGGTAATTGAGGGAATACCTTACAACATATCTTGATTTATTCTATAAATATGGTGCAATAGTGTAAAGCTTCTATTTGGCCCTTGGGCATATCAACTGAATCCCTGTCCTTTCTATACCAGTAATAGGATTACCTGTCTTAGGTCATATTCCTTTCCACGTACCAAATAGTTCTCTTATGACTCAACTGAAAGAGACTGACCTTTGCACTGAAATTTAGCAGATCTGTTTGCCTCGTGCGTCAGTATAACTTGCGTAGCAACTTTATTACCATACCCTGTGTAATTGCCTTCATAATGCTTATGCTTGTATGTCTGTCTGTTCCATACATCACTATGGTAATCACATCACTTTGATCTTGTAAAGGAAAACACCAGGTATCGTACAAGCAGGAATTAGGCATTTGAATGAAAGGGCGACGTTGTGATGCAGCCTGTGCAGGCTCACAGTTCCGTGAACCCAAATTTAGTAATGATTTAGGGTGCTGTCTGGGCAGAGTTTGCATGTTCACTGACTGCATGGGTTTCCTCCAGCAGCTCTGGTTTCCTCCCACATCCTTAAGAAATGCTGGTGGGTTAATGGGCTGCTTTAAATGTCTCCATGTGTAGGTTAAAAGCTAGTTGATAGGAATGTTTGAACGGGAATAAACTTCAGAGATAGTGAGAAATAACAGGGGAATGGGACATGGGATTATTCCCTGGGAACGGATATGGATCCAGTGGGTTGAATTGCAGTGTTCAGTTTCATTATAAGTATGAGAAAAGGTTGAACCGTGACACTCTCATCCAAATTCTGTCTCAAATTGAGCCATTTTTGGTTCACAGTATAAAACTGTTTACGCCATTGAAAGAATTTCCTGAATATTGACTGATGCATTTTTCAATATTCTTCAAGTATTGTTGCAATTTTTAATCCAGAAGTACAATCGCCATATTCACTCAGACGTTGAAACCACATTAGTTGACCATCTAAATTGCTTTACGTTAGTAGCACACCAACCTTCAGTCAGCCTCTGGCTATCCTGCATAATCCTGAACCTTCATTGGTATTTCAAAATTAGAAAATTAAAATTGCTGCATCTTGCAAGTTGTTTGGTAAAGGTGGAGATATAGAAAAAGGATGTAACCTGCTTAGCCCACTATCTCCTCCATTAGATTTGTGGCAAGTTTCTGAAGCCGGAGAGGTAGCTGAATGAAGGGAAAAGAGGAGGGAGAGAGAGAAAACATCACATGCCTTCTGTTGTTCTGGTAAAAGGGAAAATCCAGCAAAGCTCTGGAACCAAGGGTGCCTCAAAATCAGTGGTGTACCTGTACTTGCTTTTAAGGCTATATCCATAACTTTGCCATTTCCTGCTTCTTAGGCAGTGCTGTTACCAGAACAAACTGTGATGCATCCCAATAGGAAGCTTTTTGCTGAGCATCTGTAGAAATTGGTAAGAGTTGTTGGAGACTTGATGCCCTTCCTTGGTCTTCTGAAGAAATAAAGACATTGATGTTCTTTCTTGGCCATAGCATCAGTGTGGTTTGACCAGAACAACTGTTGGTAATATTGGTGAAATTTGATCAGAAAAGAGAAAGTGAAAATTGGTGTTCAAGATGCTCCAGCTGTCTTGTTACAAGCATAAGAAAAACTATATTTAAAAAAAATGAGCTGCCTGCAATCAGCATTTATATATGGGAGTGTGATTTACTGATGGGCTGTTACATCTACTCTAAAGCATTGTGTATGGTTGCAACTTTCCAATAGTTACCTATCGGTTAACATTACATTGCTATTGGTGACTTTGCTGATAAATCAAAGTCACGTTTGATCATCATATAGAAATTTAAAGCACAGGAGAAAGCTATTGGTTACACATCCAGGGCTGCCAATAAAGGCTCCAGCCTAATTCTAGTTTCGGGTGATACAGTGGAGTTTGCACATTCTCTGTGGACCACATGGGTGTCCTCCGGGTGCCCACTGTTCTCCCACATTCCAAAGATATGCAGGGTTGTAGGTTAATTGTAAAATTGCCCTTGGGGTGTAGGGAGTGGATATGAAAGTGCGATACCATAGAACTAGCTTGAATGGGTGTTGGATGGTCAGTGTGGACTCGATGGGCCAAAGGGCCTGTTCCCATGCTGTGTCTCTAAACTAGACTGCAAGCCTCTTCAGTTGGAGCAAAACAATCAGCAGATTCTGGAAAACTGAAATTCAATTCAATTCAATTCAACTTTAATGTCATTGCACAGATACAAGTATGGGTACAACAAAATGCAGTTTAGTGACAGTACGAAGTGATAGCAATATATAGGTAAATACAGATAAATAAATACAGGTGTGGAAATCTATCGGCGGGACTCTGAATTCAGCAGTGCGATGGTGTTATTATAGAAGCTACTCCTCATCCTGCTGGTGCGGGACCTGAGGCTCCTGTACCGCCTCCCCGATGGTAGGAGGGCAAACAGTCCATGGTTAGGGTGGGAGGGGTCCTTGATGATCTTCCCAGTCCGTCTCAGACACCGTTTTCGGTGGAGGGCATCCATGGTAGGGAGCGGGGCACCGATGATGTGCTGGGCGGTTTTCACCTGTGCCTTCCTGTCTGCTATGGTGCAGCTGCTGTACCATACCGTAAAGCAGGTGGTCAGGATGCTTTCAATGGTGCATCGGTAGAAGTTGGTCAGGATCAGGGGGGACAGGTGGGCTTTTTTGAGCCGCCTCTGGAAGTAAAGGTGCTGCTGCGCCTTTTTGATCAGCTTGGAGGTGTTGAGGGACCAGGACAGATCCTTCGAGATGTGTACTCCGAGGAATTTGTAGTTGGAGACCCGCTCCACCTCAGTCCCGTCTATATGGATGGGGGTGTGTCTGCCCCCTCTGTTCTTCCTGAAGTCGACAATGATTTCCTTCGTCTTCTGGGAGTTGAGGACGAGGTTATTATCGGCACACCAGGTTGTCAGGTGCTGGACCTTCTCCCTGTAGGCTGACTCGTCGTTGTCGCTGATCAGTCCTACCACCGTGGTGTCGTCGACAAATTTTATGATGGCGTTGGAGCCATACTTAGGGATGCAGTCATGGGTGAAGAGAGAGTAGAGGAGAGGACTGAGCACACAGCCCTGTGGCACGCCAGTGTTCAGTGTAATAGTGGTGGAGGTGAGGTTGTTGATCCTAACAGACTGTGGTCTGTTAGTGAGGAAGTCCAGTATCCAGTTGCAGAGGGAAGTGGAGATGCCAAGACCGCTGAGTTTGGTGATCAAGCTAGCGGGTATGACAGTGTTAAAGGCGGAGCTGAAGTCAATGAACAGCAACCTGATGTAGGTGTTATTACTGTCCAGGTGGGTCAGGGCAGAGTGTAGGGCCGCCGATATGGCGTCCTCTGTAGACCTGTTGGACCGGTAGGCAAACTGATGGGGGTCCAGTGTGGGGGGGAGGCTGGCTTTGAGGTGAGCCAAGATCAACCGCTTGAAGCACTTGGCTATGACAGGGGTGAGTGCCACTGGCCAGAAATTGTTGAGACTCCCTGTCGCTGATTGTTTGGGCACTGGCACAATGGTAGATGTCTTGAGGCAAGTGGGGACGACACCCTGGGCCAGTGACAGATTGAAAATGTCAGTGAGGACTGGGGATAGTTGTCCAGCACATGCCCTGAGCACCCGTCCGGGGATGCCATCGGGGCCGGCAGCTTTGTGCTCATTCACCTTGCTCAGTGCATCTTGTACAGCAGAGGTGGAGAGACTGAGGGGTTGTTTACGCGGGGGCGGAGCAACTTTGATGGCTGGAGTTTTGTTGTCCCGGTCAAAGCGGGCGTAGAAATGGTTTAGCTCGTCAGGAAGGGAGGCATTGTCTGGGGGGGGGGGGGGGGGGTGTTGACTTTATGGTAATCGGCAATGGATTTTATTCCTTGCCACATGCGCCTGGGGTCAGAGTTGTTTCGGAAATGCTCCTCGATCCGCCGTTTGTGATTGAGTTTAGCATTCCTAATTCCCTTTTTCAGATTGGCCCTGGATGAGCTGTATCCCTCAGCGTCGCCAGATTTAAAAGCGGCATCACGAGCCTTCAGCAGGAGTCTGACCTCCCTGCTCATCCATGGCTTCTGGTTAGGGTAGGTCTTTATCTCTTTGTGGGTAGTGACGTTGTCCGTGCAGAATTTTATATAGTCCAGAACGGTTGAGGTGTATGAGTTGATGTTCACTTGGGAGTTGAAGGTGGCCTGAGTGGCAAACCGACTCCAGTCTGTTTGCTGAAACTGTTCCTGTAGGACAGAGACAGCCCCCTTAGGCCAGACCTTCACTGTCCTCACTGAAGGTTTCACGCGTCTGATCAGAGGTGTGTATTTGGGGAGCAGGAACAGAGAGAGGTGGTCAGACTGTCCCTGGAGGGGGAGGGCTTTGTATGCTTCAGTAATATTGGTGTATACTAGGTCCAGAGTCTTGTTTCCTCTGGTTGGGCAGGAGACATGTTTGTGGAATCTGGGGAGTACAGTTTTTTGGTTGGAGTGGTTAAAATCACCTGCAACAATAAAAGCCCCCTCTGGGTGTGCAGCTAGTTGTTTGCTTACAGCATCTTGCAGCTCCTCCATTGCTAGCCTGGCATTAGCATCTGGGGGTACATATACTGCAGTGATAACAATCAATGTAAATTCCCTGGGCAGGTAGAAGGGCCTGCACTTTATCATCAGGTATTCCAGGTCGGCAGAGCAGTGACTACCAATCCTGACAGCATCTGTACACCATGAGTTGTTCACATAAATGCACAGTCAGCCGCCCTTGGTCTTACCGGAGTCCTCCGCTGTTCTATCGGCCCTGAAGACAGTGCGCCACTCCAGCTCGATGGCGTTGTCCGGTATGTTGTCGGTGAGCCATGTTTCTGTGAAGACCATGGCGTTGCAGTCGGCGATCCGGTTGTGTGTGGTGATCCGCAGCCGCAGTTCGTCGATTTTACTCACCAGGGACCGGACATTTGCGAGGAAAATGCTGGGCAGAGCTGGCTGGTGCGGGATTGATCTCAGCCTAGCTCGACAGCCTCCGCGCTTCCCAGAAACAACCAGAAAAAGAATAGAAATACTCATTGGTCGAGCAGCATCCATATGGAGAGCAGAAGATAGACACAAAATGCAGGAGTAACTCAGCGGGACAGGCGGCATCTCTGGAGAGAAGGTATGGGTGGCGTTTCGGGTCGAGACCCATCTTCAGACTGATGTCAGGGGAGAGATAGATAGATAAGGAAATGTAAGGTGTGAAAACAGGATAAATGGGATGGCGATCAAGGAAAATGTAGAATAGATCATTGTTAGCCGGGAGAAGGTAACAACAAAGCAAACAGAGATAAACTGTAGTTGGAGACGGTCTTACTGGTGAAAGAACTGGGAAGGGCAGGGTTAGAGAGAGGGGGTTACTCCAGCATTTTGTGTCTATCTTCGGTTTAAACCAACATCTGCAGTTCCTTCCTACACATTCCGTACGGAGAGCAAGAGAGTTATTGCTTCCAGTCATCGGAACTGGAATGGTTTTACATTGCCATGATGGAGAGTTGATAAAACAATATCTATGATGTCACAGTTTTCAAGCTAACAATTAGTTACACCGGGCAAACGCAATGCTAGCATTTATTTTAAGAGGGCTAGAATATAAAAACAGGGATATAATGATGAGGCTCTAAGGCGCTGGTCAGGCCGCATTTGGAGTATTGTGAGCAATTTTGGGCAACATATCTGAGGAAGTGTGCGCTGGCTCTGGAGAGGGTCCAGAAGAGGTTTACAAGAATGATCCCAGGAATGAGTGAGTTAACATATGACGAGCGTTTGGCGGCATTGGGCCTGTACTCACTGGAGTTTAGGAAGATGGGGGGGGGGAACCTCATTGAAACTTACTGAATAGTGAAAAACATGGATTAAGTGGATGTGGAGAGGATGTTTCCACTAGTGGGAGAGTCTGGGACTAGAGGTACTAAATTGTTCCTTTAGGAAGAAGATGAGGAGGAATTTATTTAGTCAGAGGGTGGTGGATCTGTGGAATACTTTGCCACACAAGGCTGTGGAGGCCATCAATTGATATTTTTAAGGCAGAAATAAGATAGATTCTTGATTCGTACAGGTGTCAGGGGCTATGGGGAGAAGGTAGGAGAATGGGGTTAGGAGGGAGAGATAGCTCAGCCATAATTGAATGGCAGAGTAGACTTGATGGGCTGAACAGCCTAAAGGGGCTGTCCACTTGGGCGACCTAATCCGCGAGTTCTGGCGAGCTTACCCTCGACTCGTACTCGCAGCATGGTCGACACAAGGTCGTAGGAGGTCTTTGTAACTCTCCTTCATGCTCGAGAGTAGTCCCAGTGTACCCGAGGCTTCAGCTAGGTTGCGGCGTATTTTTCAACATGTTGAAAAATGCCCGCGTGTAAAAAAAGGTTGTCATGGAAAAAATCGATAGTTTTTTTACTTGTAGGTTTTGTCGTAGTAGGTCGGCATGTTAGTCGTATGTAATCGAGGGTAGTCAAAGGTAGTTGTAGATAGTCTTCATCATAGTCGGAGGGAGGTCGCAGGGAGATCGAAGGAGGTCGTCTTCACTCTCCACTGTTCGGTGTCCAATTTTCCCGAAGTTTGTTGTAGCTAGTCTTCAACGTAGTCGAAGGAGGCCTTCAACATGAAATTTTTTCAAACTCTCCTAAGCTCTTCTAAACTCGCCAATTAGGTCGCCCAAGAGGGACAGCCTCTTAATTCTGCACCTATCACTTGTGTCCTTATAGAGATAAAAGATACAAAGGGAAACAAATTAATGCAGAAAAATACAACCCATATCTGTGAAGAGAAAACAAATGGTTTCCCGAAATCGTTAAATTCAAATACTGAATTTGTATCCATGCTTTGTTTTCTCAACTGCTTCAGTTTTACCTGCAACTGATTATATCGATGCTTTGAAAGATGCTATTTCCTCTAACTAGGTCTATTGCCTGTTAAATTTCATTCTGTCTACAATGTCTGTATTGGCCTCTTCTTTGAAGGCAAGATGCAAAGCATTCATTAAGTACTATTTATCGACAGGCTCCACACAAGTTACCTTTGGTGACTATAGACCCTTAATTTAACATTTATTCTGATCGCTCATTTCTCACTCTGGCTCTCTCGCTCATGCTTGCTCCTTTTTTTCTATGAATGCTTTCCACTGTGAACTCATTTGCCTTAAAGTGCATCTTTTCCAATCCATTTTTGCTAAAGCACACTTCTATTTAGTAATAAGATACTTTGCCCAACTAAGACATTTTTCTCCGGAGCTTTTATTTTCTGTGTCTGTGTTAGGTACTTCCCCCCCCCCTCTGGTGAATGCTATGTACTTAACTCTTTTGTTTCTCTCCTGAGTACAGGCCCCGTGGCTGGGAGTCAGGAATCAAGGGGTTAAGGGCTCCTGTACCCGAGTGGCCAAGCTGTGTCAGGTGGCGGGTGACTCATCAAAAGCTTAAATACCAGGAGTCTCCCAGAACTCTCTCTCTCTTCGTTGACCCTGACTCGTGAACAGACTGTGGTTTGAACTGCAGGAGGCCTGGCCACATGGCATAGAACTTTGTATTATTACCTACATTTGTCAATTAATATTGAATTGGGACGGATAAGGGTTGACCTGAGGGTTTTCGGGGTTATTTCCATTTAGGCAGGTTAGAGACTCTAGTTCGACGGCCCATTGCGAGGCTGGCTGGAGCACTGTTATCTTTGTTTATTAGTTTATTCTTGTCCTTGACTGGGTTGTTTGAATCGGGTTTGGGTTTTAATGAAATAAAATACTATTTTCTTGAACTTGAGCTTGGTTTTTGACAATGTTACGCGGCTCTGAAGTACCTGCATTCGGGAGTCGTAACAAAATGGGGGCTTGTCCTAAGCTTTGAGGACCCTAGACAGTTTTGGGTTTTTTTTGGTAGGCTTCTGGTGACTGAGGAAGTCTGTGTGTGAGGGAATTTTTTTTCTCTTCCGTTTGTGGTAACATTTATGCCCAGGGTTTGGCTGGTGGTTTGGTCCTACATTTGATATGGAGTTTAAAGTGCAGGAATTTACTGAGGCTCCTAGTCGGGAGTTGTTTGATAAATGTACGAAGGAGCATTTGTTTATGCTGGCAGTGACCTATGAGGTGCCTATTGATAAGCATTTGAAGAAAGAGTCTATAAAGTCGGTGTTATGGTCTGAGTTGGTGAGGAGTGGGGTATTGCCTGTTGGTGCAGACAGTCCTCTATCTTCTACAAAGCCTGGTCAGGAAATGGGGGACCTCATTCGATTGAAGGAGTTAGAGCTTGAAATGAAAAAGGAGGAGAGGGCCTTAAGAGAGAAATAGCTCATGCTCCAATCAGAGCTTGAAAGGAAAAAGGAGGAGGGGGCCTTAAGAGAAAAAGAGCTCATACTTGAAATGAAATGACTTGAGCTGCAGGAGAAGGAATTGAATGCTTCCCGAGTTTCCTTTAGGGAACGGGAGTTTGGTATGAGCAAGAACATCCGCCTGGTTCCCCCGTTTAATGAGAAGGATGTGGACAAGCATTTTGCAGTGTTTGAACGGACGGCTTCGTCCTTGAAGTGGCCTAGGGACATGTGGTCCTTGCTGTTGCAGAGTGTCCTTGTGGGTAAAGCACAGGAGATGTACTCGTCGTTATCTGTTGACAACAGTCGGGACTATGAGTGTGTGAAGTCTACGGTTTTAAGGGCTTATGAATTAGTTCCAGAGGCGTACCGGCAGAAGTTCCGGCGCTTTAGGAAGCTTGATAGTCAGACTTATGTGGAGTTTGCTTGGGAGAAGGAGGCACTTTTTGACAGGTGGTGCGCTTCTCAAGGAGTGAAGGATTTTGAGCTGCTGCGGGCCTTGATGATTATGGAAGACTTTAAGAACTGTCACCCTGAGAGGGTTGCTACTTACCTTAATGAGCACAAAGTGACGGAGGTGTCTAAGGCCACGGTGTTAGCAGATGAGTATGTATTGACTCATAAAACGGAGTTTGTTGGGCGATCCTATAGTTTTGGTGCACGGCTGGTTAATCGTGGTGGTGTTGCCAGTGGCAGTGCCAAAGCTGTTTCTGTGCCTGCAAGTGTCAGCTCATTAATACAGGGGGAGGTCCGAGCTGATAAGGTTGACGGAGATTTCAGGACTAAGGAAGGGCCTGTGTGCTACTATTGTAAAGGGAGCGGGCACATCTTAAAGTCGTGTCCTGTCCTGCAAAGGAAAAATGCAAAGCCTGTGGTTTTGGTGGGTACACAAAGAGCACCTGTGGTTCCTGGGATGCCTGCGTCTGATGAGTGTAGGAATTATTCTGCGTTCATCACGAAAGGTTTTGTTTCTCTAGAGAATGGGGGTCATAGAATTCCAGTATCCAGCTTGCATGATACTGGCGCTACTCAGTCCTTTATATTGGATAGTGTACTGCCGTTTTCTGGGGAGTCATCGGTTGGGTCCAGTGTCCCTGTGGTAGGATTCGGGTTGGAGGACATGGTAGTGCCTTTGCATACCGTGAGCCTCGAGTCCGAGTTGGTTTCAGGTCGGGTAATTGTTGGGTTACGGCCGTGTTTTCCCGTTGCGGGCGTTTCTGTGATTTTGGGGAGTGACTTGGCAGGAGGTAGAGTTTTCATTACTCCTGAGGTGACGGCTGTTCCAATGGTGCAGAGTCCTGATATATTGGCTATGCAGCATCCGACGGTCTTCACACCTTGTGCTGTCACAAGGGCTGTCTAAGAGCCAGGCAAAGTTTGAGGATGTAGTGGACTTGAGTGAGAGCATTTTTGGGGATCAGGATGATGGATCCTGTGTTGTGCAGGGTGTTTCTACATCTCAAGATGGGGTCTTGTCTGAAAATGTGCCGGTGTCACTGTCACGGGACCGGCTGGTTGAGGAGCAAAAGAGTGATCAAGGTTTATCGGATCTGTTCGACTGCGCGGTACCTGAGGGGGATCTGGATTCCACAGCAAAGGGGTATTTTCTGAGGAATGGCTTGCTGATGCGAAAGTGGTCTCCCTTGGATATGTCGGGGCATGATGATTGGAGCGTGGTTGATCAGATTGTGATACCTCGTCAGTATAGGGACGAGATACTCTGTTTGGCTCATGATGGACCTCTGGGTGGACATTTGGGGGTCAATAAGACGTATGACCGTATCTTACGGAATTTTTTTTGGCCAGGGTTGAAAAATGACATGAAGCAGCACTGCAGGTGTTGTCACATTTGCCAGGTGGCAGGAAAGCCGAACCAATCGATTGTTCCTGCGCCTTTATATCCAATCCCTGTGGTCGGGGAGCCGTTAGAACGGATTCTAGTTGATTGTGGGTCCTCTACCTCGGACAAGGGTGGGCAACAAGTTTTTATTGACAATTATGTGTACGTCTACCCGCTTTCCGGACGTGGTCCCTTTGCGTTACATTACTGCCCCTACCATTGTGAAGTCTCTCACTAAGTTTTTTTTGTTGTTTGGGGAGTCGTAACAGTCTATGCTCAAGCTGAATTGTGATCTATGTCACAATTAATTTTGAACCTATTGACTAATTCTGTTATCTATATTACGTTTGCACTAAATCTGTTCTGATTAATGTTAGGATAGTTTAAATACCCTGGGGTAAATAAATGGGACAGTAAGAGAGGGACCGGCCTCCGGCGCCTTCAAGATCAGCTGCAGGACGTTCCACTCGGGACACAGAGACGGTCGGGTGAGGCGAGGGATGTTGGGGCGCAGACCAGCAGTACCCGCTCCAGTACTTCCAGCACCAGGACTGAATCTTGGACTTTTTCTTTATAAATGGCGCCAAATTATGGTGACTGGTTTGTGCAAAAGAATTTCACTGCGCTGTACATTTGTGACAATCTATTCTGTACTGTTTGCACAATTTGTAAATGTTCCTTTGTATTTGGACTTCTGTCTCCTAGTGGTGTTATTGTTCCTTTTTCGATCAATTCAACCCATCTGGTCACAGCTTAGAATCCATCTTAGGGATGCAGTTATTTGAACGATATTGTGGCACTTTTTTTTTAAACCCGCCCTTCAAACTTGGCCAAAAATCATGTGATCCGAAATGTTCCACTTTTTTAAGTCTTATTTCAGTTATACCTTTGATGTTGTCTGCCTTGAATGATCTAGCCTGCAACCAGACCAGTACTAATTTAATTATTGCCAGAGATGCTATGCATCTGGGGAAAGTTTAGATAATGGCAAAGCATAGCCAGAAGGGACAGAAGCATTGCTGGAAATGAAAGACTGATTTAGTAATTTTAGAAGGTGGAGAGAACAACGGTTCAGAATTGATAGTTCAGAAATTTGACAAACAATAGACAATAGGTGAAGGAGCAGGCCATTCGGCCCTTCGAGCCAGCACCGCCATTCACTGTGATCATGGCTGATCTTAATGGTATACATTTGAATGTGAAATTGAAATAATCCGAAAGCATGTGTACAGTGCAAAGGGAGTAGATGAGGGAAAATTGGAGAAGATTAGGAAAGATTAAAAATAAATTCCACCGTGCAGTTTGTTCACTGTGCACAGGTCTCACTCCACCTTAAACTGCGAGTAGATCCCTGAATTTAAATCTATCACCCCACTCATTTTCTCCAGGCTTGCTGTCCTTGTATTTCTATAGTCAGTAGCACATGGCGGATTAATAAGACTTTGATGTATGCTTATTAATTATTTTTCTTGGCTTCCCATCATCCACCTGGAGAGCCTCACTCTTTGTCAATGACACTAATATGGATCCAATCTTCTAAATGCTCACTGTTGTCCATTGCATGAGGAATGTATCGATACTTTCTGTAATTATGACTGGCTGTAAAAATGCCAATTCCTTGGGTTATTGACTTCCTATTATTTTAACTGTCCTGATTTCCAACCGCATCCTCCTCTTCCATTCTCTCCCGTGGCACACCCTTGCACTGTGCATGTTTTAAGAGCTAAACTGAGATTTAGTACAAACCTTTGGGGTTGGATGGAATGTGAATGATTGTCTTGTGGTTCTGTGGATTAGCAAATTATGAGATCTTTTAATATGTCGAGTGGGGAAAAAGCAAATCAATATGATACTGCCAATAAATTGTGTCTCTTTTGTTTGTGTTTTGCTGGTCAAAATATTGAATGTATTGTTGCATTATTTGTGTTTTTGATTATCTCAATTGACTTTAATCCTTTTAATAATCTCTTTTTAATACTTTCTTGCAGAATTCCATTAGACACAATTTATCGTTAAATAAATGTTTCCTGAAAGTGCCTCGGTCCAAGGATGACCCAGGCAAGGTAAGCTTGTGGCTTTTTCCTCTAACCGGCGACATTGTCCTCACAAACCAGTGTTTAATGAAAGTTAAACAAGTATAGTTTTAAATTTAAAAAAATTGTAGTGCAAATATTCCTCCTTCAGACTATTTTCGGTTTTCTCATTATGTTATTTGTGATAAAGTGAACAGAACAGAACTGGAATGTTCCTTATTTGAGTGGTATGACTCTACATCGGGTGTTTGGATTGCTGGATACATGTGATTCTTTTGCACTCCCTTAACAAGCACGTTTAACAGAATATTTTCTTCAACTGAAGATATGTCAAGTTTGATAGTATTGAATAACTTAGTTATTTTCTAATTAAATTCAAGGTTGCCCCATAAAGGACAGTGGTTTTGGAGATGTTTAAGAAATAACTGCAGATGCTGGAAAAATCGAAGGTAGACAAAAATGCTGGAGAAACTCAGTGGGTGAGGCGGCATCTATGGAAGAAGGAATAGGTGACGTTTCGGGTCGACCTGAAATGTCGCTTATTCCCTCTCTCCATAGATGCTGCCTCACCTGCTGAGTTTCTCCAGCATTTTTGTCTACCTTCGTGGTTTTGGAGATGCTCAGTATGTAAAAATATGTTTTTATTTTTATCATTATGCAGTTATGCAAACTGTTTTAAGAATCCCTAGTCTGATTAGCAAGTTACATTTTTTTTGTTTTCATCTCCCAAATAGCACAGAAATAGATATGTGAACTTGAAATTCCCCACAAGTTGCAGCTAGTTCATTTTTAACATGCCTTGCTATCTTGTGGCACTTCTTCAGAGTTTTTTCTAACAAAATTGTATCCAAAAATACATAAGGTGATGATAGAATAAGCAATGGTTTTGCCGAATAGGTACATGCATCAGATAGCAGCTTCAGGGATAAGCAAAAGATGGCAGGAAATTTGGGAGGAAATTTTAAGCTAATGGTTTGGGTTGATGAAAGAACAACTGTCATATGGGGACTGAATGAAATTGGAGACGGATAAGAGGTCAGATATGGAGAGGCAATTCTGAGAAGTTTAAATCAGTTGGGACTTGTAGAGAAAGGATACAGGGGGAGGGGCATTGCAAATAATGGGTGGCAGAGGATGTCGAGGAACTTGCATGAGCTCCTATCAAGAGATAGGATCCAATGTAGTTGATGGGGCAGAGATTTGGATGTGAACCGCTTTGCATATTTGGCTTTAAAATGAATTATTAACCAAATAGCATCTTGCATTCATTTTCAAATTCATGTTAAAGCAGAACATGAGTAGGCAAATAAATTCCAGAATTATGAGCTTGGGCCTGTCCCAATTAGGCAATTTTTTAGGCGACTACAGGGGACTGCCGAAAAATTTAACATGTTTTCGACATGGGCTGTCATAGGTTGTCGCCGGTGCTGACATCGGTGAATTCCATTGCCCTAGTCACCGGCAGTCGCCTAAAAAATTGCCTAAGTGGGACAGGCCCTAAAGTCGCATTTTCTTCAAGGTAAGGGATGTTAGTTCCAGGAAGTAGAATTTCCATTTGAAGTACACTGAGTGCTGACTCTTGGAAACAAGTAACCTTTCGAAATGTGTCACTCAGCCCCTAACTTTAAGCAAGCATTCTCTTTTGCTGATGCTCATTAATAAAATTTGAATGCTATTTGTTGCTGAATTTTGAGCATCTTTTGTTGCTATGCTCATATACCCACATGAAACTGTTTTTCCTTTTGTCATTGTCTGGATTGATCTTAAATCCAGGTGTCGGGGTAATCGGCTACAACAATATTTAGTTCATTGGAAGCATGTTGAACTCAAAATAGTTTTGTGCTTTGTGTTAACAGAAATAGTGCAAAATTATTGTATAATGTGGAATCTGCAGGTACTCTGCAAACGATTAGTTTATTACATGTTGAATCTCACAACAACGAGGCAATATGCAGTTTTCTTGTCTGACTTAGTTGTAATACAGAAAACCTTTGATTAAACTTTGATTCATGTTCACAAAGTTTAGGCTGACACTTTAGTGCAGTATTGAGAGAACTCTACATTTGAAGAATGCTGTCTTTCAGTTGTGAATTTCGACCAAGAATTCTTGTCTTCATTCTCAGGTGGATGGAGAAAGTAAGAACTGCAGATGTTGGTTTACAAAAAAGACACAACAGTGCTGGAGTTACTCAGTGGAGAACATGGATGGGTGACATTTCGGATCGAATTCTTCTTCAGAATAAATAGACTGAAAAAGAGTTCCAATCCGAAATGTCATCTATGCATATTCTCCAGATATGCTGCCTGACCTGCTGAGTTATTCCAGCACTTTTTGCCTTTTTAACATTCTTGGGTAGCTGTATCAACATTTTACTGGTGTCCTGGTCAATAGTATCTCTCTACCAGTAGCACTGAAAACAATCTGATCATTTATTTAAACATTTAAATAGTTGTATATAGTTGTGAAATAAACATAGAGCAGGAAACAGGCCGCATCTGTGGAAAGTGAAAATGCTGGAAGCATTCAGCAGGCCAGGCCGCATCTGTGGAAAGAGGAATGAGTTAATGTTTAAGGATAATTATTTTTCTTGAGTGATGTTGCCTGTCCTGTTGAGTGTTTCCAAATGTTTTCTACCTTTACTTTATGTCATTTATCTCTTGGGTGCTTTTGCAATCTTTTTCTGTCCATTGTGCAGCAATATTACGTCAGAGATGAAATCGGGTTAATTATCAAATAAAATGTTACTGGCTAGATATTCATGGCTGTAAATACTTTTCTTAAAACAAATGTTCTTCTATTTGAAAGGTTTGTAATTGAATTGGGTCCTGCTCGATGCAGAATTTGGCAATGTGCTTGCTTACAACTTGAGTAATCACTCAAATCAGACGAGACTAAATTAAATATGCATCTAACCATCAGTCTGTCTCGGTGTTGGGGCATTGAGGCCAAATGTCACTGCTAATCATTTCCGTGGGTGCCAGCACCAAGAGATTGCTGTCCCCATTGATTAAATGGTGTTTTTTAGTAAAAGGATTTAATACTTAATGTTCAGTTGTATATAAAACTCAAATACGATGGAAATTATCTTTCCAAAATTAATGTAAAACATTGACTCGATGAGACATGACGAAAACTATCTATAACTGCTAATTCCCTTCACAGCCTCCACATTGTCTCAAGTTTGGTTCTTTGGTGCTATCAGTTATTTTAGATAGGCCATGCGCGCTGAAGATAGTAAATAGTGGAGTCGAACATGTGTATCTTCAATTGGCTTACTATTCACAAAAGTGTCATCATGTAATCTAATCGTTAACAGTCACAAGTGAAAGATAAATAAGACTCACATTTTGGAACTATTAAGACTCATTAACTGGTTCTGTATAGAAATAATTTAAAGTCTAAATTTGAATAACAGTCAGAGATTTGTTTTCTGGATAACAGACAGAGATCTCTCATACCTATAATTTGTCTGGATGGTTGACAGCAATTATCGTTTTGTCAGAGGCCCTCTCACCCAGTTATGGGTCATCTTAAGTAAAAGCAGGCTATAGTCGCTCAGATTCGATGCATAAGAGTAGTTAGAAATTAATTTTCCAAGCAAGATGACCTGTTAATAGGAAATATTCATTGTTTTTATGCAAGAATCTATGCCAATGGTTAAAGATGCATGTGCATAGCACAGAAGACATGTATTCATGGGAATTGTGTTTTATTTTGATGTTGTGCTTGTCCTTTTTTAGGGTTCATACTGGGCTATAGACACTAATCCAAAGGAGGACACACTGCCTACGCGGCCAAAGAAGAGGCCACGATCGGGGGAAAGGGTAGGTTGAGATACTACATTTAACTTGTGAGATTCTGCTTTATTACATTGTCTTCAAAATTAACTAATCTCAGCCCTCTTCTCCAAAGTGCTGAAATAGACTGTGTATTTGAGAGATTTTAGCTAAGCTTTGAAAGATTCAGTAATAATTAATATTTATCACCTTGTAGAGGTCCACGCATTGTGTGAACACTCTGTTTGATAATTGACCGATACAGCCCCGTCAAGTTAATATTTTACTGCTACTACTGTGCCGCCGCTCGTGAGCGCACCTGAGTTCCACTCCAACTCCAACTGCCAATCCTTCCAATTCCAACTGCCTAACAGCCCGCCCCCTTGACCACATGATTGGTCAGCCTGATCACGCCCGGTCAACGTGAGAGTTGGAGCCCGACCATTGAAGGTCCGGGAGACAAATTGCTTGACAAATTGCGAGATGGTGCCACATGACCTCCCCCCCCCCCAGAACCGGAGTAATGGAGGCGAGTAGGTTTACGAGTGAGGCGGCCTGATCTCGTGTTCACGCCTCCTGTGCTCGGAGTCACAACCGGCGGATTTGAGGGAGCTGAGTTACTGCAGAGTGACTGCAGCATTTTGTGTCTATCATCTTTGTAGTTTAACATGATGGGCAGTAAATTCTATTCTGTGTACCTTGCCAGCTAACCTCTAACTCATTCCTTTGCTGCCTTCATTACAGGCATCAACACCCTACAGTCTGGACTCAGAGCCTTTAGGAATGGACTGCATCATCTCTGGAAGTGCCTCTCCAACCCTGGCAATCAACACTGTGACTAACAAAGTACTGTTTGTTTGATTTTGCTGCCTTCTTATTGTTGGATGCTTTTAGTTAAATATTTTAGTGACAATAGAAATTTCTACTGAACTTGTGAAATGGGTGATAAACGTGCAACTCTTTACCACTGAACCATTGTGGAGGCCACGTCACTGAATATATTTGGAAGGAGATATCTTTTGTGTCCGGAAACTATCAAAGGGTATGGCGGAGAGCAGGAAAAGATTTTGTGATAAGGATCAGCCATAGTAGAAGGGCAAAATAGCCTACTCCTATTTGTTTGTAATGGAGATGACATTTAAATCCATTCGGAAAAATATTGCCACTTAATTTGCCATCATCCTAACTTGGAAAAAAACTGCAAATTTAACACAAATGTAGCAAACTGATTAAATTTGAGTGAAAGTTAATTTATCTATACTCATTTTTCTGTAAAATGATATGGCAGATCTAACAAGTAATTTAGAAATTGAGATTTCTGACAAACGGCAAAGCAGATTGGTTAGTAAAAGTTCTTAGAATGCAAAAGGGAGAATCAAGCTGGATATAATTTGACTTTAGTGAGTACGTGTGTCAGAAGCACACAAAAAATGGCAAGTGAAGAGCCTCGTCTCACAAAATACCCACCCACAAATTCAAGCACACATCCCATTTGTGGCAGAATGATTGGATCCCATATTGGTCTTATTAGCTACCTTGGAACCCACAGGAATGAAGTGGATAGAAATCATCCTTAACTCTATGCTCTACTGAAGAAGTGATTATTTAAACATGTTTACTGGAATTATCTAGTTATCTTGAGCATGGCAAATGTTAAAATGTGAAATTACAGCAACCTAAAAATCACAGAACCCCAAAATGCGCAGAAAGGCATGCAAGAGCGTGGCTATAAAACAAGGATTTTAAGCCAGATGGAAAGCAAGGAGGAGGCAGGAACAGAGTAATCGAAGGCAGATGACAGGTAAACTAAATCAGATGGCTGCTGGACTGGTGTCAAGCATTGAGATTTGGAGCAAGCAAACAAAGTATAAAAATGAAAAAAATAAAGTGAGTGTACAGAGTAATGTGGAGGTACAGAGGCAACCTCAAGATTTGAAGATGTGGCCAGTATATGTCTGGCTTTATTTTCTTTAGGCTAGAAGCCTGAGAAGAAACTTGATTGGCTGTATGTAAAATTTTGATTTTATAGATCTGGTGGACTGAATTGGGGGAGTTCCAGAACCATATAACCATATAACCATATAACAATTACAGCACGGAGACAGGCCCTCTCGGCCCTTCCAGTCCGTGCCGACCATTTGTTTTCCCCTAGTCCCATCTACCTGCACTCAGACCATACCCCTCCATTCCTTTCACGTCCATATACCTATCCACTTTACTTTTAAATGTTAAAATCGATCCTGCCTCCACCACCTCTGCTGGAAGCTCATTCCACACAACCACCACCCTCTGAATAAAGAAGTTCCCCCTCACGTTACCCCTAAACTTCTGTCCCTTAATTCTCATGTCATGTCCCAGGGGCCACAGTCTAAGAATAAAAGGGAGGCCATTTAAAACTGCGATGAGAAAAAACGTTTTCACCCAGAGTTGTGAATTTGTGGAATTTTCTGCCACAGAAGGCAGTGGAGGCCAATTCACTGGATGAATTTAAAAGAGAGTTAGGTAGAGCTTGATGGGCTAGCAGAATCAAGGGGTATGGGGAGAAGGCTCATTTGGGTTGCTGATGGTGGATGATCAGCCATGATCACAATGAATGGCGGTGCTGGCTCGAACGGCCAAACAACCTCCTCCTGCACCTATTTTCTACAGTGGCTTGCAAAAGTATTCATACCCCTTGAACGTTTCCACATATTGTCACGTTACAATTACAAACGTAAAGGTATTTTATTGGGATTTTATGTGATAGACCAACACAAAGTGGTGCATAATTGTGAAGTGGAAGGAAAATGATACATGTTTTCCAAATGTTATTACAAATAAAAAACTGAAAAGTGTGGCGTGCAAAAGTATTCAGCCCCCCTGAGTCAATACTTTGTAGAACCACCTTTCGCTGCAATTACAGCTGCAAGTCTTTTGGGGTATGTCTCTTACCAGCTTTGCACATCTAGAGACTGAATTTTTGCCCATTCCTCTTTGCAAAATAGCTCAAGCTCAGTCAGATTGGATGGAGAGCGTCTGTGAACAGCAATTTTCAAGTCTTGACAGAGATTCTCAATTGGATTAAGGTCTGGACTTTGACTGGGCCATTCTAACACATGAATATGCTTTGATCTAAACCATTCCATTGTAGCTCTGGCTGTATGTTTAGGGTTTGTTGTCCTGCTGGAAGGTGAACCTCCGCCCCAGTCTCAAGTCTTTTGCAGACTCTAACAGGTTTTCTTCCAAGATTGCCCTGTATTTGGCTCCATCCATCTTCCCATCAACTCTGACCAGCTTCCCTGTCCCTGCTGAAGAAAAGCATACCCACAGCATGATGTTGCCACCACCATGTTTCACAGTGGGGATGGTGTGTTCAGGGTGATGTGCAGTGTTAGTTTTCCGCCACACATAGCATTTTGCATTTAGGCCAAAAACTTCAATTTTGGTCTCATCAGACCAGAGCACCTTCCTCCACATGTTTGCTGTGTCCCCCCACATGGCTTGTGGCAAACTGCAAACGGGACTTCTTATGGCTTTGTTTCAACAATGGCTTTCTTCTTGCCACTCTTCCATAAAGGCTCGATTTGTGGAGTGCACGACTAATAGTTGTCCTGTGGACAGATTCTCCCACCTGAGCTGTGGATCTCTGCAGCTCCTCCAGAGTGACCATGGGCCTCTTGGCTGCTTCTCTGATCAATGCTCTCCTTGCCCGGCCTGTCAGTTTAGGTGGACGGCCATGCCTTGGTAGGTTTGCAGTTGTGCCATACTCTTTCCATTTTCGGATGATGGATTGAACAGTGCTCTGTGAGATGTTCAAAGCTTGGGATATTTTTTTTATAACCTAACCCTGCTTTAAACTTCTCCACAACTTTTTCCCTGACCTGTCTGGTGTGTTCCTTGGGCTTCATGATGCCGAAGGAACATTGTTTGTTCACTAATGTTCTCTAACAAACCTCTGAGGTCTTCACAGAACAGCTGTATTTATACTGAGATTAGATTACACACAAGTGGACTCTATTTACTAATTAGGTGTCATCTAAAGGCAATTGGTTGCACTGGATTTTATTTAGGGGTATCAGAGTAAAGGGGGGCTGAATACTTTTGCACGCCACACTTTTCAGTTTTTTATTTGTAAAAAAAATTTGAAAACCATGTATCATTTTCCTTCCACTTCACAATCATCTGCCACTTTGTGTTGGTCTATCACATAAAATCCCAATAAAATACATTTACGTTTGTGGTTGTAACGTGACAAAATGTGGAAAAGTTCAAGGGGTATGAATACTTTTGCAAGCCACTGTATATAGACACAAAAAGCTGTAGTAACTCAACGGGACAGGCAGTATCTTTGGAGAGATGTATCTAGAGGGAGTAATATCCCACTACATCTCCACCCCTTTCTGCTTTCTGCAGGGATCGTTCCCTCCGCAACTCCCTGGGCAACTTGTCCATTCCCACCCAAACCACCCCCTCCACGGGTACTTTCCCCTGAAACCGCAGGAGATGCAACACCTGTCCCTTTACCTCCCCCCTCGACTCCATCCAAGGACCCCAACAGTCTTTTTAGGTGAGGCAGAGGTTCTCTTGCACCTCATCCAACCTCGTCTACTGTATCCGCTGTTCCAGCTGTCAACTTCTCTACATCGGTGAGACCGAGCGCTGGCTCGGCGATTGTTTCACTGAACACCTCTGCTCAGTCCACCTCAACCTACCTGATCTCCCGGTTGCTCAGCACTTTAACTCCCCCTCCCATTCCCAATCTGACCTTTCTGTCTTGCGCCTCCTCCATTGTCAGAGTGCGGCCCAGCGCAAATTTGAGGAACAAGACCTCATATTTTGCTTGGGCAGCTTACACCCCAGCAGTATGAACATTGACTTCTCTAACGTCAAATAACTTTACTTTCCATCTCAATCCATCCCCTCCCCCTTCCCAATTCCCCAGTCTTACTGTCTCTGACATTCTATCCCTGCTCCCCCCCCCCAACATCAGTCTGAAGAAGGGTCTCGACCCGAAACATCACCCATTCCTTCTCTCCAGAAATGTTGCCTGTCCCGCTGAGTTACTCCAGCATTTTGTGTCTACCTAGCATTATTTGAAGGTGGGATTGGTAATGGTGCATTTCATTGTTGAATAAGTGTGCACTCTTCTTACCTAAATTTGTTTAGAGATCGGCTTCCTGAATGGATGAACTGTACACGAGTAGCTGTTGATACTTTCAGGAGCAGGTTAAAAGTAACATAACTGGAGTATTGTCCCAAAATATTCACACACTGACTTGATTAATGAATCCGCAAATTGCACATTGTGGACCATATTCTATGTTGCTATGCAGATTAACTCTAACTCTTAATTTGACTGGCAAAACTGCTCTTATCCTTCGAAACATTATGTTGTAATGCGAAAAATTCCAATTAAATTTACATCGCAGCATCTCAAATTGTAATTTTAAATTTAAGGAAACGTAAACAAAATGCCCAATGATAATCTAATTTTGGTGATTGTAAGTAACCCTTGAGTACCTGAACCAAATCGCCATTCTTAATGTGTGAGTTCAGGCAGTGAATCTCTGCAGCCCGCTTCAAAATAGAAAGGACACCTGTCTGAAGGGTATCGACAAGTATGGAGTTGGTGTTAAAAAGTTGGTGGATTTGTAGGTTTTACTACTGCAGTGAGTAGGGGAAAACTGAGTCCAAAGTTAATAACCTGTGAAGATCAGCTAAAGTAGCAGCTTCTTAACTAAAAATGTGTGGTTTGGCACTACTGAGTCTTTTACAAATTAGCTTGTTGGAAAGAAGAAGAATTTGTCTAGTGTTAGTACCAAACGCAAGGCTTGTTATTGTGTGAAAGACTGAGAGAAGACTGACATGACCTATTAATTGCAAAGACGTTAAATGTAAACAACCCTTACTGAGCTTTTAAACAATCCTGCCACTCCTTTCACAGGGAACGTGCCAATGCGAGTGCGTTCAATTAATTGAAGTCAGAAATTCCTAATCTAGGAAACCCTCCAATAAAATAATTTATGGACCGTGAGATTACTGGTATATTCCTAGAATGGCACCTTGGCTCTTGGAATAAATGTGTGTAAGAGAGAGAGAGCACTTTGAATAGCTTGAGTGGGTGACAATTGCTGATTAGAGACACAGGTTTATTCTTGAATGTGCATATTTATCAAGAGAATTAACACTTAGACAGAAATGTGCAATGTTGTGACCTTGCTCTTGGGTATTACTCTAGTGCAGTAACTAGATGTTATTGATATTCATTCACATGTATAGATTTCCTAGTAAGCAACTGGTGGTTTGTTTTGATGATACCACCAAAGCTGTTTAGGTTTTGAATCTTGACACTTAATATTTTTTTAATCTTGTGGGTTTAAACCCACCGCTTCCAGATTTGCATAAGAGTCTCTTATTATTTTGATTAGTTCCTGCCATGTATAAGCTTGGTTTATTAGTAATCTTTAGAGAGGTGTTTGCATTAAGGTAGAACTTTATATTCAGTTTCTGAAGGATGCAGTTGTGTCAGAAATATTTGCATTATGTGGTCATTTAAAAAATACATTTAATAAGGTGCCCGGGCTGTTTGATTGGGAACAACTGCACGGATAGATAAATGGTTTATGAATTTACATAAACAGGAATTTTTAGATCTTCTCTTATTGGTGGGGGTGCAATAAAAATTAACGCAGGGCCTTGAGCTTTGGCAGCTGGTTCATGATTTGGCATAAAAAGATAGTGTAATGCATACAAAACTTGGTGGGAACACCAGATAAGAAGGGCACATGTCTGCCTAAGACATAGCGACAGATTAAGTTTACTCTTCTATCTGTTTATCTGAAAAAGGAAATGATGTATTAGTATTATTGCAGAAGAGACGTCTATTGACAGATTAAAAAATATATATTTATCAATGGCCGCACTGTTTCTTCAACAGTGGGAATGCAGACTGAAATATTTCTTGTATTTGTACTGCAATTGGTTGCTAGCTAAATTGGACCAACACTTTCTGCTACATATATTAGTCATTTTCCTGGATCTGGAGAAGGTTTTAAGAATTTTAGAATACACCCAGGCTGTTGGTATTTTGTTTGTTTGTTCAATTTAGTAGATTGACTATTACTGGAGAGATATTTGGCCCATGAGACATTATTTCATTCCAAGCTACTTCCAACAGAACATGTTGCTTGTGCAATTTGATGCTCACAATTTGCCCAAACATGCAAGTTGATGCTTATTCATTTACTGCTTGCATGTCCTTTTCATATAGTGTCCCGAAATGGGGGGACTATGTATAAACACAGCTATAATTTCTACATGGTGAAACCAAAATGTTTAAAAATAGCCTTTATTAAAATCTGACTGTGCACTTTAACCACGTGATTTATTTCTATTACAAATCTCAAATTGTGGAGTACAGAGGCAAGTAAATAAATGATGGGTCTTTGTCCCAAATATTCTGGAGGACACTGTATCTGCAAAGATGCATTGTGGTAATTTATTTTGTAGTTTTTCAAAACACTGGATAAAGAAAAGCTGCTTTCATGTGAAATTGCTGTTTATATGAGTGTTACGGCGGCTTTCTAGTGTTGTATTTTCTCATGCTATTCTCCAAGTGGAGGGCAGAATTACAACTAAAAAATCTTGCTGCAGCTTGAGACTTGTAGAGGTGGGCCAGCAGATTTTAATGGTAACTATGTGATTTTGCTACAGCTGACAGAAAGCAGCAGAAGCTCTGGTTAGTATCTCAAAATGATGAGCGGTTTGGTTTATGCAGGTAACACTATATAATACGGATCAAGAAGGAAGTGATAGCCCTCGCAGCAGCCTTAACAACAGCCTGTCTGACACAAGTTTAGCGTCCGTCAACCTGAATAATGTCGGCTCTGTCCACAATTATGCACAGGCAAGATTTTATTTTCTTGAATAAACTTATGTTTAAAATATCTGTTACAATTTATTTTGCATTATAGTTATGAACCAGAGTACTCTGAACCTGTCAAAAATAAATTAGAATAATATAACTTTGTTTTTATTCCATTCATGAAATAAATAAATGCAATCTGACACCTCGAACACTACTGTTTGTATGAAACTTGCTACCACATGCAGTGCTTGAAGCAAATAGATTTGATGTATTTTAGGAAAAGTTGGCTCAGTAAAATGAAGGAAAGAAATAGTGTGATGTTACAATAAGGCGAAGTATGGTATGATTGGATGGGACATTAATACCAACACAGGTTAGTTGGACAGAATGTCATTTTCAGAATGTCCTGAAAATTTCATAGAATTTAAAGTTTTTTCAGCCCCTTGAAATTCCATTTCAAACGTGAAATCCAATTTCAAATGAAAGTACTATTTTCATTTATAAAAGGAACTATATAAATGAAATGTTTATTTAAAATCTTATTTTTTTTTAATGTGGTGTAAATGAACTCATCATGAATAGAATGCTAGAAATTCTGAAATGATGCAGACCAGGCTACTGACCTGGATGAGAACAATAGATTAACATAATTTATGAGACCCGTATAAAGTTAATTTAAAAAAAAACTTCACAAACACTAACGCTAATACTGACATAACCAGTTGCGTGGTTTTATTTGACATGATTTGCAGCATGGTTAAATACTCCTGGAGTATATCCTGCTGTTTAAAGTCTTGTGTTCCTTTTTTTTTTTAACCGACCAACCACTTAACTCCTATTTGTAGTTGTGCATAATGAGAGTTTTTGATTGGTATATTACTTTGTGGCTTCGGCATTCAAGAGCTGCTTTTACCCATTTGTACAGGTGACAAATCGAGCAGATTCAGTCTCACAGAATCTAACGTCACAGCAGCAGCAACAGCAACAGCAACAGCAACAGCAACAGCAGCAGCAGCAGCAGCAGCAGCAGCAATACAGCATGCCCGAGAGGGACTCTAAACCACCCTTCTCAGAATACAACTTTGAAGATCTGAGTGCCTCCTTCCGTAGCCTTTACAAATCAGTCTTTGAGCAGTCTCTCAGCCAGCAGGGTGAGTATAGATTCTGTCACCCTCTCTATTAAACTTTAAAATATTCTTGTTTCTTTGAAGGTTTTGTCTGTTAAGTTGTGGTAACAACAGTTGAAAATCTTTTTAAACTGGTATTAAAATGTTAACTTTTATACATTTGCTATTATTTGGAAGAGAGAGGTGAATGATATGCAATGTGGTTAGGCTTTGGAAGGGCACATTTTGGGTTTGTTCAAATCTATATCATGGTTTAGAGCCACTTATTCTTGCCAGGGCAGTATTATCTATGGAATCTGATTTATCTTGTCTCAATTTTACCTAATCTTGAAAAACTACCCGTGTATATTTTTGGGTCTTCCTTCAGCTGTGAAAACCTGATTCAATCCTTCCTTTTACTCGCCCACAAAGGGAGAAGAAGAATGGCATGGAGAAACAGTCAGCTGTTAATGTGACATATATATAAGACAGGATACTATTAAATTAAGTATGCAGCGAATAAGGCGAAAACTGGTCCTTTACTACTTGCTCTTGGCAACCAGTCATGGTGATGTGATTGCAATCAGGAGTTTGTTGTGTGGCAAATTGCAGCTGTTTACAATTCATTCTAACTAGTATGAAGTTTCCTGTAAAGAACTTGAACTTCATGTAAATTACTATTCTGCAACATTGATATTCGTTGACACTATATTTCCATTTGAGGTCAATGTTTTACTTTAAACAAAATGTACTATCACTTTAGCTTAATCATACAACTATATGTTTTTTCCTATTAAAATCAGTTGGTTGCAAGAATACCACATTCATGCAAATTGTCCTTTCCTGTTTCAACTAAACTTCACATACATCATTGTATATGTTTCCCAAATCTAACTCATTGACTCCCAGAACATTAGTTCTGTGAACATTGTGAATGCATTGCCTTCCATCTGATGGAGGCACATTTAAAATCCAAACCTAGAATTCAGCTAATCATTTTTATCTTGAAATGTCATATGTGATGGACAGTGGAAGATTGTTTGAATTTTTCAGATTTGTGATTAATTGTTCTTGCCTATGAATGTTACGAAACAGGGAAGATTATTTTATTGTTAATACATAAATATTGTTATTTCACTAATATAATATCGAACCTCTTTTAGGGATGATCAACCTGCCTTCTGAGACTTCACAGCCAACCCACACATCTTGTTCCTACCAGCATTCTCCCAACAGTACTGTCAGCACCCATCCGCACAGTGGACAGAACAGCCTGTCCAACAGCCATGCAAGTAGCCTTGGAGGCGGTGGGGGAGGGCCACAGGTGCAACTGCCGCAACATCAGATCCACCCGCAGCACGCACATCACCAACACCATCAACATCCACAGCATCAGCCGAATCAGCAACACCATCAGCAGCACCACCACCACCATCAACAGCAACAACACATGGCCTGTAATATCGGTGAGCCCATTTTCCTTAACTTTGCACTGCATTTTCGGGATAATCTTAATTATAGGACAGCACGGATAGGGCAGCGGTTGATTTGCTGCCTTGCAGCGCAAGGGAACTGGATTTGATCCTGACGACGGGTGTTTGTACGGAATTTGTACGTTCTCCCCGTGACCTGCGTGGGTTTCCTCCCACATTCCAGAGGCATACTGGTTTGTAGATTGGCTTGATATAATTGTAAATTGTCCCTTGTGTGTGTGGGATAGTGTAAGTGTAAGTGTGCAGGAATCGCTGGTCGGTGCGGACAAGATGGTCCAATAGGCCTGTTTCCGCCCTGTATCTCTAAACTAAACTAAACCATTGTCTTTTGGAAGATAGAGTAAAGAATGGGAACACATTTGGAGTCTTCCCAGCCCTTTGCCTCCTCCTAGGGGGAAGAAAATGCATTAAAATGCAGTTTCTCAGGAAGACTATCTAGAGAAGAATGAATTATGCCAGAATATCCTCTTGCCAAACAATCACATGCAACCTCTGTGAGATCCGAAATTATTTTGTTCCTCTCCATTTTTCCCTTAATCTTTTGTCCCTTCCTTTACCCACCAACCCACAACCAAAATCTAGCTAGAATGTATTAAAGAAGGAACTGCAGATGCTGGAGAATCGAGGGTACACAAAAGGCTGGAGAAACAGCACCTCATATTCCGCTTGGGGAGTCTGCATCCTCTAGGCTTGAACATTGAATGTTTTCAATTCTGTTAACCCTTGCTGTCTCCTCCCCTTCCCACCTCTCCCTCAGCCCTCGGGCCCTGGCATTCCCTCTATCTCATTTTCACACCACAAACAGCTTACAATGGCTTGTTCCCTTTATCATCGATACTTTTTTGCATATCTTTCATTCATTGTTCTTTATCTCTCCACATCACCGTCTATATCTCTCGTTTCCCTGATCCCTGACCAGTCTGAAGAAGGGTCTCGACCCGAAACTTAGCCTATCTCCTTCGCTCCTTAGATGCTGCTGCACCCGCTGAGTTTCTCCAGCCTTTTGTGTACCCTCTAGCTAGAATGTATCTGATTTGACAGCTGTCCTGCCATCATAAAACTGTTTAGACCCACTTTCTAGAGACTTTGGGAAAATAGGCTGGTGCTCCAGTTCCGTACAGTTGGTCATGCCATCCTTCAGAAAATTTAAACTCTGGCTCTATCTGCCCCCTCAAATGGATGTTAACAAAATATTGTACTGCCTCACTATGAGAACATATGTTAGTATCCCTATTAATTAATATGTTTCTAGCGTTTATTTATATAAAACTTACCTGATTATTGGCGTTGAAGAAAGTTTTCTGCATGTTAATTGGCTGCTGTGTTTCCAACAACAGTGATGAGACTTCCAAATTACTACTTTGATTGTAAACTGTTTTGGGACATCCTGAAAGGGCATGAAAGATTGTTTCTAAAATTTGTCATCGTACTTGCTCACACCTTTGACCACAAGGTCAGTCAATATTTTATTGAATTTGTGCAAAAACAGGGATTTGGTCCCATTGTTAATCAAACCATTACATTTAATGATGTATCGTTGACTGGATTGTGATTAGTAAGAAGACAATTGGCATTCATAACAGTTGTGCGTTTGTACCTGGAACTGCTAATAAATTGGCTGTTCAAACAACTTGAAACAAATAACTCTAAATTATATTATAAGACACTTAATTTCAGTTTCTGTGATCCTGGGCCTATTGATTTAATTCTGCTCACTGAACTCTGACAATCACTGATAGTGGTGGGGACAATTTAGTGAATATTGTTTTACATCTTGCTGCAATCAGATAGACCACACTGAAAATGTTGGTTAAAGCCACCCTAAAATATCAAGGTTTTTAATTCATTTGTACAGATGTTTTGTTGGAAGCATTAAGCAAACAAGTCATTGTGTTTGATACTATTTGAAATGAGAACAGAAATAGGTCAATAAGCATGTTGTATTTATTAAAATCATTACTGGTGCTCTGCCTTGAGATCGCTTTCCATTCCAAGTGTAACATTCCTGATTCCCTTGTTAAAAATCTATAGCCTTAAATAAATACAGCTGTTGAATATTTACAGCACTCTAAGAAGTGAATTCCTGACATTTACAATCCTTGTAAAACAATCAAATTATGTTTGTGCTCAAATCTACACGAACAGTGAACTAATTAAGTTGATAAAATGTTGATAGAGAGAATGGCTTTGATTTTTCAGAACAATGTTACTAATCATATTTAGCATGAACCCTTGTTGTTCTAATGCTCTGATGGATTTATGACTGTTGTAGGCATTCCTTCTGATTGGTGCATGAATCTGGATACTCTGAAGGAGAGTTTCCGTATTGCTAGCAGTTTCAATTGGTCTGACGTGGATCTCTCCCAGTTCCAAGGTAAGTCATTGGTAATGGGGACCATGGGCCAAATGGAGCTGTCCAAGGTGCAGCTGCTTCCTGTAAGCAGATAGATCGAAATGAAGACCTGCCAATTAAAAAATATAACAAAACCCAGAAGGTCTGTAGGACTCCTTAGACCTACACAGTGTTATAGTTGGGCACATTGTATATTAGGGCACATTCTTTTAGCTATGGGTGGTTAAGGCATAGTTGTTTTGGCTTATAATGTTATACAATTTGAGTATTGCAATAAGTTGTAGGGAAGAAATATTTGATGGTAAAGTCTCACTCATGAATGTAATATCTTGCAAGTACACAGTTCTGGTCTCTAGGGTATGCTGGAGTAACTCAGTGGGACAGGCAGCATCTCTGGAGAGAAGGAATGGGTGACGTTTTGGGTCGAGACCTATCTTCAGTCTGATGGATTTGTGACTCTTGTAGGCTTTCCTTCTGATTAGTGCATGAATGTGGAGACAATGAAGGAGAGTTTCTGTATTGCTAGCAGTTTCAACCAGTCTGATGTGTTTCTCCCCCAGTTCCAAGGTAAGTCATTCAGTGTGAAGAAGGGTCTCGACCCGAAATGTCCTTCTCTCCAGAGATGCCTCCCGTCCCGCTGAGTTACTCCAGCATTTTGTGTCTACCTTCGATTTAAACCAGCATCTGCAGTTCTTTCCTACACACTAGTTCTGGTCTCTCTCAGGCTCAGAAATTATTGGGTTAACGGTTTGTCAAAATGACCACACATTCAAAAACCAACCTGATCCTGTGCACACAAATCTGGCTGATAGTCTTCTTCCTCAATGTGTGTAACTGAATTAGGGATGAGCAATTTAATTTTAATTTTGTTTTGTTAAACCTTTTGTTTATGTTGCTATAATTTTCTTTGGATACCTGCTTTGCCTCTCAGGCTGTGGACCCATTGGTTCTTTAGCCTCGTGTTTCCCTGGTTTTTTCCTTAATGCTCTGTCGTGCCTTTTATCCGCAGGTCTGATGGAGAGTATGAAACAGGCGGATCTCAATAACTGGTCACTCGATCCCGTTCAGTTTGCGGACTTGTGTTCTTCCCTAAACCAGTTCTTCACACAAACTGGGCTGATCCAGTCACAAGGGAACATGCAGCCCACTGTTTGTCACAACACAATGCATACGCAGAAACCAAACCAGCACATCAGTACAGGTATAGACTCCAAACAAGTAGAGCTAGTTACAGCTTTTTAATTTAGCGATAAGGTATTCACACGGTGAAGCTTTAAAGATGGTTAACCTTTTGTTTGTTAGGCCATGGCAATTCAGTAAATTGATGTACAGAGTTTGCCCACAACAGAACAATTGCGAAGCAGGCCACCTTTGCTTTAAATTTCTGTTCACTTTTTATACGTTTTGATTATTTTGGAAGGACAGGGAAAGCAGCCATCATTGTTGTGCAAAGGATGTGAGTTTGGTTTTATCAGCCTCTGAATATCACTCATTGCAAACCTGATTGCAAAATATACTGCATCCTTGAAACCAAATTAGCAGGACTATCAATATGCCCTAGGTAAACTTTAACACGGTGCTTCTGTTTGGTTCTCGAAATGAATGAAAAGAGAGTGTGGTGAAAATGCACTCAACTTGCAACCAAAAAACAACCAGATTTTCAACCTGGTTTCTAATGATTTGGGTCAACAGTTTTAGTGAAGCAACAAAATAGGAATCTGAAATGTGCCACACACTACATTACTTGTTAACAACATGCTTGCAAATCAGCTGAACCTGCTGACGCTCTCCCTTACTCTCTAACTTCTAACCTACCATTTATGTTTACAGCTTTCTGCTATCCAAGTTTAGCACCTACTGATTGTAACTGTCTTTTGAAATTAACTGCTTTTATTTTAATTGTTAATAGCTTCTCTGCTCTGTTTCCATTGACCAACATTCTTTTAATTCTTCCAGGTTCCTCCAAGCTTAACGTCCCACAGTTTTGCTTCCTATTTTTGGCCATTTTGTTGTCCCTTTCACAGCTCATCTGCCCTTCAGTTGCTCGCACTATCTATTTGCAGTAGTTTTGTGGCTTTTTCATTCCACTGTCCATTGCTTTCTAATTACTTCTGACAGTTTTTCTGCCTTCAGTTTGCTTCTGACGGCTTTCGTTTGTGGGCTTTGCTTTGTGGGAAATTGCATTCTCGTTTCTCAATTAACTATTTGCCAACAGGTTTCGTGGCTATTTTTTCCTATGCTGTTCTAAACTCTCAAAATTAATGATGTAGTGCAACACGGCATGGATAATCTGTCCACTAAGAGGCCAAAAAGATAATCTACAAAACATTGAGTTCAATCTCTGTAATTTAAATTGGTACATTTTGATGCCATACTTTAAGTAGCCGTGTCATGTACACCCCTTCAATTCTCTGTATGGTCTTAGCTGAAGAGAGAAGGCTATAATTGGCTTCAATATACTACAGTTCTAGAAATAAAATTAATTTAAGAATTCTAAAAGAAACTCCACTTGTCTACTGACCACAATAGCACTGAGTTATTGAGGAGAGAGGGAGGGATTGGGAGTGGTGCAGTTGAATTGTCGACTGCTCCTCACACATGAGCAATGAATGAGCACGCTGGTGCATTTCTATCGGGCTAATTGCTTTGTCTGCATGCAAGTGGTATTTGGCTTGACTTGTGATTCAATCATCCACAAGATGTGAGTATGGATCTGTGTCCTGAATTGTTATCCCTCCCTGTAGGTAATTGTCTCACTACTTCCCTACACCTACCTGCAGCACCACTGCACACTTGCCCTCACTCAGCCCCTTGTCTACATTTCTGAAACAAAACGTGTATGTTATTTCAGAATCCAAAAGTGCACTTGCTCTATGGTTGAAGGTTTCGTAATTGGGTTCCGTGAAACAAGATTGCCATGAGCTTAACACCTAGTGAAAGTGACTGTTGAGTATTTTGTTTTAAATTAATAGAAATACAGTAGTTTAAGTAGAAATGTCGAAGGACATTTATTCCTTTGATCTTTTCTAAAGAAATCTTTTGCTTTAAAAGTAAGTTTGGTGTTGGGATATGGAATGCTTGTCTTGTTTTGGTTTTACTCTTGGGTATACCAACAAACCAAGAGCAGAGTAGAGCAATATCCGGAGGAGCTTGAATTCATCATCTCTGTTGCAATTTCCCATGGGTATGAGTGTAATCTTTGCAATTTGAGAGGCACACTTCAAAGTGTTTGAGTATAATTTTGACATTTGGAGCGGAATTGAATCAGACTAAACTCATTTCACAAGTACCTCTTAAATCTCAGAGGAGACTATGACCTGCTGGTAAGATCGCATTTAGGCGCAGGCCCAAAGATGAAAGTGCAGCACATTTCTTGTGCACTTTTGGTTTGCATCTTATTCCAAATTTAAAACCAACTCGTACGTGATAGAAATAAGCAAAAGTATTGGCATTAATCTGGTTCTTCAGCGGGACATTAAACTAATATTTTTCATCGTAAAATTTTGTGTTACATTGGAAAAAACAAATTAATTATTATTTTAGAGTTACATTAATTAATCTTCCCAAACAAAGCGACCAGAAAGAAAACCTTTAGTTGCTCTCCAGCTTGTCTTCCAGAAAGAAATGTAATTGTTATAGGTGATTAGAAATAACACGCAAGTCTTCAGTTCTTTGTTTCCTTAAACTGCTCTTCTTTTAAGGATCAGGTCTTGTATATATTCATTTGGATCTGACCATGATGCTGGCTCTGGTTGTTTCAGACTGTTGGTGTGTTTATTTGCACTGAAGTGGTGATTTCTCACTGCTGCACCACTTTCTCACACAGGAAGCTTGTACATTGACTCCAGACAAAACCTTCCTGCTTCAATGATGGGGCCCCCTGGGTACCCCCATCTCCCACCTCTCAGTACCCCAGGACCAGCCATGACAGGTAATTGCCCCGTATTAACCACTTATCCCTGGGACAACTACCCTATTCTTTTCCTCCCTTCTTACCCTTTTGACCTGCATGTTGTATGCATGTCTGGGATCTTGGGTGCATTTTACTTGCATGTGTCTATTGAAGACAAATGGTTAGAAACGGGAATGGATTTGCAGTCGATTTAATTTTACACCCTTAAACATGGGAGGCACTCCTGACAATATAAGTTCATTTTGCTCATTGATTAATTTGTTAATGCCATGTTGATGCGACTCTTTTGTAACCTCTGCTTCAAGGATGGAAGATTGTTATTCACATCCCACTGTACTTCCCAATTTATTGTTTTCTAGACCATCATGAAGAACCAACTAAAAGACAAATGTACCATTTCCCCCCGCCTCCACAGTAAAATCACTTATGAATCTTAATAACAGATCCCAAGCTTCCCCACTTTGACATCTCTCATCTCCTCAAGTATACAGTTGGATCATAGACTCTCAGAAAATATACAATGCAGGATGAGGCATGTTGCTTTAGGTCGAAAGAAAGCTAATGCTGCTTTGCAGCTCCAGGTCTGTAATCCAAGCAGGTTGCAGTTCTCAAGTGCACATCCAAGGATTTATTAAATATTAAGGATTGAATCTCCTGTACCTTTTCAGAACCTGAGGCTGGGTGAAAATATTTTTGTTTCCACGAGCAATTTTATGTTGAGTTTTGATCACTCATTAAGGGAAATGTCCTCCCTGTTTATTTAATCTAGGCGCCTTTTATTTTACACATCTCATTTAAATCATAGAATCTCCCCTCAGCCTTTTCAGTTCCATGTAAAACATCCTTAACTCATCCAATCTTTTATCTCCAACGTAATGTTCCAGTCCTGACACCATCCTCTTAAATCTCTCCTGCGCACTCACATCTATCCTGTAAAATGGTGAATGACTAGAAGTGCACACCTTACATGAGTTGTGGCTGAACTAAACACAAGTACACATTTAGCATAACTTCCTTGTTCCTGTAATCTGCTAAGAAAGGAAAATGTCCCATATGTTCTTGAAACAACTATTGATCTGTCTTTTTTAAGGATCCATAAAATACACTCCCATCGCTGCACATCTGTCAATATTTGCTCATCTATTTGAGTTTCCTTGTCATTTGAACCATCCAAAACTAAGTACCGATACTTTACATGCTCTGGAAGAAATTATCTTTGTCACTTTTCATCCCTACTGACCAGACCATCTATCATCCTGCAGTCTAAAGCTTTCTCTTTCTCGTGAACTAGTTGTGAAATGATTCCGTTTTTCCATAATTTGCAAATTCTTTACAATGCTCCCATTTACATCCAAATCATTAATATCTACTTATAAATATAATGGACCCAGAACGGAGTTCTGGACTACCCTGATTAAAACAGCCCTGCGGATGCAAAACCTCTCAACCATTAATTACCTCTTTCCTTTCAACCTCTGACGTAACTTTGAATCCAATTTGCACCCTCTTAGTAATTCCATAAATCTTTACTGACGAGCCTGTTGTGTGGAACTTGTCCACACTTTGCAAAACGCATTGTAGACCATATCAAATTAAAATTAAAATTAAAACTGCAGGTGGAAATCTGGAACTAAAAGAGAAAATGCTGGAAACACTCAGCAGATTAGGCAGCATCTGTGGAAAGAGACACCGTTAACCTTTCAGAGTGTCGGTCTGAAATGTTAACTCTGTTTCTCTTTCCACAGATGCTGCTTGACCTGCTAGATCACATCAAATAGTCCTTTTTACCTCCACAAAAAAATGTTGTTCAGGTTAGTCTCTTGACAAATTCATGCCGATTATCCTTAATTAATCTGTGTCTTCCTAAAATAAGTTTTAAAAATATCCCTACAAATTGATTTAATTAATCTTTTCACCAAATGAATTCACATTTGATAATCACCCTCAACAATAATATTTTCCCGGAGATGTAATTGAACAATTTATTTACATATTAACCAGTTTCTTTCCCAACCTTTCCTTTGTCTCATTTGAGCAAAACGTTCTCAACTGAGCTAAGAATCGGCTCGGAGCTTGGCTTTATACATGCAAATCCATTTTACCATAAGAATCTTTTTTAACTGAGGATTTTCATCCAAGAACTTAATGCATTTGCTGCCAATGTGTTCATAAACAAAGGAGATATTTCTTCTATGATTGGATAGTTGGAGTAAAATGCTTTACCTCGTGCAATTTGCATGTTTTGCAGCCTGAGGAAATGTAGAGCAACAGTTCTGTTGTTTGTAATGCTTAGGATGCACCATCCTGTCTGCGATCAATATTTTAGGAGCAAAGGGTGTAAATCAGTTTTGTTGTGAATAAATGCATTCCCTTATTTCTTGGTCTAAACATCAGCAAATCAAATGAGCAAGATCAAAAAGCCATCCATGGAACCCAAACTGCTTCAACTACATGGGGTTAGTTTCTTCAGAACAGTATTTTGTAGGAAACTCACAGGGCCAGGCGGTATCTGGAGAGCAACATTTTGGGTCATAAGTCTTCTTCAGGTGGAGTGGGTTGTGTGTTCAGTGGGTGGTTATCTCGCAATTCAAGTGAATGCAGGTAGAAGGAAAATATATCACTGGAAGATAGGCATTAAAAGCAGACAAGTTGTGCAGACGATCACCAGGAGAAAGTTCAAGAGAGCATCTTGGAGGTTCTGGAATTGTTTTGTGGTTGCAGACATTGTCTTCCTCGTGCCAGTTTCAAGGACATCACTGAGAGACTGCAGAAAATTTGGGAGAGGAACAAAAGATTTTCACTGTCGGTGCCAAAAGTAAAATATTTAATGAGACCTTGCCAGCAGGATTTAAGGAGTTGGGAAAGAGATTAAGAAGCAGAACAAGAGTTGTAATTTAGACACAAAATGCTGGAGTAACTCAGCGGGACAGGCAACATCTTTGCAGAGAAGGAATTGGTGATGTCATCCATTTCTTCTCTCCAGCGATGTTGCCTGTCCCGCTGAGTTACTCCAGCATTTTGTGTCTATTTTCAATTTAAACCATCATCTGCAGTTCTTTCCTAAAATAAGAGTTGTAATTTGGTCTTTTGGTCCTTCTCGACACTGGAGGGTAGTGCCGATGACAGGTGAATGAGCAAGTGGAAAGCTTTTTGATGTTTAGGACGTTGTGGCAAATTCTGGGAATGTGGAAACCAGGTAGATCAAAGTGGTTGCACCTCAGCACGACATGTCTGCGATGTTCAGGCAGATTTTATGCATTTGACATGGTTCAGAAGGTAGAAGAATAGATCTGAAAATATAAGTAAGGAATTAGATGAGTGAGTTTGGAAGGCAGAGCAAATAAAACATGTAAAATCAATAAGGGAGAGTCTGGCTACACTTTGCAGTATCTGTAAAAGTGAGGAGTTTGGTGCGAGCAGAATAGTTGAGTGCACTGATTCAAATGTGAAAATATAACATTGCAAGTGTGATGGAAACTTGATTTATAGAAGGGTGGAAATAACAAGCTACTCTGGTTAGGGAGTTTTCAATGCAAAGGAAGGGAAAGGCAGTCTATCTAAGGGAAAGGCAATATGTGTTCAAGAAACTATCACAGCCCAGGGAAGGTATAGTATGTTAGAAAGATCAGCAAATGAGACTTTATGAATCAAACTAAATAAAAAATAAAACATCAAATGGGCAGTCGCACTGTTTGGATTGTATTTTAGACCTCCAAATGATAGAGGAAAATTGGTCAGCAATATTGCAGGCACATGTATAAAGTCTGAAGAAGTGTCCTGACCCATACCTCACCTGTGCACATCTTCCAGAGACGCTGCCTGACCTGCTGTGTTACTCCAGCACTCTGTCTTTTTTTGCATATGTGTAGAAGTGTGCAATGCTAATAACAGACGGAGTGAGGTGTGGAATTTAATTGCACAAGTAGTAATTACGATACAGTCATTATAGAAAGTGAATCGGGCAAAGAATTTCAATTGATACATTCTTTCTTTGCCTATATCTATAAAGCCCAGAAGATGAAGTGGTAAAATTCTGCTATGGGATTTATGGAATGGGGTTGGACGGATGAGAGAGCATTTCAGTGTCACTGATAATAATTCAGTTAGATTTAGCATAGTTATTTGAAAGGACAAAGATAAAATAGGTGCACAGAATTTAAATTGGAGCATTGCCAATTTTGCTAGGCTGATTTAATAAAAGTGGAGTAAAGTCAGTCACTTGTTTCTAAAGAAGCCTGGAGCAAAATGTCTGTGTAAAGGAGAAGACCAGTACCACTGAATCAAAGGTTCCTTGGAATACAAGATCAATGGGGTAGTGGGGTTGGATAAGGAACAAAGGGGAAGGTCGTGACACCAGCTTAGAGAACTTGCTGCTACAGAAAGCTTGTACAGAGGGATCTTGGGGTACATCCAGCGATACACCGTTGTAGTAGACTTGTTAAAATACTTGTAGAAAGTATTGCATACTGCAGATGTTGGTGAGAGTTGTTGGGGACATACAGGACTTCCTATGCCTTCAAAGGAAATGGAGGCATTGGTGTGCTCTCTTGGCCATTGCTTTGATATGGCTAGCCCAGGCCAAGTTGCAGGTGATATTTACTCCTAGGAACTTGAAGCTTTCAACCATCTTCACTTCAGCGCCAAAGTATATCAGGATATGTGTAACACTTAGCTTCCTGAAGTCCACAGTGGTGTTGATCTGGACTCCATTGACCTTGGAAGGGGGTAACAGTGCAGGATATGATATCAATGAAAATGATCCACGCTAACTTTTAATGACATTCTAAATTTGTTGCCTTTGAAGTAAAAAATCTGCCATTCTGCTCACCCACGCTGTGAACCTTTAAGATCAAGGTCTTATTTTTCCCTGCTTCTGCCAGTGCTGTTCAGTTAGCAGAATAAGGAGTATACTTGCCTCGAACTGTTTAACATCTGTTTGATGTTTCTTCCAGTTGGCAGCTTACTTAAGAAATCGTGTAACTCCATCTAACTCATACGGACTAAAGGGTCACATTGTGAATTGATGATCTGACTCTTTTGATTGCCCAAATCCTTTCATGATCTTTCATCAAGGCAAAAGAAAAGAATGTGATGGAATAATTTCTATCTGCCTGGATATGTGTAGCTCCATCACTTAAAGCTCGACTCAATCCAAGATCTCCCGTTCCACCATCTAAAGTTCCTAAGTCCTCCGCCAACCTGACTTTAAAATGTATTGCTGTTCCTACATTGCTGCTGGGTCCAAATCTGAACCTCCCTACCTGACTACTGAGGGGATTTATTACAAATTCAAAGGAGTGACTCACCGCCAGTTTCTCAAATGCAGATGGGGGGGGGCAAGAAGTAATCTGTCGTATCTAGGGATTCCGGCATTCGGTGAACAAATATAATAAATACCTTAGATTTCTGCAAGATTATTATGATTTGATCTTTGCAGCTGCGATGCAGGATGAAAACTTCAAAAATTCCATTGCATGCTTTAACATTTTCTCTTTCTAGCCTTACAGGAGCCTCTTGTGTAATGTGATATGTTCCTTTGACTTGCAGTGGAGAATACGTTCCATGCAAGTTCAGGGTGATTATTTAAGAGACGGTCTTGATATCTGTAGTAATGAAACTTTAGCTTTTAGCAGGGTATTTATCAGAAGTTTGAAATTGCGTGGAAATTAGGAATGTAGCTGCTCTGATTGCCAGAGCTCTCAAATTAATTGTGAAAGCAGAATCTGTAGTTGCTTTATAAATGGATGCATTTTGGGGGTGATGGAGCGAGATCTTGGCATGGGAACAAAGCGGATAACTCAGAGCTGTCATGCTCACAATGGGTCACATGACGTTCTCCACTATAAAATTCTAAGTAAAGAATTGTCCAATTTTTCCCTGTTATACACTTGGGTGAAATATTGAAAGAGCAAGGGGTATACATTTTAAATTTTATTGAGTTAAGATTAAGACAACTTGTGCATGATTTTCATATTTTAGTAGCTGTGGACGGAAGTTTCCAGAAATACATTACAGTGGGTAGTAGAAAAGGATTCAAAAGACAATTTGCATTTAATTCAAGAGATTGGGAGATATGAGGAGACAAATAGAATTGATTCTTTAGGTACAATGATATTTTCCAGTGCCTCAATTTTCTTCCTACAGTAACACTTTGTGATCACTACACCAGTTGATCCTCAGGTTATCAGGTAGAGCATATCCAGTGACAATTAATTTTCCAAGTCGCATAGTCATTCTGTATGCAATCTCAAAAACAGATGCAGTACTATTTCCATATAGTTTCTGGCCTAGAATACAAAGTCAGAATCCCACTGTGTTGCTAGTTCCAATGAGTTGTGCTGGAGCCCGGTGTGTCATTTGATAGTTAGTTTGAACGTAAGCCAGTGCACGATTTACTGAAAAGCGATCAAGGCCGAGATTCCTGGAGGAGAAGGATTCCATATTAAGATACCATTCTGTAGAGTCATAAAGTGTGGAAACGGGTCCTTCGGCCCAACTTGCCCACACCGACTAACAAGTCTCATCTGCACTTGTCCCACTGACCTGCTTTTGGTCCTTATCCCTCTAAACCTATCTTTTCCATGTACCTGTATAACTGCTTCTAAAACATTGCGATAATCCCTGTTTCAACTATCTCCTCCGGCAGCTTGTTCCATACACCCACCACCCATTAAGCTGCCCCTTGGGTTCCTATTAAATCTTTCCCCTTCACCTTAAACCTATATTCTCTGGTTCTCGATTCCCCTACTCTGAGCAATAGACTTTGTGATCTATTCTATCATGGATCTATCATGGATAACAAGGGAAATCAGGAATAGTATCAAAGCAAAAGATGAAGTGTACAAATTAGCCAGAAAAAGCAGCCTAGCAGGGGACTGGGAGAAATTCAGAGACCAACAGAGGAGGACAAAGGGCTTAATTAGGAAAGGGAAAATGGATTATGAAAGAAAACTGGCAGGAAACATAAAAACTGACTGCAAAAGTTTTTATCGATATGTGAAGCGAAAAAGACTAGTTAAAACAAATGTAGGTCCCTTGCAGTCAGAAACGGGTGAATTGATCATGGGGAACAAGGACATGGCAGACCAATTGAATAACTACTTTGGTTCTGTCTTCACTAAGGAAGACATAAATAATAAATAAGAAGATAAAAACAAAATGCTGGAACTACTTTGCAGGTCATATAGCATCTCTAGAGAGTGAAACAGAATTTAACTTTCAGATCTATGCAAGGTCATTAACCAGAAGCATTAACTTTTTATCTCTACAAATGCTACTTGGTCTGCTGATTATTTGCAGCATTTTGTTTTTATTTCCGACTTCCTGTATCTGCACTTCTTTTGCCACAATTAGAATATAAACCAAAGAAAAGCACAGGAACAGGTCTGGTCCACCATGCCTGCACTGACCATGATGTCAGTATAACTAATCTCAACCATCTGCACATGGCCCGTATCCCTCTAATTCCCTGCCTGTTCATGTGCCAATCTAAATGTCTCTTACCCACAGCTATTGTATCTGTCTACCACCTCCACTAGCAGTTCCAGGCACATACCACTGAGTTTTAAATACAACCTGTCCAGCACATTTCCTTTAAACTTTCCCCCTCTCACTTTAAACCTATTTCCTTTAGTATTTGCCATTTCTACTCTGAGGAGAAAGATTCTGACTATCTACCCTATCCATGTCTGTCATTTTATATACATCTGACAACCCTCAGCCACTGACGCTTCAGAGAAAATACTCCAAGCTTGTACTAACTCTCCATATAGCTAATACACTCCAATCCAGGCCACATCTTGGTGAATATATTTTCCACCCTTTCACAAAGACTCCACATCCTTCCTCTAGTGTGAAAAGCAGAAGTGCACAAAATACTCAGTGGCCTGACCAAAAGTTTTATATAGCTGCCTGCCACCTTTCATACTCAATGCCTTGTCCGATGAAGGCAAGCATGCCATATGCCTTCTTTACCAGCGTATGTACCTGCGTTCCACTTTCCGGGAATTATTGACCCAACATCTCTCCACATCAATGCATGCGAGGATCCTGCCATTTACTGTGTACTTTCCTCCTGCATTTGACTCCTGTTTTTGCACTTATATTACCTGCTCATTACCTAGTATTACTGATTATTATTAATTTACTGTATTATTGATTATTGTATGTATTTGTGTGTGTTTTTTGCATTAATGGGCCTGGAAAGCTGCAACAAGGAAGAACTTAATTTTACTGTTGCCGATACACATGACAATAAACGCTTTTGACTTGAGCTAAAATGCATAACCTCACACCTCCCATTTATCTGCCGATATTTCCAACATATCTGTCCTGTTGTATTCTTTGACAACCTTCCCTATGATCTACCAATCTTCCAATTTTTGTGTGGTCTGTAAATTTACTAAATGGACTACTTATGTTTTGACCAAAGATAGACTCAAAATACTGCAGTAACTCTGCGGGACAGGCAACATCTTTGGAGATAAGGAATGGGTGAGGTTTTGGGTTGAGACCCTTCTTCAGACAGGTCTTCCTTGACCCATAACGTCACCTATTCGTCACAAGAGATGCAGCCTGTCCCACTGAGTTACTCCCAGCATTTTGTCTCTATCTTCGGAGTAAACCAGCATTTGCAGTTCATTCCTACACACGGTTACGTTTTGATCAAACTTATTTATTATAAACAACAGAAGTCCCAATTCTGATCTTTGCAAACACCACTAGTCAGATACTTCCAGTCAGAGAAACACCCTTCCATCCCTACCTTCTATCGTTTATGCCTAAGCTAATTTTATTTGTCTTGTCATCCATGTCCTTATGAAAGCCGATGTGAAGCACTCATTAAGAGCCACGCCCACTGCCTTGGCTCCACGCAGACATTCCCTCCTTTGCCCTTGAGTGGACCTATCCTTTACCTGCCTGCTCTCTTGCTCCTAACGGGCCAGATTACAACAGAGTTCTAGCCCTGAGATACATTTGTAACTAGAACAGTCCACGAGTCTGAATTGCAGCCTGTGGCAGAGTATTTGAGTCAACACATAGGCCAACCATCGGCAACCAGGGTGCTTAACGCAACCATTCAAATATTGCCGCTAACTGAGTTCCCACAAGACAGGAGATGCCTGCAGCCCCACAGCAGCCAGCAAATCCATCCCACCAGTCTCCCAAATAATGATTAATTTGTACATTCTGTGCATGTCAGGCGCTCATTACCTGGAGAGGACAGGTACGTGTAAAGTGGTTTGGGATTCTCATTAATCCTACTCGACAAGGTCATTTTGTAGCCCATTATAACCTTCCGCCTTCCTTGTTTAAGCTCTTTCCTGCTTCATTTATATTCTGAGGGGGCCTTGTTCAATTTCCGCTTCTTAAACCTTGCATTTGGAAGAAGGATTCTGTTTTTCTATATAAAAAAGGAAACAAATCTTGGAGTAAGTCACCTGCTCTGACAGTTTCTTTTAATGGACTGAGTATAATCACAGTGTAGCATCCTCGAGGGCCGTGAACTGCTAATAATAGTCTGCTATGAACAAGCATGTAAGAACTTGCCTGACACATCCTTCCCATAAACTGGAGCTGCAAGGTCAAATACAACTTGATGAAAACACAATGTAGTTAAAACTGACTTGGATGCCATGCCTGATGCCATGGCTGATATATGCACGATACTCAGGAACTGAGCCTTGTTATTCATTTTCAACCAGAGACGCGTGAATCTGGAGCAAATGGCAAACTGCTGGAGAAGCGCAGTGGGTTGAGCAGCAAATGTGGAGGCAACAGTATGCTTGACGTTTCAGGTTGAGCCCCTACATCAGGACTGAGAGTATAGATGGGAGATAACCAACTTAAGAGGTCTAAGAGATCCAGATGCAGGGCCTCCACCCAAATGTCTATAGTTGCTGCTTGACGTACTGAATACCAACAGCTGTTCATTATTTTTGGCTAGGTTGACCTTGCTGTGGTCAACCATAGATGTCCAAGTTGGTTTGTGTAAAATATCTCACGGAAAAAAGGCTTCACGACTTATGATGGTTAATTCATTAAATTAGTGTTTGCTGTGAGCAGTCTGCCTGAAGCGTTTCTTAACCTGCTGGAATCAGTTGTTTGTCATCACTCCAACTGTGTAAAAAAACATTTAACTTTACTGTTTCCTCAGTAAAATTATATGATAAAAATATGATAAATAGCTTGGTTACACAAACACAAAATTTGGCCAGACACAGAGTGCTGGAGCAACTCAGTGGATCAGGCAGCATCTCTGAAGAACATGGATAGGTGATATCTCACCTTTCTTTTCGTTGTAAACTAATAATACTATGGATACAATAAACTAAACCAAACGGGCAGCACGGTGGCACAGCGGTGGAGTTGCTGCCTTACAGCGCCAGAGACCTGGGTTCAATCTTGACTATGGGTGCTGTCTGTAAGGAGTTTGTACGTTTTCCCTGTGACCTGTGTGGGTTTTCTTCTGGTGCTCCGGTTTCCTCCCACTCTCCAACGACGTACAGGTTTGTAGGTTAATTGGATTGAGCAAAATTGTTAATTGACCTTGGTGTGTAGGAAAGTGCTAGTGTACTGGGTGATCGCTGGTCGGCACAGACTCGGTGGATCGAAGGGTCTGTTTCCTGGTTATACTCAAGTCTAAAATTCTTGACCCGAATCGTCACCTATGCATCTTCTCCAGAAATACTGCCTGACACTCTTGAGTTGCTCCAGCACTGTGTGTCCTTTTGTGTAAACCAGCATCTACAGTTCCTAGTTTCTACAAAGCTCAATCATTCCTGTGTTTTTGCCCAGCAGGCCACCATGCAGCAATGAACCAGCAACATATGATGTCGCCTTCCAGCTTTCCAATGCACAGATCGATGTCCCAACACCCCAATCTTACAGACGATATCCAGGATGACTTCGACTGGGATTCCATTGTCTAATTTGTCTTCATAAGGACAAGCCTGTCAATGTGACTCGGATGTTCTTTTAGCTTCTTGCTTATTTGTGTCGGCCATTGCTGGCCACAATCGCTGGACTGCTGTCTGGACACGCCCCCACCACCACTCTGCAAGAGAGCTGAACTTTTTTTTGAGAGGGGGTGGGGGGTGGGTGGGAAACATGCCCTCTGCTTGCAGTCACTATCGAAACGTGGAGATAGCTGCTGGCCCCCCGCAGTGGCGGAGCAGCGGCAGCAAGCAATGAAGCTTTTTCTAACTCTGAACAGTTTTTTTTTTTTTTAAATCAAAGGGATGTGTTAAAGGTTAATGTCTGAGCATTGTTCACCTGAATGATGTGGCTCAGATGTGATCTAAGGTTGTGTAAGGATGGTACATTCAGTGCAGTTTCTCTCCTGTGTGGGGATTTTATTGGGGAGAAACACTCCAATAGGAGGAAACACACATGGATAGGGGATCAGAAAGCTGGCTTCTAGATGGTCTCTTTGAGGGGAAGTCAGGGTTATTGTCAGTAGCTGGGAGGGGAATATTTTACAAAATGAGTTTCTTTTCAGAGAATTTTGTCTAACTACGGTGCTGCAGAGAAACCTCTCGATTTTTGTTGAAAATCCAGTTGCTGTAAACCAGGATTCGTATTGAAGACAATACTAGGGTAACTGGGGAAAGTGTTCTAACACTTCAAAGATTGCATTGCTGTGGCTTGCATTGTCTTTGAGTCCCCAGCTTTTGTGCACACAACACCAGCTTCCAAGTCTGAACTGTTGGGATTCTCCCCACAGATCCCACCCGGCCGCTCGTCACCACATCTCAAAAGGGTAGCACTAAATTCGGGTTTGCAGGTACCACGTACCGAGTGTCGATGTGGTTTAAATCAGTATCCGAGTGATTAAATGTAGTAGTGTGATGGCAAAGGAGTCTGTCTCTCTCGTTGGTGGTGACTTTATCCAGCAGAGTGTCCTGAGATGAATGTTGAGCCTCTTCTGATGAGTTCGTAATCTTCAAGTCGCAGTCATACAAACATGCAATAGAGTGAAGCACAGACTACAGGGTGCATGCATGGCGAGAACTTCTGAACTGCTAACCATCCCTTTTCCTTTACCACAAGTTACATGATCATAGTAGGAGCAAAACTGGTTACTGCCTTCCTCCTTCCTCTGCTGGCCAAGGGGGAAAGGGCTACAGTCCACCGTATCCCTTGGAGAGGTGATGCAGGGGAAGTATGTTAACCAATATTGCATTTGTCAGTTTTGCATGTTTAGTGGTGGATAGATGAGAATTTCAATATTGGAATCCCATTCTGCTTTTAATACTTGCGTTACACTTTGTTTTAAATGAATTGGAGCTTTTTATATATGCACTTTCTGGAACTGTGCCTACTTGATTATTTCCACCTCCCTTTTATAAAGAAGAATCATCACACCAAGTAGTGCGTTCAGACTGCAATACTGATATGTGGATGCACAATCTTTCTTGGTTCACATTTTAAATTGAGATTCAAGTCAAATCTATGCGAGTATCAACATTGGGGCAGTAGGAACTTTGTCGTAATTTAGTGAATGGGTGCTCCCCGGCACACTTGTCTTTGCTAGTGCATGGTTTTCTTTTGCCCTCCAGCTTCTCTTTCTTTCCCATTGTCTCACTTGCAGATGTGGGATACTGTTCCCATTATTAAGACAGTGATGAAGTGTGTTTTTATCATGTTATATTTTGTCAGCTTGTTGATCCAGGAGTAAACAATGTCAAAATGGACAGGGCTCACTGTTGCCCCAAACATGTCACCAGAAACAGCTGGGAAATTATGACTATCTAATGGCCGAAGTTTACCTACAGCTAAAGCTTGGTTTAATAAATCTTTGTGGATGTGTTAGATGCAAGACTGTATAGTTTGTGAATACCTATAAGGTGTCTTCACTGATTAGAACATTGAACTGAATGAGGAACAACGTGAATCTTGATGTGAACCACAGAGCAGGGATTTAACTTGGCTCATTAATTCTACCTTCCATATTCTTTTTTTTTCCTCTTTAGAAGTGTTGTGATTTCTTGGAAGTCATATTGCAAAAAAACTGGTCTAAAGCATTTTGCGTTTAAAATAATTCTGAATTTTGAATGAGGACATTTTTGCAGCCATAATGTAAGACGGAAGATTGTGATTGATGAAAGCTGGTTTTTAAGATGAATTTTCCCCACAGTAAGTTAGTACTTCTGATTTGTCCTTAGTTGAAATATCTGCAATCCTAAACTCTTAATTTAAAATAATTTGGATTTTCTGTCTTGCTTTTGGTTTACATGAAAAAGTTGTTGGTAGTGCAAGACAATTCCGTTAAAGACAAAGTCTTCTGGCTCTTGCTTGAATTTCAACTTCACCATTGCTTGCCTGCTGATTTTTAATCTCCACTCTTTTAATCCCCTCCCAGTCACAAAGTAGTAGAAGTTGGGGTTAACCATTTTATAGACTTGTAGGTTGTTCAGGTCAAGATTGGTGTCAGTGCTATATAATCAGGATTCATCAGGTTTTTTTTTGCTAAAATGTTTTGCCTTTTCTCACATGACTACTGAAAAAGCTGAAGAAAAAGGGGAATTTAAAATGCTAGAAATTTGCAGCATTTCTGTCGGCCTCTGAATGGAAAAGTAGGTTAATGTTCCATTTGCCATCCCTCACTAATTTCTTGTTCAATGGCAGATCCCACTTAAACACTCTTTTAGTTTCACATGGGCCTTCACATTTTCTGTTTTTTTTAAAAATTGATACTTAATGAGGTAAACCCAAGTAGTTTGAGTATTAACTGGAGATGTGAAATAAAATGTGAAAAAATAAGGAACATTTCCTTAAGCTCAACCAACTGTGCTCGCTTGTTTCTCTTGTGTTGTGTGTCTGACCAATTCAGCTCAAATTGTTATTTATGAATGCACAGTTTCACTGCCACAAGAAACTCTAAGCATTTCTAATTGGACTCTGCAGTCAAGATACTGATAATCGCACAATAACAGTTCTTCCCTCAACAACGCTAACGCTAGACCTAAAACTCCATACTTTAAAAAAATAATGGATACACTACTGGATAGTGACAGAAGCATAAATCCTTCCCCCACCCCTCCCTCCTATTCTGACCCCTTTCTTTCTCCCCTCCCCACCCCGACTGCTGCCCTCACAGAAAATGGAGGTGGAGCGGTTTGGAAGCATGGTAATGGTAGAAATATGCAGTATTAAAACTGGCAATTTATTAAGCACAACTGCAACAAAATAGGCATTAAAATGTGTATTTCAAACCCAGATAGCATTTAGCACTTTAGCTTCAGGGTAAAGTTACTGAGTTTCCAGTAAAAGATTAAAACAAAAATTGTCGGAATAACTAAATTGTATAAAGCTTGCTGTGATGTGGCAAGATGTACTGAAGTGGAGAAATCAGCTGGTGCACTTTTTATATTTAAAATTAATGAAGGTTTTGGGAGGAGGGGAAAGATTGATATGAATGTTTGCTTTGCAAAGGTCCATTAAACAAATCTCCCATTTTTGCGAATAAATAAGCTAAATTTATATGATATAAAATATAAAATATATTACATGTATTACATGAATCCTGCATCCAACCCTTTCTCTGCTTGGTTTTGGTGCCAGTATTGTCAAGTTTTAGCTACTTTCTTAATTTTCTCTTAAAGATAATATTATTACAGCACAGAGTTTAGCAGAAGCGTTATCGGTGTACTTCGACAGATTAATTGAGTCGGACTAGAGCTTGATTCGTATCTTCGAGGGCGTAGAGTTTTTATAACAGCTGTCAAACTAAATCTTTTTGCCAAAGATTCTGAGCTATGTCCTGATTTGTAAATAAACCAGATTGGAGCATTTGTGTAACGTTCCACCAACTTTATTAATTACTGTTATGTTTGACAAGCCAACATTTTGATAAGACAGATATTTTAATAATAGTGCTATCAATCAGCCCAAATTACAATGCATGATAAAAGCAATGACAAGATGTATGTCGCAGCCCATGTTGCAGGAAAATAGGACATCAAATTCAGCCCTTGGAGAGGACGTGTTAGTATGTTATTGAATAACTGAGGCACTTTTAATTATCCAGATCATAATCCTTACACAAGATATCTGACTTTTATATGTAATGTAAATCAGAAAATTGACTCTTTACGATTTTGCATTTGATTTTGGTTGATAATGTTTGCATGATGTGGCAGGCACGAGCCAGAATTTTAACTTATTTTATTTTGTGTTCAGCTTTTTAAGACATTTCATCCCATTAAATAAGGCCCAAGTTTACAATGTATGTGCTTAAAGTTAGTTGTTCATTCAGAGTATATAGTTTTTGAAAAACATTGCTAATGCTTATGTCTGTGATTTTGAAGGCATTTTAGAAAATAATGTTGTCCACATCTTGCGTGCACGTGTGAATTAAGGTTCTGGATTGTGGTAGGTCGATTGTGGGTCTTGGCTGACACTGCTGATTTATATTTGGATGGGTAGGGTTGCAACATAGAATAGTACAACACAGGTTCAGGCCTTCAGCCTACGATGTCTGTACAAGATACTTTTTAACGACTATTTCTCTCATGGCTGAAGCCAAGGTCAGCGAAATTTCCAGGACAGGTTAAAGTCCACTTGGAGTAAAAAGATGTCTCAGCGATACATCTGTGCTATTTTGCGGGAATCTGTCTGGAACTAAAATTAATTAATGATTTATTTCCTGGCAGATTTTAAACTATTGGTTCCTCCTTACTGTTACTGTTATTGCATTTTACAGATTTAAATCTCAACTCTCTAAAATGTTCTCTTGTGTACGACTTGAAACAATATGTAGCGTATTCCCATTTCACCAGACAGCTTCATCTCTGCACTGCCTTCTACACTCTTGCTCAACTCGTCTCTTTTGCCCCGCTGGTACCATTAGTAATTCATCAGTTTTGTAGTTTCTGGAAAAAGTCGCTTTCATGAAAGAAATTGCAACTCTCTTAAGTAAAATCGTGGAACAGTGGAGTTAATATAGACTTCATAACTCCACTAAAGTACACATTTAACATGGAAAATATATACAACTGTGCCGTGCACCTCAGTTCCTTGAATTCTGCAAAATGGAACTTTAAAAAAAAAAAAGCCTTTATATGCTCTCTGGGCAAGTTGTTATCTCAACTAATCCTGTTTGGATTTTAGATTAAATTAGTGAATCAGCCTGCAACAGCCCATCAGAGAGGAATTGATGTGTTCAATCGCTTTTGTATGTTCTTCCCCAGTCTCCATTTACCTCCACATCTCACTCAGGACCAGCAGAGTAAAGCCACTGGGTACCTTTACCCACTGGATATGCTTTGCCTGACTTATGGGAGGCAAGAGAAAATACCCAAGAGACCTTGGGTAGTGCCTGATTTCTAACTGAAAGAGTCATATCATTGGCTGGATCCCATTGTTTACAAATGTTGGCATACTTTAAAACCCCAGTTAGTTTATCTTTTTTAAAGGAAATTACATTAAAATGACCAATGTTGTGAATGTTTTTTTAAATATATATATATTTTTTGAAATTTAGCTTTTATGAGAAAGATGCCAGTTTAACCTGAATACTGCTGGATTGTTTAGTACATCCACTATTTTTAAAAAAAAAATTTGAAAGTTGTAGAAGTATTCAAGATCTAGTAGTCTGCAAGAACGAATTGATCAGTCCCTCGATCAGTGTGCTTGAGTTGCGAAGTTAAGGGCTAAGTAACCCCTCTCCACATACAGTATAGATCTCCTTGGAAAATAATCAATTTATTTTGATGTCTGCACTGTTAAAAAATTTATTTCATGCATGTAGTGTTGCATTCTTGATGTTTTTAAAGAGAAAAAATTGCAAATAATTTCAGACAAAAATATATTTACAGAATCTTCTAAGTAGCAGGAGGCAGCAGCTCGTCAGAGAAACGTTAATGCTGCATTATTCGACAGGCCTGCCATAAAGGGCAGCCTACGATGTAATACAGTATGTAGGATTATAAATATTACTGACTACCTTTAAAAGGTGCATTCTATTTTTAATAAAACATTAATCACTGAAATTGAAACGAATATATAATGTAAGTTAGCCTATACCCTTTTAAAGAAGTTTAATTGACTGTTGACGAATATTGCCTTCCCTTGATAAAAGAATGGGTGGAAAATGCTCCACTTTGGTTCAGAGGACAGCAATGGTGTCAAAGGCAGTAATGTGGGCGTGATAATCTAGAACCAAGATTCTGGGTCCTGAAGGTCAGACTCGCTTGTCGTGGTGGCCTGAGTACAGCCATTCCTCGGGCAATAAGTAGTGAGGTCCGAAGGGAGTGAGAGGGGGAAATCTAAATAATTTTGGGTTTGATGTCGGGACGCAACAGAGCAATTGGCATGGCCAATGGGACCTTCAGGAAAACAAAAGGGGATAATAAAATAATAAATGCAGTAACTTTTCTGAGACTGAGTGTTGCTCAAGATCTTTGACTCGGGAGAGCCGATCTGTATGAAAGCCATTAAAAAGCAAAAGTCTTGAACGTAGGAATAGAGAGAGACTCCAAGTGTTCACTTTCACAGAAGAATGAAGTAAATTTTAGAAAAAAGTGTTTGTTGCAGTTTGCATTAACAGCTGGCAGAATCACTACATTAGTGGATTTCTGCAGTCGAGGGTCACAGCTTTGACTTGTAGTAAGTGGGTGGGAGCACCATTGTGCAAGGAAGGTGATAGTTGCTGGTAAAGGAATGTTTCCTGTGTGAATTCAAAAATAGATTATTCATTTACAGTACTATGGATAAAAGCAGGGATCCTACTTTTCAGATAGGGCAAACCTTATTCTTCTCCTCCCCTACTTTGCACTTGAGTTGAAACGTTCAGAAGATGTTAGTTAGTAAGGTTGGATTTCTCTGTTCCAAAAATCCTGATGAATGCATTTTTTTTAATGACCTGTTGTATATTTAAATAGGTAAAACAAATTGTCCTCTGGCACCTCTACAGTTGAGACGCATCATTCAGAGTTTGGAATGAACTTTGTTCACAGTGTGTGGAACCCAGCAGTGATTGCTGTTGTGACGACAGAGGTGTGTAATTCCTCTGAGGATTTTCTTTTCCATTTTTGACTGTTGTAAATGTATTTTTAAACTTTGTAGCTGTCTCGTGCAACATGGACAGATTTCTTGCAGTAACCAAATGATTTTTTTCCCTCAAAAATCAATTACAATTTGAATTTCCTTATAATTGCACATTAAAGACTTGGACAGAAACTGTTTTCTTCATGAGGTTTTCTTGGAACAGGAGTCTGAACCTCTTTGGAGTTGGCTTATCTCCCCTTGAATGCACTGCCGTTGTGTTACGTTAAAGCTCCCTCTGTGTTTGCAGTAAAGAGGACACGTTGGCAGTTTTGGAATATGGCTACAATACAAGCAGGAGGAATATCGACCTCCAACGTAACAAAAGCAATGTTGGCTTTTGTGGCACATTAAAACAAAATGGAAAAAAAATGTGTTGTGATGTTCATGTGCTTAATTGTAAATATATTTGTCTTTGAAATTGTCCTTTTATTTTTTTGGGGTGGGAAGGGGGACAAGATAGAGACCAGGGTTTTATTCTATGAAAGGAATACAGAGTATTTTGATATTGTGCATTCCAAGGGTGATGTGTACATATCTATGATGTATATAATGATGGCATCACTATCAATTTGTGCAGCACCAGCTCCTCTCTGTACTGCTGTTCCACAGTCAGTGTTTCAGTGTTTGTATTTTTTGTTACTGCACGTTTTATTAATCCTAGCTGAAAGAAAAATGCACAACTATCCTTTGTATCAGTTTACTGCTGTAAAATACTACCAAATGTCATTAGTTGTTGCTGCCAGTCGTGATATGCATGGATGGCACTTATAATAAACGCTGTAGCTTCAGTTGTGTGTTAAGGGCTTCTCTTTTAATGAGACATAATCAAACTTGCAATAGCAGAGACTGTGTGTGTGTGTGTGTATTTAATACTTTGTGTGTAGTTTTGCTTGTTTGTTTTTTAAACAAGAATTTCAGATTGACAACTGTACAGACCAACTTGTAGTTAAGGAAATGACTGGGGGGAGTAACTCAGCAGGTCAGGCAGCATTTCTGGAGAACATGGTTAAGTGACGTTTTGGGTTGGGATCCATCAGAAGGAGGGCGAAAGGAAGAGGCACAGCCCAAAACATTGCCTATCCATTTTCTCCAGAGATGCTGCCTGACCTGCTGAGTAACTCCAGCAATTTGTGTCTTTTGCAAACCAACATCTGCAGTTCCTTGGGTCTAGTTTGTATTTAAATATGGCTTTCACCATAAAAGAATATCTAGGGACCATACTAATAAAAGGGTCAATGTTGTACAGAAAACTTAAAGCAAGGGAAATGGTTGATCTAATTTCTGGGAGGTTTTGAAGAAGGGTAGAGGGATGAAGTGTTATTAAGAGGGTAGGAAAGCTACAAGGCTGTGAACCATTGGTCTATTAATGGCAGGCGAATGCAGAGGACGAAGTTGAACAAAGTACACACAAGAGTACAAGATTTCCAATAGAAAGGGCAAGTATAAGAAAGTACATGAAAATTAACGATTATGGCATCGAAGAAAAGACCTAGCCAGCCAAAGGAAGCATTGGTGAGTCGGACCATAGTGAGTATGTACCTTTTCATCACTCTAGTTTCCTTCTCTCCTGACTCTCCTCTTCTTCAGAGATGCTGCCTGACCTGCTGAGTTACTGCAGCATTTCGTGTCTATCTTCGGAAGCATTAGTGAGATGGATGAAGTTGGGGTCTGCACGGATTCCTTGTATGAAAAAATAACTTACATTTTGCTATGGTTTTAAGTAGGACAGAGTGCCGTGTTGTCTGTAATAGACTAGACAGAATGAATGTTTGTGGGGCTTCATAACTATCCAGCCAGAATATGTTGCCATTAGGGCCATGTGTGTGTACGATGTACTGCTGCAAAGGCTGTGTGTGCATGTGTGCAGGAGTCACTAACACCAAGGTATTGCACTGGCGTTTGTGCACATTGGCTACACAAACTCCAGACAACCCACTAATGCATGTTCCTGTTATGTGCATTTGCATGTGGGTTCTCACGACTGAAGTTACATTGAACAGAGTGGCAGATGATCAAAGGAAACAAAAGTGCTAGCTCGGGCTTCGGACAAAATGAAGTCATAAAGACAATAAAGACAAAGTCAAGGATTGAAATGGGGATATGGATCGTAATAAGTGCTTACTCAGGTTTCTGGACATTTTACATGAAAAATTCCAAGCGACAATATTGAATTGTGGTCCCTTGCATTTCACAGCTGTCTAGTATCTCATCCAAATATCGGACCCACTCAAGACTTCAACGCACTGAACATCGGAGGCGGGTACATGGATAGGACAGGTTTAGAGGGATATTGACAAAACGCACTAGTTGGGACTAGTGTAGCTGGGACATGTTGGTCGCTGTGGGCAAGTTGGGCCGAAGGGCCTGTTTCCACACTTTCACTATGAGAAAGGCAGAGTGGTGGAGCTTGATATGGAATGCCCATCCATGTGCCTCATATTAAAAACTGGCACTCTGTTATGGGTGGTGAATCTGGAATTATTTGCCACAGAAGGCTGTGGAGGCCAAGGCTGGATGTATTTAAGGCAGAGACAGATAGTACGGGTGTCAGAGGTTACGGGGAGAAGGCAGGAGAATTGGGTTAGGAGGGAGAGATAGATCGGCCACGATTGAATGGCGGAGTAGACTTGATGGACCTAATTCTATCCTATCACTTATGATCTTATGAACCTCTTGCTATCAGTAGTACAGGGGATACAAGATGTATAAGCACTGATGAACATCCCAAGGAACAAACATGTGGCTTGTCTGGTCTTTGTAACTCGGTATCATGCAGGTAATGTTATATTGGGAGATGTTCTCAGCAATTTAATTTAATGCATACCCTCCTGTGTGTTAAATCCTGTTGATGGAAAAGTGTGCCAATGTATATCAGGCCTCTTCGTCCAAAAATATTACTTAAATAATGTAAGATGATAAACATGTGGCACTTATCTATCTAGCAAAATGATGATGATAATTATAAATTTTAAAGATAAGATGGATAAAATTTGGGGGCTGATGGATTGAAGCTGTTCTTTCTCTGCATTTATTTTAGGAACTGCAGGTTCCTGTATCATGTAATACCTGCTATCAGTTTAACTAAAAAACGGAGCAGGATATGCAAGACTATATAAGATTGTAGTCCACATCAAATTATTTTTTTGATTATTAAATTATTAATTATTAAATTAATCCGTTATTTAATGGGTACTTTCACTGTAGTTCTATTACCTCAAACACCAAATCTTGTTATGGAAGGTGGAGCCAGTGGATGTATAGTTCAATGGATTGAGTAGGAAGTCAGGTACACTAGTCACTCCAATAAAGTGACCTACTGAAGAAAGTACTGTTCATTAATGTAACAATGGCAACAGATTCCTTTATGATATGAACCGGATATTATGGCTTTTCGCAAACACATCCTACTCTGTTAAAAGCTGATTGAAACTAAGTTGATTCTCGCTTCATCTCCTTAATAGGAAGAAAGCATATAATATAGCAGTCAAAGCAGATATAATTTAGCATAAACTCAATATTCCCGTGATGAAAGCAGCCTATGCCTTTTCTAGTTGGACATTCATACATGAGCTACCTTATAGGGTACGTCTGAGAATTGACCTTTTATTTTAATCTTGTCATTCCGAACGCCCATTTGATCTCGGGCCAAGAGGAGAGCTGACATTCACCGATCTTCAATGAGTAATCTGATTCTCCATGCTTTAGGATGTGAGTTTTGAAGAAAGCGCAGGTTTTAAGATGGGAAAATATTAGCCTTTATTTCTGTGCAAATTTGATTTGGGATTGTGCAACATGACATGACATGTATTTCTGTTCATCTGCTTTGGTTGTACATCTGTGGGCCAGGTAGTGGATGTGTGACAAAATCAGGTGGACAAACATGCAGACTGTTAAATAAATTAAACTACAACCGATGGACATGGTGAGTGCCTGGAATGTTAATCTGGGGTTGGTGGAGGCAGATACGAAAGTAGTGTTTGAGGCTCTTAGATAGGCGCATGATTATAGAGGGATACTGATCGTGTCCAGGCAGAGGAGATTAGTTTAACTAAATTATCTTCCATGTACAGTAAGGTCAGAATCACCTAACCTGAGAACTGGTAGCAGCTAATGCCGAGTGTTCATGGATTGAAGAAGGCTGAGCAAAATGACTGCATCTGACCAATCTGATCTCCTTTTATCGTGTGGGCCAAACCAACTTTGATGTTTATGCATGCAAGGAAGCATCCAGCCAACCACGTCAGTCCTCCCACATCTGGCCATGAATGATGGCCAGTCCAATAACTAATGGGAGGAGATGTCTCCAAGAGTGTTGGACTGATGAGGCTGAAGCATTTACAATTATGCTCAGCTGAAAGTGCAGCGTTGATCCAATTCTGGTTTCCTATGGAACTCCTACCATCCATCCAACCAACTGAGACAAAAGCACACTGGATAGCCACCAAGTGGTGCCAGGAGTGGAAGGAAACCTCATCTCCATTACGCAGCTACATCTCTTATATAACATATAACCATATAACAATTACAGCACGGAAACAGGCCCTCTCGGCCCTTCCAGTCCGTGCCGACCATTTGTTTTCCCCTAGTCCCATCTACCAGATAAAAGCTGATAGATGGGACTAGGAACAAGCTCTTTTCCCTAGTCCCATCTACCAGCTCTTCTCCAGATAAAAGCTGTCCAGGGTCTGATCTCCCCAGACTTGGTACTGGAGTTGGGCGTTTCAATGCCAGCGTGTGGAGATGGGGGCTCCGCCAGAACTCAGCCTGTGAATGCGGAGCAGAACAACAGACAGCCAACCATGTCATCCCTGGGTGCCCGCTCTACCACCCACCAAATGGAGCTCAGGGTCCGGCAGACATTGACGCAGAGACAACAACCTGACTGCTCAACACCCGGCTTGAGACCTAACTATTCCTTTGGTTTATGTTTCATTTGCAAGAAGAAGAAGAAGATCATCACAGATGCCTGCCCTCGTCTATTTGATTCATTCCAAATGGTAAAATTGATGAGAACATTGGATAAAGCAAAGGGTGTGGTACCAGGCAACATTCTAATTGTGGTAGAAACAAGGAACTGCAGAACTGGCTGGGCACGGAGCCAAGCTGCTCCAGCACCATTATAACACTGGCATATGCACAGCAATTATGGGAAATTGCCCAGGTAGGACCTATCCACAAACAGCAGGACAAATCTAATCTGACAAATTACGTTTTTATTCCTTTATCTGTACACTGGGCGGCCTGAATGTAATCATGTATAGTTGCTTCTGAGTGGATAGCACGCAATGAATAGCTTTTCACTAAACCCCCGTACTTGTGACAACAATAAACTACTCAATTAGCCTATCTTCAATTATCAGTAAAGTGATTATATGATGGAAGCGATCAGCGATGGCATGCATTCACCAATAACTCAATTCACTAATTTGGGTTTTGCCAGGAACATTTGACTCAAGCCCAAGTGAGAGAGTCTAGGATCAGAGGGCACAGTCAGAGTAAAGGATGTACCTTTAGAAAGGAGATGAGGAATTTCTTTATTCAGAGCATGGTGAATCTGTGGATTTCATTGCCACAAAAGGCTGTGGAGGCCAAGTCAGTGGACATTTTTAAGGTGGAGAACGACAGGTTCTTGATTAGTAAGGGTGTCAAGGGTTGTGGGGAGAAGGCAGTAGAATGGGGTTGAGAGGGAGATAGAGATCAGCCGTGATTGAATGGCGGAGTAGACTTGATGGGCCGAATGGTCTAATTCTGCTCCCACAACTTTATGAAGACCTCATCACAGCCTTGGACCAACCGTGAGCTGGATTCCAGAGATAAGATAAGAGGGTCTGCTCTTGAAGCTAAACATGGCATCAATGAGCTCAATCAAGTCAATGGTCTTCCAACTGAAAACATTTGCGGTTGTATTTATACCTCGCACTAAGCAAAACAGTTACGATGTGATAGAACTTTATTTATCCCAGGAGGGTAACTGATCTGCCAACCGACATAAAAAACACAAAATAAATGAAACATGAAGTTAAAGTCAGAAGTCAATTGCGCCGACCCCAGGATCCAAGTGCTGGAGTTCTTCACGGTCCAAGTCCTTCACGGTCATCAGCAAACATCTCACTCTGTGCTCGAAGTCAGGATACCCCAAGTAAGACAGGACTTTCCCAACAATTCCTTGTTCGGTGGCAAAACCGTTTTGTGTGCATTAACGTTGGTCAAATGCAGTCACTTCCACGTTTAGATTTTCAAGAAATCGCACCAACTTCTCAAATATCCTCAATGTGCAACGTAAGTATCTGAAGTTTTCTTTCCCCCATTATTTGCGAAGTTGCTCACTGTCGGTTTCTGTTTAGTTTTATTTATGTTTAGTTTAGTTTAGAGATACAGTGCGAAACAAGCCCTCCGGCCCATCTAGTCCAGCGATCCCCGCACACGAGGGACAATTTAATGGTTTTAATACAAAGCCATTAACCTGCAAACCTGCGCGTCTTTGGAGTGAGGGAGGAATCCGAAGAATTCCTCGGATTCCACGCAGGTCACGGGGAGAACTTGCAAACTCCGTAAAGACAGCGCCCGTGGTCAGGATCGAACCCGGGTCTCCGGCGCTGTGAGGCAGCAACTCCACCGCTGCAGCCACCGTGCCGTCCATCACAGTTGTATTTACTGTATAATTACTGCTGGTTATAGGCACAAAATGCTGGAGTAACTCAGCGGGACAGGCAGCATCTCTGGAGAGAAGGAATGGGTGACGTTTCGGGTCGAGACCCCTCCTCAGACCGGTTAGGGGGATAAGGGAAACAAGAGATATAGACGGTGATGCGGAGAGATAAAGAACAATGAATGAGAGATATGCAAAAAAGTAACGATGATAAATGAAACAGTCCATTGTTAGCTGTTGGGTGAAAACGAGAAGCTGGTGCGACTTGGGTGTGGGAGGGGTAGCGAGAGAGAGGGAATGCCGGGGCGACCTAAAGTGAGAGAAATCAATAATCATACCACTGGGCTGTAAGCTGCCCAAGCGAAATATGAGATGCTGTTCCTCATATTGTGAGTGTCTATTCTTTGCCACCTTGTGGTGCGGGTGATATTGCAATCAAGGAATTACCTGCCCTCGTACATCTGAACCAAAGATCATAGAGTTTTATGATCTTTGATCTGAACAGGGCTGGCACAATTACAATGAGCATCTGCAGGCAATTCAAATGAGTGTCGATCTTCACAGCTCGATGTAGGCAGTGCAGATCACACTATGTAGTTGCGCCATTATTTCCACTCTATTATGTTGTATTAAATAACCCGGGAACAAGCGAATGTTAAAGGAATGCAAAACTATGGGTCTTCTGCCTTGATGAGAGATAAATAAGGTAACATGGACAGATGTAGAGGATGCATATATCTTGTGGATGGAGGTGATAAGGTGGTAATGTTGGACAAGGTAAATGGTGGCAGGCTAACTGTGGCAAAGAGAAGAAGCAACACAGCAGTCAGGACAGTAGACCCATGAGATCATAAGTGATAGGAGCAGAATTAGGCCATTCAGCCCATCAAGTCTACTCCGCCATTCAATCATGGCTGATCAATGTCTCCCTCCTAACCCCATTCTCCTGCCTTCTCCCCATAAGCTGACACCCATACTAATCAAGAATCTGTCTATTTCCCTGGTCAACTCATCCCTTCCCACCAAAACCACCCCACCAACCACAGAAGATGCAACTCCTGTCACTATACCTCCTCCCTTGATTCTGTTTAGGGACCCTGACAATCCTTTCAGGTTAGGCAGAGGTTCACTTGCACCTCCTCCAACCTCATCTACTGTATCCGTTGTTCAAGATGTGGACTGGGAGATTGTTTCGTGGAACACCTTCGCTCAGTCCGCGTGAACCAACTTGATCTCCTGGTTGCTGGACACTTTAATTTTCCTTCCCATTCCTACACATCCTTTCTGTCCTTGGTCTCCTGTGCATGGCAGATGCAGTATAATGTGGATAAATGTGAGGTTATCCACTTTGGTGGCAAAATCAGGAAGGTAGACTATTATTTGAATGGTGACCGATTAGGAAAAGGGTAGATGCAGCGAGACCTGGGTGTCATGGTACACCAGTCATTGAAAGTAGGCATGCAGGTGCAGCAGGCTGTGAAGAAAGCAAATGGTATGTTGGCATTCATAGCAAAAGGATTTGAGTACAAGAGCAGGGAGGTTCTACTGCAGTTGTACAGGGTCTTGGTGAGGCCACACCTGGAGTATTGCGTACAGTTTTGGTCTCCTAATCTGAGGAAAGACATTCTTGCCATAGAGGGAGTACAGAGAAGGTTCACCAGACTGATTCCTGGGATGGCACGACTTCCATATGAAGAAAGACTGGATAGACTTGGCTTGTACTCGCTGGAATTTAGAAGATTGAGGGGTGATCTCATAGAGACTTACAAAATTCTTAAGAGGTTGGACAGGCTAGATGCAGGAAGATTGTTCCCGATGTTGTGGAAGTCCAGGACAAGGGGTCGCAGTTTAAGGATAAGGGGGAAGTCTTTTAGGACCGAGATGAGAAAGTCGTTTTTCACACAGAGAGTGGTGAATCTGTGGAATTCTCTGCCACAGAAGGTAGTTGAGGCCAGTTCGTTGGCTATATTTAAGAGGGAGTTGGATGTGGCCCTTGTGGCTGAAGGGATCAGGGGGTATGGAGAGAAGGCAGGTACAGGATACTGAGTTGGATGATCAGCCATGATCATATTGAATGGCGGTGCAGGCTCGAAGGGCCGAATGGTCTGCTCCTGCACCTAATTTCTATGTTTCCTCCATCGTCATTGTGAGGTTAAACGAAAATTGGAGTAAATTTCATTGCTCTCTCTCTCTCTCTTTTTCTCCCCCCCCCCACCCAAGTCGCACCAGCTTCTCATTTTCATCCGACAAACATCTTGCAATGACCTGTTTCCTTTATCATCGTTACTTTTTTGCATATCTTTAATTCATTGTTCTTTATCTCTCTACATCACCGTCTAGATCTCTCGTTTCCCTTATCCCTAACCAGTCTGAAGAAAGGTCTCGACCCGAAACGTCACCCATTCCTTCTCTCCAAAGATGCTGCCTGTCCCGCTGAGTTACTCCAGCATTTTGTGTCTTCGGTTTAAACCAGCATCTGCAGTTCCTTCTTACACAAGAATCTATCTACCTCTGCCTTAAATATATCCATTGACTTAGCCTCCACAGCCTTCTGTGGCAAAGAATTCCATTCCTCTGACTAAAGAAATTCCTCCTCATCTCCTTCCTGAAATAATCTCCTTTAATTCTGAGGCTATGACCTCTAGTCCTAGACTCTCCCACTAGTGGAAACATACTCACAACACACACTCTATCCAAGCCTTTCACAGGCTATTTTCTAAAGGGGGAGAGAATCCAGAAATTGCAGGTGGAATGGGACTTGGGAATGCTGGTGCAGGATTCCCAAGAAGTGAATCTGCAAGTCGAATTGGTAGTAAAGAAGTCAAACACAATGCTAGCATTTATTTCATCAGGGCTTGTATACAAAAACAGGGATGTAATGCTGAGGCTCTATAAGCCACTGATCAGGTTGCATTTGGAGTATTGTGAGCAGTTTTGGGCACCATATCAGTGCTGGCTCTGGAGAAGGGCTCCGGGGAGGTTGATGCCAGGAATGAGTGGGTTAACGTATGATGTGCTTTTGACGGCACTGGGCCTGTACTTGCTAGTTTAGAAGAATGAGGACGGGCCTTATTGAAACGTACCGAATAGTGAAAGGCTTGGATGGAGTGGATGAGGAGAGGATGTTTCCACTAGTGGGAGAGTCTAGGACTAGAGGTCACAGCCTCAGAATTAAAGTATGTTCCTTTAGGAAGGAGATAAGGAATTTATTTAGTCCGAGGGTGGTGAATCGGTGGAATTATTTGCCACAGAAGGCTGTGAAGGTCAGGTCAATGGATATTTTTAAAGCAGATATATTCTTGATTAGTACAGGTGTCAGTGGTTATGGGGAGAAGGCAGAAGAATGGGGTTAGGAGGGAGAGATAGATCAGCCATAATTTAATGACGGAGTACATTTGATGGGCCAAATGGCCTACTTCTTTCTGCTCCTATTGCTTATGATCCAGTGCATTGGGGGCCAAGGGCAGGCAGAGTGATGGTGGCATGTTTACTCGTTGTCAGGCAATGCCAGTGGAATACTGATCAGAAGTTCGATCTTTCAGATGCAATATTAAACAGTTCTTCTGTCAGCATGGTAGACCCTAACAGTTTCATAGCACTTTGAAGATGTTATGGGAAGTGTCTTGCCGTCCACATCAATATCCATCGCCCATATTTTATTCTCATTGCTAACTGTGGAGTATCGCATGTATAAAAATACACTCGTTATTCCAATGTAATTGATTTTTTTAATTAAATGCTTTGGAACATAGCCAAGACAGAATAAAATCACAGTAGGATTGTTGGAAATGGGTGCTTGTTGATCAGTGCAGATCTGAAGGACTTGAAGGGACTGTTTCTGCACTGAGTTATTTTGTGACTCCAGAGGAACAGAAATCTGCTCTTTGTCAATTTGGGTAGGAAAATTATTTTTCATGTAATACCTCATTAAGATTTACCATTTTCGGTCCCAGGATCTAAGGTGTAGGTGGATAAAGATGAAGGATTTTGCTCAGTGTGTTTTCATTGAGGAGTTGCAGTGAGCGATGTTATAATGCAATCGCTTGTAGAAACAGTAGGGAATCGGCAAGTTTATATTCCAACAGAAAAATATAAAGTCGTTAATTCCTTATTTATGTCCCTCACTTTAAAATAAAGGCATGTAATGAGAAACAGATGCCCGATCACCTCATCACTGCTTATCTACAATGCACTTGTTCCCATCACTGCTCACTGATGGAAGATGAAAACCCCTGTTGAACCCAAAATTACTTTGTCTGAAACCTTGACTAACCTTTGCAGTTGTTGTCATTTCATTTCTTTGATGCGTGTATTTGAGATTCAGTAAAACATTACAAGACGGATAGGTGTGGCAAATATCTGTTAGTTCGCAGCTCCACCATTGAACTCAAAGGGAGTTGCACGGATCTGCAATTTATCTTTGTTTAATGAACATGGAGAGAAAGGTTGGTCCTAACATATAACCGGTGCAATGTCACCTTTTGTATGAAGCTGTCCAACTCCTGATATTTCTCTTCAGTTGACAAAGGTAAAGTAGAAATCATATTAATTTTGTCCCCTCCGGGTCTCCCCCCCCCCGGTCCTCACTGGAGAACAGCTTCCATTTAGCTTTCTGACTACAAATTCACGTATTTGTTTAACATTGATGATTCAGCGAGTCGTGCCCGCTGAGTTACTCCAGCACTGTGTTGTTTAGAAAGATTAATGGTTGTGCCTGCATGTGTGGCAGGTACAAAGGAAACATATTTGGCTCTGAACCAGAATGTTGTGAGAGATAACTAGCATCATCAAAGTTGTTGATTTTGCAGGCACGCACGGTGTGAATCCGCTCACTCTTCTCCCTCCAGGCAGTAGCTCATTTGACACCAATTAGTCAATGCAAATGTACATTCGTTTTTAACATACACCCCTTTGCCGACATTTCATTTGTCTGATGCGTGTATTTTTGTAAGCTCGCATCTCCACCAAGGAACTAAAAGGGAGTTGCATGGATATGCACATTTTTGTTTAATGGCCGTGGAGAGAAAGGTTGGTCCTGACACAAGGCACCGGGTCTCGACCCGAAACGTCGCCTATCTCCTTCGCTCCTTAGATGCTGCTGCACCCGCTGAGTTTCTCCAGCTTTTTGTGTACCCTCGATTCTCCAGCATCTGCAGTTCCTTCTTTAACACCTTTTGGATGATGCTGTCCCAACTACCATGTCAACCTCCCTGTATTCACCAGGAGTTGATAATGGAAGAAGGTAAAGTGGCAATCATGTTATTTTTCTCTCCCACCTCCTTCTCTTCAGCTCCTCACTGGAGAACATCTTTCATTTGGCTTCCTGAAGGTTGTGACAGATAACTAACAACATCAATGTGAATGTACACTCATTTTTAACTCCCCCTAACAAATGGCATCTTATTATTGTTTTTTTCACAACCTGCACCCCAAAAGCAGTGGCAAATAAAATGGTAAAATACATAAAAATTTAAGATGCATTTATTAGAACATATGGATAATTAAATTTATTTGTAAGAAAATCAAAAATAGTTTTTTTCACACAACTTATTTCCTCGATTTTTGGACAGCAACATTACAGTTATAGAAAATAGGTAATTTTTCAGTATACATAATGTACCAAACAAAGCTCATGCAGATTCAACAATGCCGGAATAATTTAGTGAGCAAGTTCTATCCGTTTACTGAGTGCATCCCCACCTCCCACAGAACAGGTGGAATGCTGCTGAGTCCAGACAGAATTCCTGTTTATCTCTGGGAGAACCGGTTCTAAGGTAGAACACAGGCACAATGACATTAATGGATTCTTGAAGAACACAGATACAGCAGAGTCAGACACGACACACACACATCCCACTCCCCATCATGTTCCAGGGACAGCAAATTGTACAAAGCCAAACAAATATTCTCGATGCAAAGCTACAGTCCCTCAACCTGTACCTTCAGCTTTAAAGCAGAATAATGTCCTGAAGTGGACACACAGCTAATTCAGTGCTTTTGAAAGTAGAACAGACATCACTGGCACAAACATCTGGCACAAGTCTTTGACACAAGTTTTTAAACACAACAGACAGACAAGAAAAAGACACATTGAGCCCAAGATTACCCATGCAATGGAATGTCGACTGTTGAAATAAAAGACCGTTGGGTGTAAATAAACCAAAGCTAATTGTTTAAGCCCCTATTGAGATGGGAGTTTGAAGCATTAATTCATGCTGTTGAACCAACAGTCCTAACCACCCAGAGCTTGTTACACCAACCACCTCTTCCACCACATGGAGGGACTGATGTCAAGCCCACCAGATGCTCGCTCACACAGGTGCAGCAAGGATTATTGACCATTGTTGAGGAGCAAGAACGGGCTGATATTCTGCTTTCAGTCAGTTGTACTGTAACCAAGACAGCATCAAGCCAGTTGTGGACCAGGGAATGAGCAGACTTCCCTGGCCTGAGACCAGAAAGAGGTAGAACTAGTTGGCCAGGGAGCACTTTTATCTCAAAAAGGTTTTTGGTGTAAACCTTGTTCTGGCAAAGGGTTATTACCAATACTTTATTGCAGAAGCTCTCAAATCTATTACAGCGATCCAGAAGTTTTGCATCAGATTGCCAGCATCTGTAAGGCGTCACCATTTGTTTCATTTGTCTCCCTGCTATGTCTGACAGCTTGCTAAGCCTGTTCCCTCGACACCTCAACCCCACCTCTCTACCCCATTACAGCACAAAAAACGATTTCATACGGTGCACCCAGTGCAAATAGACAGTTGTAAAGAAAGAGACAAAGTGCTGGAATAACTCTTCAGTCTGAAGAAGGGCCCCGACTATCCTTGTTCTCCTGAGATATTGCCTGACCTGCTGAGTTACTCCAGTACTTTGTGTCTTTTTTTGTAAGCCACCACCTATAGTTCCTCATGTCTATGGCAATGTTTGCAAAGAGTTGTTTCAAGGATATTCCATTCACAGTGTGATCCACTTCTAACCTCCACACTGGAGGTAACCGAAGATGTTGAACATTTAAATATTTTTTCCTCAGTCTCAATCATTTGAATATTTCTTGCCTTGATTTTTAGCACTTTCTTTATGACCTCTGATCCAACAAAATAAACATATATTTTAATTTTAAAAGGCACTTCTCTTGTGTTTTCTTAAAACGTTTTTAAACAAACAGATTGGAACACCTTGGTGACTCAACACTAACTGGGTTGTTCTGTACAGGAACTAGTTCTGAGATCAACAGAACTTGTGATGTCTTTCTGATTCCACAAACAACACAGTTCTGCCGGGCCCACCTGATGTGTGACAGAGCTCCTGCCCACAGGTTGAAGGCAGGGGGTTGGGAAGGCAACACTGTTCCCTCCTGCTGCTCCCACTCCAGGAGGGGCATCGCATACAAAGGGCAACAGGTAGACACTTTGTTCTGTACAGGGAGGTCACGATGGAAGAGAAGCCACAAAGGGTGTTTGGTTGGTATTTTCTAAAGACGTTTCCCATGCTGCTGGGATGAGGATTTGGAAGAACTGAGATGGCACCCGTTGCCAGAGCTTGGAGGAAGACCTGATATAGATTACACACAGTGCTAACTAATGGTGTTTCTGTATGACACACCCCATTGGGACACAAACCTCAGAGCCACATAACACAGACCAGAGTGGGAACTTCTTCCACTGCCTCCCAAGGACATGCTAGTAATCCCTGCCCAGCTGCTCAAAACATTCATACACTACAGATGGACAATGCATAGTTAATCTTTACCGATGCCCACTCCAGGAACTTGTATCTGCAGGGTGTAACACAAGTGTAAATACAGTCAGATACTGGGTTTGATAGGTAGCTGCTCGCCCACAGCAGGGAGTATGAAGGGAGCTGACGCTGATTAGTACACTTGGACCATCCAAGTGTACTAATCAGGCAATGAAAGTACACTTGGATGAAATGAAAGCATCTTGTGCAGGCCAGCACCTTCATAATGAAGCACCCACATTATGACAAATGACACAAGCTCCCAGGAACCCAAGAAAGAAATGCTCAATCTATCCCATATTAACTAACTCCACTGTGTTACATTCACCATTTAACAGGTAATATGCTACTGATTTCCGATGATTAGATGCCAGAGGTAAAAGCAGATTTTGGTATGAACAATTTAAAGCACTAAAGCAATTTGATCTGACTTAAGATACCACAAATTATTGGTGTTTTCCCCTCGTGTATTACCAACCCATTTATTTTGCACATGGTGTCAAATCAAACTTATCATTAAAATCGTATCCATGACTGCAATGAGCAGCCACGTGTTAATGGGGGAAACCGAGAAGAGGTGAATTCACACTGAGGTAATTCCTTTACGAGGCAGGGAGAGAGACAGCAGGAACCTCCCCCCCCCCCCCAAAGCTTCAGCTTCAGGTGGTCTCTAGGGGCCGTCTTGGTTCAGATTTGTCAGAAGGAAGAGAGGCTTTGTTGGGCAAATTAACACAGTCCATTAAGGCCAAAGTCCCTTTCAAAATGTCACCAAGGCCCTGGGAGCTTCACCCGCTGCCTCAGTTCCCGTATTAGACTGAGAACAGGACTTTACTTTCAGAATCACGTACCAGGAATAAAGCAACTGGTCAAGATCAGCAAATAATAACATTGGAAACAATGCATTTGGTTAGGCTTGGTGAACATCGACCATTGCTTCTCATTTCAGCCCTGCTCATATCCCCAAGCCCTCACAAGTGGCTGGTGGTAGAACGACAGCCTGAGGATCTGCTTGGAAGTGAAAGAGGCAGCTCTGTCCATTCACACTGGACATTGTGGTCAGTGGTGTCTCTGGTACATCCCATCCCCATCTCCCACCCTTCCCCTTACCCAACCTACTCTTGAAAACAAACGGCAGTCTGTCACCTGGGCTTTTGCCAAAGTTAGAAGCCAGATCCTCAGACTTCCTGCACCCTGCAAGCGGCTCAGGCAGAGAAGGCTGGCTCTACTTGAAGGCCGACTGCAGATCCTTGAAGGCAGCTCTCTTCTGTTTCTTTTCCTCCGCCTGTTTCTTCTTTTCCTCCTGCTCCTCCTTGATTTCCTGCTCGAATCGGTTGGAGTCATTGATTGCCTGAAGCTGCAGACGTAATACATTGTTATCGAGCTCAAAGCTGACGTAAACTCACAATGAACAAAGGCAATAGACAATAGGTGCAGGAGGCCATTCAGCCCTTCGAGCCAGTACCACCATTCAATGTGATCATGGCTGATCATCCCCAAAGACCATTGTTTGCACAATCGGATGGGTCTCAACATAATTGGAGAGAAATAAACTGCACATTTACAGAGTTTAAATTATCCAAGATACAGCAAGGAAACAGGCCTTTCGGCATACCGACCATCGAAGACCCGTTCACACAAGTTCTATGTTATCCCACTTTCTCACCCACTCCCTACGCACTAGTGTCAATTTACAGAGTGCCAATTAATCTACAAACCTGAAGACAGACAAAAAATGTTGGAGTAACTCAGCGGGACAGGCAGTATCTTGCATTGAAGGAATGGGTGGCGTTTTGGATCAAGACCCTTCTTTAAACTGACACTCAGGGAGAGGGAAACAAGATATATGGAAGGGTAAGGTGTGAAAACTAGAGATCAAAGGAGACAAAGCTCAGTTCCGTCAATCACATTTAATCTACAAACCTGCACGCCTTTGGGATGCAGAAGGGAAAGCAAACCCATGCGGTGATAGGGAGAACTTGCAAACTCCAAACAGACAGCATCCGAAGTCAGGATGAAATCCGGGTCTCTGGCACTGTGAGGCAGCAGCTCTACCATCTGCGCTACTCTTTAATTCAATTTACACAGATAGCAATGAAACAGGCTGTTTGCTTCACACACAACTCCTCATTAACCTCAGTGTCTGGGATTACAAATTTACATCTAAAGAAGATTTCTTTATTCCAGCCTCCAGAAAAATTGCAACATGATCCGTGAAAAAAGTTAGATTCTGGGCTAACTCGGACACTAGACTGGCAGAAAAGTGCTACTGAGGCCTGGACAGATGTAAACAGCCTGGATAGAATGGGTCCGATGAGCACAATGTCCTTTCGCTATCCCAGACTTTCTGGCGCTGCCATCTATGCAGACTAGAACAGCACAAAGAAGCTGTTTTCTCTCCTAGTTTACTGCCACACGTCCAAAGACGTGCGGGTTTGTAGGTTAATTGGCTTCAATAAAGATCGTAAATTGTCCCTTGTGTGTTGGATAGTGCCAGTGTACGGGGTAATCGCTGATCTGCGTGGACTTGGTGGGCCGAAGGGCCTGTTTCCACGCTGTATCTCTCAATAGGGAATTCAGGAGAAGCATGCTAACTGTACAGAGTGGTTAGAATGTGGGCATGTTGCCATGTAAAGCGTTTGAATCACGAAGTATTGATATTTTTAAAGAGGTCGGTGAACAGGAAGGATTAGAAGGGGATGTTGATGGGATGAAAAGAGAAGCATCAGCAGAACGGTGCGAGAACAATGACCTGGCTGTAGTTACTGTGTGATTCAATACAAGCCCCGACACTTACACATGACAGTCAATAATCAAAACAGTAACTCGAGTTTCAAGTGACACTTACCTTGGCTTCGAAGAAGGTTGTGGCACCTTTCACTCCCTCCGTTGAGACATCGATTTCAGACAACTGGGCAAGAACGTGCAATCCACTGTCTTCAGCCAACTCTCCGGCTGCTGCCTTACGGAAAATTAGCAGGAACTGAAGGGCAAGAGAGGAGAAGTGGTATGAAGGAGAAGTCTGCTGGTCGATAAGAATGGACACAAAGCAAGTTGGTGGTAAGACCAGGAGACTGGGGCCAATGGTTTAACGTATACTTCTGGAGATCTCACACAAGGGAAAGCAGCAGCAGCTAACTGGCCATCACTATCAGCTCCACTCACTCCTATAGCAACACCTGCAAGCTAGGACCATGATGAGAACATCTCCTGAACCAATACCAGATGAGTCGCTGCCCTCAATTCAGTGGTTCAACGTCAAACTTGTTAAGTGATGTTAAAGTAACTTAACATCAAAGTTATTAAATTTATATATATACATATATACACACACGCATGCATTATGTATTTAAATTCATGAATCACATAACTTTATGTATGTATGTAATACATATTTAAATACAAATTCATTATAAATTAATTTATGTTTTTTTCCAAAACTGACCAATTTTCAAAAAAATATCGACAACCATATTAAGTTCCAGAATAAAAGGACACAAAGTGCTGAAGTAACTCGGCAGGTCAGGCAGCATCTCTGGAGAACATGGATAGGCAACGATTCAGGTTGGGATCCTTCTTCAGCAGAACTGGACAAGAACATGCAAACAAACCACTGGTGGGTTACACAAAAAGCTGGAGAAACTCAGCGGGTGCAGCAGCATCTAAGAGGCGAAGGAGATAGGCGACGTTTCGGGTCGAGACCCTTCTTCAGGGACCACTGGTGGGATTGCTCAGTAACTGTGGAATCACTGGGATGCAGCACTCTGAGCGACCAGCAGAGGGGGATAGCAGCACAGTCTTGAACTCTTCATCAGACACTAAGCTATTTCCACCATTATTCCCCACCCACCTGCTCCAGTCCTCATTAGGTTCATGTGCTAGTACTTCAGCCCTTTCTTGCCTCATTCCTCAGACACAGGGCTGGAATGTGCGTTTGTTTTCCCTTATCTGCAGAATCAGCAGACACAGACCTCATCTAGGAGCCCAGGTGGGGCAAGTCCCAGACAGGTTCAACAAAGCAAGTGAGGCCACGCTGCCAACTGCCTGATGGCCCACGTATGGGGAAATGTGGATAGGGTCTGGGGAGGGGGAGGTCACTATAGAACACAGAACAGATCGTGATTACATTTTATCTGTATATGCCTCGTTGTCACCTTCCCCAAGTTAACAATGATCTATTCTACATTTTCCTTTAACTTCATCCCCTTCAGTGTCATAACCATTCCCTCCATAAATGCCGCCCGACTAAATTTCTCCAGCAGATTGAGCTTTGTACATCAATTAATGTAAGAATTAAAGCAATAACCTTCCAAATATAAGTTGTACCAACTATTCCTGTAACCAACACTGAGACACTACAACATCTAGCCTAGTGACCAGGTTTAGGCTTATTATTGGCACATGTACCGAGATACGGTGAAAAGCTTTACATGCTATCCAATCAAATCCAATAATGTTGTACATACAGGGTTTGACTAAACTGGATGTGGGAACCAGGAGGAGGGGGTCAGTGACACTGGTCACTGGAGGTGGTCTAACCTTCTGCTGCGGGAGGCCCGTACCCAGGGCACAAAGGCCGAAGGTGCAGAGAAAAGGACATCTCACTGGCGATTCGAATGAGGTGACGGCTGCAACACACCTTTATGGCCAGCTGCAGCATGGACTGTGTAAAATGGTGCCAGAATCTGGGCACTTTTGCAGTGGACTGTTTCCATGCATGGTGTAGTTAATCGGGGATAATATGGCAATAATCTCTTAAACTATGTGCAAAAACTGTATTTCACTGTACCTTGGTACGCATGACAATAAAAGAACCATTGACCGATTAGTCCGTGGGATACCACAAGTCTCCTGTGTGTAACCCAGTAATTTGCCTTTGACACAAACGTCGTGCAGGTCAGCCCTCCAGACCCCAGCCAGCAGAGCACAGTACCTCTCGGAAGCTGAGCTTTCCGTCAAAGTCCTCATCAACCTCCTTGATCATGTTCTTCAGCCCCAGGTGGGTCTGAGGAGCCTCCAGCTTCTCCATCATCAGCTTCAACTCCATCAGGTCGATGAAACCGTCCTTCCCAGCATCATATCTGTGGTGGTCAGAGACAAACCAGGTCACACACAGTCGGCAGTTCGTCATGCGGTGGGGGGGGGGGGGGCTAGAGGCGTCAGCACAGGTTTATGAGGGTGGGGCTATGGGACCAGAGGGCAAAGAGCAGTAAGCACCATGTGGGGGGAATTGGTGAACAGGGGGGGGGGGGGGGGGGGGAAGGGAATGGTCTTGCAGAAACAGCAGAGGCATGAGTAGGTTTCCTTGGTTTAAGTGATAGAACACAGATTTAGAACATAGAACACTGCCAGTCCCAGAGGTAATCCAGACAGACTCCCTCCATAAACCCTGAGCACACCAGACCGACAGCCTTCTAATTTTGTTTTGAAACATTTGGCACCACATTTTGCCACATTTGGGTAAAAATGTGCGCACACGCCGAGCCCTTGGATATAGTATCAGGCATTATGATTATAACCAACCCAACTCGACATTCCTGCGTGACTCTGGACAGATCACAGCTAATTCCCCAAATAAGTAACCATTGCACAAGACGCAGCAATGTTGTGATTGTACATGGTGCAGTTCTGAGCAAACTGTGTTCACAACAGGCAGCTATGTGTTTCAAACCACCATGGGGTAGGGGGTGTGGCGAGGAAGAGAAAGGGTGAGGCAATCAGAGCACATTCTGGCAGTTTAGGCTTCTACAAAAACCAGGGGAGCAAAAAGAGAAGCTTCAAGACCCAGACCCCCGTCTCGGGAAGGCAGGGTGAGAGGGACCTCTGTCTTTGAAGGGGTCCCTCTCGTCACATCCCTCGCTGGGGAAAGGATCAGTCAGAGTCTACCCTATCTAAGCCTCATAATTGTACATACTCCCATCAGGTCTCCCCTCAGCCACCACACAAACTAACCAGTGACATTGCCAGATCGATCTACGTTGCACAGCAGAGGAACAGTTGAACACGTGAGTTACGCCAAGTTCCCCTTTTCTTTTTGTGTCAAATTCCTCCAATTTTTCCAACATCAAAATTAAATAGAACTAACTCAGTCTGAAGAAGGTTCCTGACCCAAAATGGCACCTGTCAATTACCCTGCACAGGTGCTGCATGGCCCACTGAGTTGCTCCATTCCACTGCAATGTTAACTCTTCCCTGCCTCTCCCAGGCCTGTCCTAGTGGGCCCTGTGCCCAGTGTCTCCATGGCAACAGCCACCACACCTACCATTCCTGGGAACCCTGACCCAGGTCCAATAGGAGTGGGTCACAACTGCCCCCTCTCCACCATGTGTGGGCAAGGGATCAGTCTTCCAAGCTCTGTTCACTCAAAGCTTCAAAAAAAAACTCTCTCTTGTTGTGATAGGATGGTTCAGTTACCTGATAACAGCTGGGAAGAAACTGTCCCCGAATCAGGTGGTGTGCGTTTTCATACTTCTATACCTCTTGCCTGATGGGAGAGGGGAGATCCATACTCCTAAGAATGGTGGTGTAGTGTTTTCAAGAAAATCTGAAGGAAATTGTTAATTGACTTCCAGCTGAAGATGGCTGACAAAATATTTCTACGTCCTGTTTAGACTTGTCAAGGTTTATGGAGAAGAGAATTCTCACATGCCAGAAATTCTAAATCTCACACCAAGGTGCAGGGGCATTAATGAATCTGCACTAAGGTACAGAATGTTCATGAGTTCTAGGAGCAGAGTCAGGCCATTCGGCCCATCAAGTCTACTCCACCATTCAATCATGGTTGATCTACCTTTCTCTCGCATCCCCATTCTCCTGCCTCATGTTAGCCGACAGAGGACGAGACTTGAGACGGCCACATTTTGCCAGCAAGAATTGCTCATTGCCCTGGTGAATCTGGGCTCAGTTTGGTGCTTGAAGCCGGGCTCGTGCCCTTATCTGTCATGGGTTTAGAGGGATATGAGGCAAGTGTACAAACAAGGAACTGCAGATGCTGGTTTACAAAAGAATAAACAAGGAGCTGGAGTAACTCAGCAGGTGAGACCCGTGGCCAGGAACCAGTGCAGACCTTTGGATTACTGAGGCAGGTTTAGGAGAATTGTGCTTGGTCAAAGTCCTCCACTGGGTGCCTCATTCACTGATTAAAGGGGAAAGTTGTTTGGTTTATGACGTTGATTGTAATGAAGTTATTGCATAAGTGCCCGGGTACAGGAAAGCAGCCTACACACTTTGTTTCGCTCTCAACCTTCCAAACTTAAATCTATACAAATAAAAATGTGAATGAGTAGATCTGCGACTCAGTGTTCCTACGTCATTGGTGTTGAAGACTTCAATAAGTATTAAGGTTGTTACTAACTGAATAATTCAGGAATTTAATCTGATAACAGATATTTATCTTTTCAACATGTCTACAAAGGAACTGCAGATGCTGAAAAAAATCAAAGGTAGACAAAAATGCTGGAGAAACTCAGTGGATGAGGCAGCATCCATGGATCTCGACCCGAAACCCTTGGGTCTCGTCCCGAAACGTCACATATTCCTTCGCTCCTTAGATGTTGCCTCACCCGCTGATTTTCTCCAGCATTTTGGTCTACCTTTTATCTTTTCAACATACACTCTATTTGTTGTCCATTAAATAAATTCTCCATATTTTTAATCCCAAGGGTTTAGTACTGAAACTACCGCCCACTACCTGCTGCAGGTCAGTATATAGTATGAGCTGTACACCTCTCATCATCATCTCTACTATTTCAAAGATTTCGTCTGTCAAACATGATTTAGTTTCTGTAACCCAGATTTTTACTAATTCCCATGAATCCTGCCCTGGATAGTTGTCCCAGTTTCCCCCAGCATCAACATCAGGTGATAGGGCTGTGGTGCTGGTGATGTACACCTTCCTTGTAAACCAACCTACTGAATGTGCTCTGCCCCAGCCTCACACTGCTAACAACGGGAGACTGGAAAAACACAGCTACAATTTCCTTATCTTCCTTGTGGTCCATTGGGACCCATTGACTTTTCTACTTTAAAGACTGATTGAAAGTTGGTAGTCCATTCTATCCCACTACCTGTCCACTATCTACACCTTGGGAACAGTTTACAGAGGCCAATTTACCTACAAACTGGCATGTTTTTGGGATGTGGGAAGAAACCAAAGCACAAAGAAACTTACGCGGTCACAGGGAGAATGTGCAAACTCCACAGACAGCACCCGAGGTTAGGATCCAACCTGGAGCACTGGTGTTGTGAGACAGCACTTCTCCCGCTGCGCCACTGTATCAGCCTGTAAGAGTTCCAAATATATAATGAGAAGATGTTCTCTTCAATACTATGCTTCATCACCAGTGCATTGTACTGCATTCTTTATTACACTTCATCCAAATGTCTACTTGTGATAATTGGCTTTTGGACCCGAACCAGCCACACCCTTCCTTCAATTTTCATTGTATAATTTAATTGCTTACCAAAGGCATTTCAGTTCCTTTTTATGCAAATTACCAATCTATTTCTAAGGATCACTGTACTTCCTCCCTTCAACTTTGTTCCCAACCTTACATTTGTCAAGTCTCATTTTTTCAATCACAATTTAAACTCAACAATCTTTGACCATTTAGAGAGTTGTGGTTTTGAATGCTCTTCCGAGTTCCTCTGAAAGTGTAAAAGATTGCATCTTTTTGTAATGTCTGCAAATATACATCTCTATCTCCTTTACAACATATGCAGTAGTCCACAGTAAACCCCAACTTATTATATCATCTCTCTTAACAGGTCTTAAAGTCAAATAGATACTGAATTGATAAATGATACAGAGACTGGAAAAACTGAGTTCAAATCCTACAAAGGCCACAGGGGAATTGGATTACACATTACACCCAGAATTAACAACGATACTGGGCAATGATACAACAACTCTTGAAATGTCACGAAAATCCGTCCACCCCACACTCAGTGGGGACAGAAGCAGTCATGGAGGGAATGGTCAGGCGATGCTTCGAGTCAGGTTCCATTTTCAGGGTCTAAAGAAGGATCCCAACCCAAAGCAACACCTGTCCACTCCCTCTGTGGATGCTGCCCATCCTGTTGCGTTCCTCCAGCACTTTGTGTTTTGCTTGAGATTCCATCATCTGCAGTTCTTTATCTCTCTGAGATACATCAACAACATTCAATGAAACATTCACGGATATTTTTAAAATATCTATTTGCTGTTCTCTACCAAAGGACATGATTTGTCAGAATGCATCTCAACTTGAACCCTCTCTTATGGTGTGGGGAGGGGCAGTATCAATACCCCACCCAGTGCTGCACAGTGTATAGTGAAGGTGCGTTGTCTTCTGCAGTAGAATATTTCATTCTATGGTGTTAGTGAGTGGGGAACTGCAGAACCACCAGGGGACACAGCAACACCACGCTGTCAAAGATTCTGGCGCGCAACAAGAATTTAAAGCAGTGCACTGCTCGTGGAAAGTTGATTCCTTGCAAACCCTTAAAAATAGACAAATTAAAAGCGATTTGAGTTTGAAGTCTGCACAGAACAGTCACTAATGAGGCACGCAGTACCAGGCTCAAGATTCTGCATCACACGTGTGTTGCCCAATCCAAGTCCAAAGTCACCTTGGCCAAAAGCGACCAGTGGCAGATTAAAATTGTCTAAAGTTTAGCTGTTGCAGTGATTTTACACATGGTGCAGAGGGGCTTCTGTTTACAGTAGCTGCAAATCACCGTGCAGATGGAGCTAATCATTGTGTCAGTGAGGGAGCTAAGATAGAGATATTAAACATTCCCAATCGTGCCAGTCCTCAGCCACAAACGTTGAGCTGCTCAGAACTCTGGTTCAAGTAAAGTCTTATCTCGAGCCTTGGACGGTCGAGAAGCGGCAGCACAGCAGTAGAGTTGCTGCCACACAGTGCCAGAGCCTCTGGTACTATCCTGACTACAGGAGCCGTCTGTAAGGAGTTTGTACGTTTACCTCGTGACTGTGCGAGTTTTCTCCGGTAGCTCTGGTCTCTTCCCACAATGTATGGTAATTTGCTTTGGTAAAATTGTACATTCCCCCTAGTGTGTAGGATAGTGCTACCGTACGGGATATCACTGGTTGGCGGGAATTGTTGGGCCGAATTTGTAGGTTGTAGACAACAACGAACTGCCTTAGGGGCTCCGACTCCGGATTTTCTTGAGGTTTACTCCTGGAGCCTTTTCCATGACTGGATATGGACACAAGGCAGCGGAGGTTTTAAATCAGAGTTTTCCCTCTCCTAGATGGACTGCCTTCCCAGGCTGACGAGCCCCATCTGCCTGAGACTCGTGGGGGCGGGAGCGTCTACCTTCCCGTGCAGGTCTATGGCAGAGATTGATAGATTCTTGATTAGTACGGGTGTCAGAGGTTGTGGGGAGAAGCCAAGTGAATGGAGTTAGGAGGGAGAGATAGATCAGCCATGATTGAATGGCGGAGTAGACCTGATGGGCCGAATGGCCTAGTATTACTCCATTAAATTACGACCTTATGTCGTTCTACCCGTGACCTGCGTGGGTTTTCTCCGGGTGCTCCAGGTTCCTCCCGCACTCCAAAGATGTACAGGTTTATAGGTTAATTGGCTTGGTATAAATGTAAATTGTTGCTAGTGTGTGCAGGGTAGTGTTAGTGTCGGGGGATCGCTGGTTGGCGCGGACTGGGTTGGCCGAAGGGCCTGTTTACACTCTTATCTCTAAAACTAAAACAAAAGCAATCTGAGGGGTAACTTTTACTCACAAAGGGTGGTGGTCGTATGGAACAAGGTGCCAGAGGAGGTAGTTGAGGCTGTGACGATCGCAATATTTAAGAAACAGATAGGTACATGGGTAGGATAGGTTTGGAGGGATATGGACCAAACGCGTGCAGGTGGGACTAGTGTTGATGGGACATGTTGGCCGGTGTGGGTGAGTTGGGCCGAAGTTTCCACTGCTGTATCACTCTATGACAATTCAGCGGGATAGACAGCTGAAGACATGGAATGGGTGACATTTTGGGTCAAGACCCTTCTTCAGACTGAGAGTCATGGGGGAATGAGACATCCGGAAAGATATGGCTGAGGAGAAGCTGACAGCATGGCATACAATCAGTAAAATTAATCAAGTGGACAGGCACTCTGGACTTTAGGGATACAGTGTGGAAACAGGCCCTTCGGCCCACCCAGTCCGCGCAGCCCAGCGATCCCCCTACACGAGCAGGAAAAATGTTCCCAATGTTGGGCGAGTCCAGAACCAGGGGCCACAGTCTTAGAATAAAGGGGAGGTCAATTAAGACTGAGGTGAGAAAAAGCTTTTTCACCCAGAGAGTTATGAATTTGTGGAATTCCCCGCCACAGAGGGCAGTGGAGGCCAAGTCACTGGATGGATCTAAGAGAGAGTTAGATAGAGCTCTAGGGGCTAGTGGAGTCAAGGGATATGGGGAGAAAGCAGGCACGGGTTATTGATAGGGGACGATCAGCCATGATCACAATGAATGGCGGTGTTGGCTCGAAGGGCCGAATGGCCTCCTCCTGCACCTATTTTCTATGTTTCTATGAATGGCCAATTTTCATGCTGCTCACTCTGTCAGGCTTTCCCAGTCTTTGAAATTGTTAGGTGCTCAGTGAGTGGAAGTCTCCTAAAATAATCTTCACTGTAGAAAACAGAAGCTCCAGAGGTGATCAAATAGAGATCGTAATAACCATGAACCAGTCTGTGAGAGTGAATGTGGACGTGACTTGAATCACGGGTGTGGTCAGAACAAGGAACATTCACCAAAAACTTCAACAGGAAGTTCAGGAGGAACTTCTGCAATGAGTGTTTGCAGAATGTGGAACTCACGATCAGTAGAGTAGTTAATGCAAAGAGTAAGAACACCAAGAGGAAATTAAATAAATACGAGAGAGAATCAAATGGAAGGAGACCGAGAGAACGAGATGAGAGTGGCTTATGTGGAGCTAAACAGACACACATTCACAGAGCCAATGGTCGGGTGTTAAGATGTAAATCTCTACTTAGAGAACTGAATTAGGGAATTCAAATCTGACTGTGCAGAATCCCACTGAGGTAAACTGATCCAAAGTGATTGTGTTCCTCTTTAACCAGGGGCTAACAGAAAAACATGTAGAGATGTTTACCGCTGAAGAATGTAACTGCAAGACTTAAACTGATGAGGCCACATCAAAATTCTGTGAGTGGCTTTGATGTCACTGAGTAGCAAGGATACGATGGTTCTGGAGAGATTGCCGATGAGGTTCACCGAGGTGTGGCTGGGAATGGAACCTCAGTTGAGATGAGCCGAGTTCGGATGGTTTGTTTTCCTTGTAGCAGAGAAGACGGAGTGAGGACCCAATGGACACGTACAAAATGATGAGGGGCATAGACAACGGTAAACCTTTATCCATGGTAGAGGTATCTATAACTAGGGAGCATATGTTCCCTTAAAGGAATAAGAGGTTTAGAGGGAACACAAGGAAGAATATTTTCACCTGGGTGGTTGCAGTTTGTAATGTCCTGCCTCTCACAAGATGGACGGCCAGACAGCCACTTGAAGACCAAGGCACAGATCACTGCCAATAGATTGTACATGATGTTTAAGAAGGGACTGCAGATGCTGGAAAATCGAAGGTCCGAAGAAGGGATTCGGCCCGAAACATTGCCTATTTCCTTTGCTCCATAGATACTGCTGCACCCGCTGAGTTTCTCCTGCACTTTGATCAACAATAGACTGTTCATGACGGTTCGCACTCAGACTGGGCAGAAAGGCCTGTTTCTGCACTGCATGATTCAGAGATAGTCATTTTTTTACAATTACTGTGAGGGCATCAACCTGAGACAGTCACAATCTCTCCCTGCAGACACTGGCTGACCCGCCTAGTCTTTCTTGGAGTTTCTTTTTTTTGTTCAAGAGTCAAGAGTGTTTTATTGTCATATGTCCCGGACGGGACAATGAAATTCTTAGTTGCTGCAGCACAACAGAATGTGAATACGTAAACATTGTATATAACGGGGGAAAAAAAAGAAAAAGTTCAATAAATAACAAAAATATAGTCTTTTGCCATTCAGAGCTCATAACTTATTCGTTCTTCACTCATTGGTTTAATATCCACTTGGTTGTGCAAGCATTTGAAACTTCATCAGATAAGCTGTTGGTGGGCAGGCCGCCACATGTACACAGGCCGCCACTCGTACCCCAACTATTGCTTTCACTCACGCTGTTTAATAATTAGTTTTTTACAACCACAGGCTAGCTTGGAGCTTCTAGAGCCACAGAGCTATTTACACATCACAATCACCAGTTCAAATAATTTGCCAGTTGATAGGCAGCTTCTTTCTGAGTTTAATTGTAAGCCATGAACTGTGCCCTGACAATCCTTCTGTGTACATTAAATCCAGAGACATCAGATCACCCACAACCTCATCAATGCATTTATGTACTATGTTTACATATTCTGCTGTGTTGCAGCAAGTAAGAATTGCCTATCTGGGACATATGACAATAAAACACTCTTGACACTTAAAGCATAGGTTTACAGCGAGGATGGAGGGAAATTGATAGGAACCCTTTAGGCATCCACAAAGGATGGTGGATGTATGGAATGAGCTGCCAGAGCAGGTAGTTAAGGCACTATCACAATGTTTCAAAAGCTTTATGACAAATATATAAATGGGAAAGGTTTAGAGGAATATGGGCCAAATGCAGGCAGGTGGGTCTAGTGTAGAAGGAACATGTTTCAGTCTCAAGTCTGAAGAAGGGCTCGACCCAAAACGTCACCCATTTCTTCTCTCCAGAGATGCTGCCTGTCCCGTTGAGTTACTCCAGCATTGTGGTTCTACCTTTGACATAGTGAAGACATTTGTTGCAGAAAATCTCAGATTGTGTAAATTTATAATTTGGCTAAATTCTGGTCCATAGTTTTGGGACCATGCTCCTATTTTCCAGGGCTGAAAATTAGTTTTAAATATCCAATTATTATCTACATTTTATTATGAACAGAACTGTCAGAATCCACAGTAGTAAAGAGCTGAACTATTACATACGGGGTATTTTCTCTAGCAAAAGGCATCTGTCAAAAGGAATTGTTCTTTGAAAGAATTAAAATGGGAGGACCTGTTGAGGAGCAGATCCCGGCTAAATCACCCGAAATAACGGCAGCTTATTATCGTACACGATCCCAAAACCTGGTGATCGACTCCTTGAACTAATCTTGAGATTTTGAGTACTTAATGTAATTTACTAACACGCGGTGGAACTCAAATAGACTTTCAGTCCTAACGTTTAGTAGCAATGGGAGGGAGGAGGGGAGGGGTTTATGACAGGAGTTAATGTGGTGAGATTCAGCGATCCCGCAGAGTACCGAACCGACCCCAGCAGAACGCCATGGGTGCGTCCCACGGAAGGCGCTGGGCAGCCGGCGCTGACAGGTGAACGAACACACGGAGCTCCGGTCAGCCGGCATCCAGGGGCACTCGGGAGGGGGAGAGAGTGAGGGGGGGGGGGGGAGAGTGAGGGGGGGGGGGGGAAGAGAGTGAGGGGGGGGGAGAGAGTGAGGGGGGGGGGAGAGAGTGAGGGAAGAGAGAGTGAGGGGGGGAGAGAGTGAGGGGGGGGAGAGTGAGTGAGGGGGGGAGAGAGTGAGGGGGGAGAGAGAGTGAGGGGGGGAGAGAGAGTGAGGGGGGGGAGAGAGTGAGGGGGGGAGAGAGTGAGGGGGGAGAGAGTGAGGGGGGGAGGAGAGTGAGGGGGGGAGAGAGTGAGGGGGGGGAGAGAGTGAGGGGGGGGAGAGAGTGAGGGGGGGGAGAGAGTGAGGGGGGGGAGAGAGTGAGGGGGGAGAGAGAGTGAGGGGGGGAGAGAGTGAGGGGGGGAGAGAGTGAGGGGGGGGAGAGAGTGAGGGAGAGAGAGTGAGGGGGGGAGAGAGTGAGGGGGGAGAGAGAGTGAGGGGGGGAGAGAGAGTGAGGGGGGGAGAGAGTGAGGGGGGAGAGAGTGAGGGGGGAGAGAGTGAGGGGGGAGAGAGAGAGTGAGGGGGGGATAGGGATGAGTGAGGGGAAGAGGAGCGAGTGAGGGTGAGGAAGACCCTCGCCTGCCCGCTCACTCACCGCCGGAACATGCTCTCCATGTCTCGGATCTGCTTGCGGGAGAACTCCTTGAACTCGGTGTTGGGGTTGAAGACGCGGAGGCTGCGCTGCTGCGGTTCGGCCGAGCCGTCGTTCAGCTCCCCGCGCCGGGCCAGCTTGGCCGACAGCTCCGTGTCCGCGGCGGCCGTGGGCGGCTTCTCCTCCAGCACGGGCTCCGGCGCCGACCCCGCCTCACCCTCGCCGTCTTCGTGCCCGGCCGGCCCGTCGCCGATGTCCAGGCGCCGCTGCAGCTTCGAAGCCAGTTCGTCAGTGGCCATGTTGACGGCAGCTCCGCTCCCTCTCGGTCCGACCGCGCGCCTCGCCCGCCCGCGCCGGACTGCAGCCTCTCCCGCCCGCCCCCCACCCAATCAGCAGCGATGCCGCGCTCCACCAATCAGTAGCGATCCCGCGCTCCGCCAATCACTAGCTACTCCGCGCCCCGCCAATCGGCGTCGTCTCCCACCGCGCCCTCCACCCAATCAGCAGCGATCCCGCGCTCCGCCAATCAGTTGCGACTCCGCGCACCGCCAATCAGCGTCGTCTTTCACCGCGCCCTCCACCCAATCAGCAGCGACCCCCCGCCTCTGCCAATCAGCTCCCACCGTCAACAGCACCCCGCCCCGTCCACGCCCCCGCCAATCGACAGCGACCTCGCGCTCCGCCAATCAGCATGAGCATTGGCTGCTCCGCCAATCAGCATGAGCCTTTCATGCATTGGGCTACAGGTTAGACATTAATGCAAAGGTTAGTCATATTCCACAATGTTCTGCTCGCCTTGCTATAAGGACGGATGCCATAAAAATGGAAAAGGTGTATAAATGATTTACATATAATGAGATGGGTTCAAGATTCAAGAGAGTTTATTGTCATGTGTCCCAGATAGGACAATTAAATTCTTGCTTTGCTTCAGCACAGCAGATTATAGAAGGCATGAATACAGAACAGATCAGTGTGTCCACATACCATTGTATAAATACATACACACATGAATAAATAAAACAGATAAAGTGCAAATAAACAGATAATGGGCTATAATAATAATAATAATAATAATAATAATAACTTTATTACGGACTCAAGGTCCAGACAAGGGGCAACATTACATTAAAAAATGCATTGCATCTCAAATATCATAAATATATGTAAAATCATGGTAAATCACATAAAAACATCATAATTTATATATATTTAAAAAAAAAACCCACAATACTTAAGTTAAAAATCCAGAGTAAAAAATGATCAATGTCGTACAACGAGACAACGATACCAGTGTCTCCACAACTGGGATTCGTAGCGTGTAGTGCTAACCCTTATGTTTGTCAAGGCCACAATAAGCACATTTCTATAGTCATTTATCCTGCAAATGAATTTATACATGTGTTGTCTTAGGATATTGTTCAGAGTTTTGTTTGAGTTGAGTTCAATAGCCTGATGGCTGTGGGGAAGAAGCTGTTTCTGAACCTGGATGTTGCAGTCTTCAGGCTCCTGTACCTTCTACCTGAAGGTAGTGGGGAGATGAGTGTGTGGCCAGGATGGTGTGGGTCCTTGATGATGCTGCCAGATATTGGATAGATCAGTGATTTTTCCCCAGAGCATCGAAGGCTGAGTAATGATCTTATACTGTTGTTGAGGTATATAAGATCATGTGTACCTCTACTTCTAAGTTTTAGATAAGGTGAACAGTCTTTTAGACACAAAAAAACTGGAGTGACTCAGCGGGACAGGCAGCATCTCTGGAGAGAAGGAATGGGTGCAGTCTCAATAAGGGTCTCGACCCGAAATGTCACCCATTCCTTCTCTCCAGAGATGCTGCCTGTCCCGCTGAGTTACTCCAGCTTTTAGTGTCTATCTTCGGTTTGAACCAGTTCCTTCCTACATAAAACTAGAGGGCATAGATGTAACATTCAAAATAGACCTAAGAGGCAACTTTTTCAGTGAGAGGAAGGTGCATATATGGAATACTCTGCAGCGGTAGAGTTGCTGCCTTAGTGTGAAGAGACCCGGGTTTGATCCTGACTGCGAGTGCTGTCCGTACGGAGATTTACGTTCTCCCCGTGACCACGTGGGTTTTCTCTGGATACTCAGGCTTCCTCCCACATTCCAAGGACGTGCAGGTTTGTAGGTTAATTGGTTTCTGTAAAATTGTAAATTGTCCCTAGTGTGTAGGATAGAACTAGTGTACAGGGTTTGCTGGTCAGCATGCACTGTGGGCCGAAGGGCCTCAGTCCACGCTATATCACTGACGTCTAAGGGAAGTGATAGAGGCGAGTACAATGACAACATTTAAAAGGGACTTAGACAGTTCTGAAAATAAGAAATGTTTGAAAGTATATGGGCAGGGGTAGATAAGTGGGACTAACTCAGTTAGGCAACTTAGTCAGCATGGGCAAGTTGGGCCCAAAGGCCTGTCTCCATGCTGTACAGGTCTATGCTTCTAAGATGTGACTAAGAAATTTGCAGAGGATTTCAAAATTGCCATTGTGGTTGATTTTGAGGGAAAAAGTGCCAATGGGCCTATAATTTAAGGTAGACAAAAACGCTGGAGAAACTCAGCGGGTGTGGCAGCATCAATGGAGCGAAGGAAATAGGCAACGTTTCGGGCCAAAACCCTTCTTCAGACTGATGTGTTATTTAAGTCTAGTGATTAAGCGCGGAAACAGGCCCTTCAGCCCATCAAGTCTGTGCCAACCTGCAATGATCTGTGCACTAGTTCTATTCTACACACAAGGGACAAATTTACAGAAGCCAATTAGCCCGCAAACCTGCTCGTCTTTGTAATGTGGGAGGAAACCAGAGCACTCAGAGAAACCCACGCCGTCACGGGGAGAACGAGCAAACTCCGTACAGACAGCACCCATAGTCAGGATTGAACCTGGGTCCCTGGCGCTGTGAGGCAGCAACTCTACTGCTGCGTCACGGAGTTGTTATGTAAACTTGTAGCTGGTAAATGGAATGTTGTCCAGAGACAGTCGTGGAATGAAGGAGGGCAAATAAGAGAAGGGGTTATAATAATAAATGGCAGGATACTGAGAAATAGAGAACTTCTAGCAGTGCATAATGCCTGATTGCTGAATGTAGTGAGGTTAGATAAGTTGGTTATGAAGAATATGGGCTGCTTGGTTTTATTGGCAAAGTCATGCTACGATTGTACGAAACACAAAGACTGAATGCAGTTTTGGCCTTGACACCACAGGATTGATGTGATGGTACTAGAGATAGTGTAGACTAGAGGAAGTTTACAAAGCTGTTGCCAGAGCTGGAAAGTTTTAAAGACAGATTAACAAAGATAGATTGTTTCAGCTAGAGCAGTTTTCTTTGAGATAGAGAGAAGATGTGGCAGAGGTGTATAAAATTATGGACACTGTCATCAGGGCAAACAGAAAGAGCATTAGCAGAGAGTTCAGTACATTCTGGATAGTTTTAAGTTTAGTTTATAGTTTAGTTCAGAGATAAAGCGTGGAAATAGGCCCTTCAGCCCACCAAGTCCACACTGAACACAATCACCCGAACACTAGTTCTATCCTCCACACACTAGGGACAATGTACAGAAGCCAATTAACCTACAAACCCGTACCATCTTTGGGATGTGGGAAGAAATCGGAGCACCCAGAGAAAACCCACCCGGTCACAGGGAGAACACGCAAAGTCCACTTGGTGGGCTGATGGGCCTGTTTCCGCGCTGTATCTCAAAAACTAAACCAAACCAAATAGTTCCCTAATGAGCCTTAACCTGTCAGGAAATGGACCGGATGCTGGAAAGTGGGAGCCTGTTTATGTTGCAAATTTCTGTGATAAGAGAGAGCACATGACCGAAAACCGAGATAACTTTAAGGAGTGTCTCAAGTCCTCTTTTTCTTGAAATTGACGAGGGAATGTGATTTATGGAACGACTCGGAGAGCTGGCATTGACTCGTAGGACCGAATGGTCTCCTACTTCAATATTAACAACAAATATTCCCTGATGACTCCCACTCCTTTAAGCTGAAAACTAAAACTGTGCTAAAACAGAATTTTAAAAATATCCCAATTCAATATTCGCGACCAACCCACAATTGTGAAAAAAATCACCTCCATTTTTTTTTGGCTATGTTCAGATTTGCAAAAATAATTTGCAGAGACGTTGACAGGATTAGAACAGTGGTACCCGCCTGCTGTTTGGACACACGGCCTATATTCCACATCGGGGCTGCAGGCACAGTCTTGCCGCAAGCAGATCCTCTGCGTGACACCGGAGAAACGGCATCATTTCAGTGCTTTGGGCACTGAATCAATCACAGTGTGCCTCTTCCAAGAACTGGGACGAGGTGTGCTTTGGCTTAAAAGTTTGCAGAGAGGGTACCCGCAGTGATGTTAACCTCGTTTGCCTACCATCTTAACCTCGTTTAGATAAGTTTCAGGTTCAGCTCAGATCAGTTTATTTATTTATTTATTTATTTATTTTAAAACAATTATTAGAAGCAATTGTACAAGGAGAAAGCAATCGACATAACTTCATCCTAGTTGCCCACACCAGACCCATGCCTCCTTTTTCTTGACCAGAGCCTCAATATCTCTTATTCCAGGGATCCCTCTTCCTGCCAGCTTTGGCCTTCATTCACGCTGTTCCTGAACTACCACTATCTCTCTTTTGAAAGCCTCCCTCGTGCCAGAAGGTAGACAAAAATTGCTGGAGAAACTCAGGGGGTGAGGCAGCATCTATGGAGCGAAGGAATAGGCGACGTTTCGGATCGAGACCCTTCTTCGAAGGAATAGGTGACGTTTCGGGGCGAGACCCAAAGGGTCTCACCTATTCCTTCGCTCCATAGATGCTGCCTCACCCGCTGAGTTCCTCCAACTTTTTTGTCTACCTTTGATTTTTTCAGCATCTGCAGTTCTTTCTTAAACATCCCTCATACCAGAAAACGCTTTATCTGCAAACAACTCTCCCCAATCAACTTTTAACAATTTCTGCCCTCTACCACCGGAATTGGCCCCGTTCCAAATTAGCACTTCAACCTTTGGCCCAGTTCTTTCCTTATCCATTATTATGTTAAAAGTAGTAGAACCCTAGTCACTGGCTCCAAAGTGCTCCCCCAATAATATTTCATAATGTGACCTGCCTCATTTTCCAAAGAGCTCATCGCTGTTTTTCCCCCTTCTCCAGTAGATCTATCTACACGTTGAATGTGAATCTTTTCCTGAACACACGTAACAAAGTCCACCCCAACCAGGCCCTTAGCACAGCGACTGTCCCACTTAATCTTTGGAATCCCCTCCCTGTTGCAACCCTATTGTTCTTTTTTCCACGAGTAGTAGCTGTACTCAATAACCACAAATCTGGAGCCTCCTTTTGCTCTGGTATTTTATTTAATTCACATGTTTAATCAATAATGTTTCATTATTAATGTTTTATGTGTCATTCCTAACTGTCACTGTGTGTCGTTGTCAGATGCGGGCGGAGCACCAAGGCAAATTCCTTGTATGTGTATACTTGGCCAATAAACGTATTCATTCTTGCAGCTATCTGTGATCTCCTGATATATTTCCCCCTCTACACCATGCTGGTCACTAGAGTACAATCACATCACAGTGATCACCACACCAGGGCGCGGCACGGTGGCGCAGTGGTCGAGCTGCTGCCTCACAGCGCAGAGACCCGGGTTCAATCCTAACTACGGGTACTGTCTGCACGGAGTTTGCGCGTTCTCCCCGTAACCTGCGTGGGTTTTCTCCGGGTGCTCCGGTTTCCTCCCACACTCCAAAGACGTGCAGGTTTGTAGGTTAATTGGCCTCTGTAAATTGTCCCGAGTGTGTAGGAATGTGCTAGTGCACGGGGTGATCGCTGGTTGGTGCGGACGCGGTGGGTGGAGGGGCCTGTTTCCACGCTGTATCTCTAAAGTCTAAAGTCTAAAGATCATGTCTGCCCCAGAAGAAATCCAATGATCCAATGACTTGAATCCCTGCCCCCTGCCCCCGCTCCTCAGACACACATTCATCTGCCATATTCACACTGAATAATGGAGGCATGAAGGCCAAGTGGCTGGCCCTGCTTCTGTTGTTTATACTTTAGTCAGTTTAGTTTATTGTCACGTGTACCGAGGTACAGTGAAAAGAAACATAGAAAACATAGAAATTAGGTGCAGGAGTAGGCCATTCGGCCCTTCGAGCCTGCACCGCCATTCAATATGATCATGGCTGATCATCCAACTCAGTATCCTGTACCTGCCTTCTCTCCATACCCTCTGATCCCCTTAGCCACAAGGGCCACATCCAACTCACTCTTAAATATAGCCAATGAACTGGCCTCAACTACCCTCTGTGGCAGAGAGTTCCAGAGACTCACCACTCTCTGTGTGAAAAAAGTCTTTCTCATCTCGGTCTTAAAGGATTTCCCCCCTTATCCTTAAGCTGTGACCCCTTGTCCTGGACTTCCCCAACATCGGGAACAATCTTCCTGCATCTAGCCTGTCCAACCCCTTAAGAATTTTGTAAGTTTCTATAAGATCCCCTCTCAATCTCCTAAATTCCAGAGAGTATAAACCGAGTCTATCCAGTCTTTCTTCATAAGACAGTCCTGACATCCCAGGAATCAGTCTGGTGAACCTTCTCTGCACTCCCTCTATGGCAATAATGTCCTTCCTCAGATTTGGAGACCAGAACTGTACGCAATACTCCAGGTGTGGTCTCACCAAGACCCTGTACAACTGAAGTAGAACCTCCCTGCTCCTGTACTCAAATCCTTTTGCTATGAAAGCTAACATACATACAACAAAAGCTTTTGTTGCGCGCTAACCAGTCAGCGGGAAGACTGTACATAGCAATGCCTGATTACTTTGCAGTTCCTTGCACTAAACGTTATTCGCTTATCATGTATCCACAGGAGCCACAGTTTAAGAATAAGGAGTAAGCCATTTAGAACGGAGACGAGGAAACACTTTTTCTCACAGAGAGTGGTGAGTCTGTGGAATTCTCTGCCTCAGAGAGCGCTGGATGCTCTCAAGAGAGAGCTAGATAGCGCCTCTACTTCCTGAGAAGATTACGGAGAGACGGTTTGTCAAGGAGGACTCTCTCTAACTTCTACAGGTGCACAGTAGAGAGCTTGCTGACTGTTTGCATCGTGGCTTGGTTCGGCAACTTGAGTGCCCTGGAGAGAAAAAGACTACAAAAAGTAGTAAACACTGCCCAGTCCATCATCGGCTCTGACCTTCCTTCCATCGAGGGGATCTATCGCAGTCGCTGCCTCAAAAAGGCTGGCAGCATCATCAAGGACCCACACCATCCTGGCCACACACTCATCTCTCTGCTGCCTTCAGGTAGAAGGTACAGGAGCCTGAAGACTGCAACGACCCGGTTCAGGAATAGCTACTTCCCCACAGCCATCAGGTTATTAAACCTGGCTCAGACAAAACTGTGAACATTAATAATCGATTATCTGTTATTTGCACTTTATCAGTTTATTTATTCATGTGTGTATTTACGTATATAATGGTATATGGACACGCTGATCTGTCTTGTAGTCAATGCCTACTATGTTCTGTTGTGCTGAAGCAAAGCAAGAATGTCATTGTCCTATCAGGGACACATGACAATAAACTCACTTGAACATGAACTTGAACTAGGGCTCTTAAAAATAGCGGAGTCAGGGGATATGGGGAGAAGGCAGGAACGGGGTACTGATTGGGGATGATCAGCCATGATCACATTGAATGGCGGTGCTGGCTCGAACAATAGCTGACACAACAATAGCTTTTCACTGTACCTCAGTACACGTGACAATAAACTATACTGAAACTGGTGAGTACAATCGAGCCATTTACAGCGTATAGATACATGATAAGGGAACAAACGTTTAAGTGCAAAGTAAAGTCTGATCAAGGATAGTCCAAGAGTCTCCAATGAGGTAGATAGTAGCTCAAGACCGCTTTCTGGCTGTGGTCGGATGATTCAGTTGTCTTAGAGCAGGGCAGGGCTAGTGTAGCTGGGACATTGTTGTGGGCCGGTGTGGGCAGGTTGGGCCGAAGGGCCTGTTTCCGCACTGTATCACGCTATGACTCTATCCACCGCCCAACAGGAAGCTCTTTCATGCCTCCTGAATTAGAAAACTTATTCTAATTGCATTTGCCTCCTTGAGATGCTGGAGTTTGGCTTCTGGCGTCTATATCTCGCTGCACGCTGACAAACACCAGATCTGTGTGCAATTACGTTTTCTGTCTGGGTCGCAGTTTTTGTGATAAAAATAAACTACTTTGCAAATCTCCTTAACCACAGGACAGTGAATCATTTGTCCTGCAATTTGCTAAATAATGAGGTTAACACTTGCAGTACTTGGTTATAAAGGAGATCTGCTCTTTAGATTATTCCCTAAATATGTATGGAAGGCAGGGAGAAGACCGTCAAGAAAGGCCAGCTCCTTCGTTGCTGAGAAGTACATAGAATCATAGAGTTTCACAGCGTGGAAACAGGCCTTCGGCCCAACTTGCCAACATGTCCCATCCACACCAGTCCCACCTGCCTGCATTTGGCCCATATCCCTCTAAACCTGTCCTATCCATGTACCTGTCTAAAGATTTCATAAACTTTGCAATGGTTCCCGCTTCAACTACCTATTCTGGCAAATCGTTCCACAAACCTACCACCTTTTCGAGAAAAAGTTACCCCTCAGGTCCCTGTTAAATCTTTCCCCCCTCACCTTAAACATATGTCCTCTGGTTCTCAATTGGAGGGGAGGATGCTCCTCAAACTGTGGCGCATCCTGGTCAATACAGCTCACCCCCTCCGTGACACAAAGGTCAACCTGAGGAGCACCTTCAGCAACAGACTGGTTCCACCAAGATGCAGCACAGAACGCCACAGGAGATCCTACTTCCCTGTGGCTATCAAACTGTACAACTCCTCCCCCCTCTGTCGTGGGGTAGACTGACTCCCCTCCCCCCCCCCCCCCCCCCTCTCTCTGGGCAAGATCTCCGTGTGTCCACCCGATCCATTCCTCTCATGATTTTCTATGTGTATCTTTAGCAAACACAGAGTGCTGGAGTATCTCAGCAGGTCAGGCAGCATCTCTGGAGAACTGGATTGGCGACGTTTTCGGGTTGAGAACCTCCTTCAAGACCTGACCTGAGACGTCACCTATCCATGTTCTCCAGAGATGCTGCCTGAACGGCTGAGTTACTCCAGCACTTTGTGTCTTCTTTTGCAAACCAGCATCTGCAGTTCCTTCTCTCACCTCTTGTGTGTTGAACTTGGGGGTGAACAGTGATATAGCCGGCTCAATAGACAATAGGTGCAGGAGGAGGCCGTTCAGCCCTTCGAGCCCGCACCGCCATTCAATGTGATCATGGCTGATCATCCACAATTAGTACCCCGTTCCTGCTTTCTTTCCATATCACTATCCCTAAGAGCCCTATCTTGGCTCGCCGGAAAGCACCTTCTGTGAGGATTTTCTGCACAATTTCCTGGTGCTGCGGGCAACTGTGTGTGTATCCTGATGCTGCTTTTCCTTACAGCTTGATGAGTCAGATCTAATGATAAAGAACTCAATCGATCTGCCTGTGTCTTGCTCAGCCAGTTCATTGCCCATATAAGGTCGATCGAGAGAGCGCTCACTCCAGATTCTTGAGATATCATATCTTTAAAAAAAATGTCGTGAAAAATGTGTAACTTCCTGAAAACGCTGCGTTCAATGTAAATTCCAGGAACTTGTGCTGACAAAGCATTAAACCACAGGGCAGTCGTGCGAAACAGTTTGATACACCCGTTAAAACTAATTGCAAAATGGTATTTTAGTTTAAAATAAAATGAATTTTAGTTTAGAGATACAGTGCGGAAACAGGCCCTTCGGCCCACTGGGTCCGTGCCGGCCAGCGATCCCAGCATACTAGCACGATCCTACACACTCTTTAGGGATACAACGTGGAAACAGGCCCTTCGGCCCGCTGGGTCCGTGCCGGCCAGCGATCCCCACACATTAACACTATCCTACACCCACTAGGGACATTTTTTACATTTACCAAGCTAATTAACCCACAAACCTGCACGCCTTTGGAGCGTGGGAGAAAACCAGAGGACCTGGAGAAACCCCACGCAGGTCACGGGGAGAACGTGCAAACTCCGTATAAACTCCGTACAGACAGAACCAGTAGCCGGGATCGAACCCGGGTCTCTGGCGCAGTGATGCAGCAACTCTACAGCTGCGCCATCGTGCTGCCAAAGTTCCTATATTCAATTGGACACACAAGGAGCTGCAGATACTAGTTTGTAAAAATAAGACACTAAGTGCTGAAGTAACGCAGCGGGTCAGGCAGCAACTGTGGAGAACATGGTTAGGTGACGTTTCAGGTCGGGATCTTTTCTCAGATGGGTTGTGGGGGGGGGGGTGTGAGAAAGCTGGGAAAGAGTTGAGGGCTGGGACAAAGCCCGGCAAGTGGTAGATCGGTGAGACAGGTGAAGACGGTGATTGGTTGATCGGTGGACAAAAGCACGGGATGAAAACGTCTACAAGAGTTCTCCGACTTCTGCAGTTGCGCCGTAAAAAGCATTTTTTCGGGATGTATCACGGCTTGGTTTGGGAACAACTTCATCCAAGTCCGCAAGAAATTGCAGAGAATTGTGGACGCAGCCCAGACCATCACACCCACCAACCATACTCCCTTCCATCGACTCCATCTACACCTCACGCTGCCTCGGCAAGGCCAGCAGCATCATCAAGGACCAGTCCCACCCTGGCCACACCCTCTTCTCCCCCTCCCATCAGGCAAGTGGTACAGAAGTGTGACAACGCACACCTCCAGATTCAGGGACAGTTTCTTCCCAGCTGTTATCAGGCAACTGAACCATCCTATCACCAACTAGAGAGCAGTGCTGAACTACTATCTACCTCATTGGAGACCCTCGGACTATCTTTACTTGGACTTTATCTGCGCTAAACATTATTCCCTTTGTCATGTATCTGTATGCTGTGGATGGCTCGATTGTAATCATATACAGTTTTTTCCGCTGACTGGCTAGCAAACAAAAGCTTTTCACTGTACCTAGGTACACGTGATAGTAACATAAACTAACCTAAAATAAGACATCAGGGTGTGTCAGAGAATTGCGTTTAAGGTGAAGGGGAAAAGATTTAATAGGAATCTGACGGGTACGTTTTTCACACAAAGGGTCATAGGTGTATGGAACAGGTTGCCAGAGGAGGTAGTTAAGGCAGGGACTATCCCAAAGTTTAAGAAATAGTTAGGCAGGTACATGGCTAGGACAGGTCGAGAGGGATATGGGCCAAGCGCAGGCAGGTGGGACTAGTGTAGCTGGGACATGTTGGGCAGTTGCGGGCAAGTTGGGCTGAAGGGCCTGTTTCCACGCTGTATCACTCTATGACTCTACCAATATATCAGATTTTGGATGTAACTATATTTTGGTCACAGAGGCAGTGAAGAGAGAGCCTAATCGTGCAACAATTGATTGAAGTTTACATCTGATACCTAGACTGATCTCCCGGTTGCTCAGCACTTCAACTCCCCCTCCCATTCCCAATCTGACCTTTCTGTCCTGGTCCTCCACCATTGTCAGTGAGGCCCAGTGCAAATTGGAGGAACTGCACCTCATATTTCGCTTGGGTAGTTTACACCCCAGCGGTATGAACATTGACTTCTCTAACTTCAGATAGCCATAGCTTTCTCTCTCCATCCCCTCCCCCTTCCCAGTTCTCCCACCAGTCTTACTGTCTCCGCCTTAGTTCTATCTCTGTCCCGCCCACTCCCCTGACATCAGTCTGAAGAAGGGTCTCGACCCGAAACGTCGCCCATTCCTTCCCTCCAGAGATGCTGCCTGTCCCGCTGAGTTACTCAAGCATTCTGTGTCTACCTGGACTGTTTAGTTGTGTTTCTGCTGCCTAAATAGGAGAATCTTTAACACATAGAACACAACAGCTACAAACTACAAATGACAGTTTTGCCTAATTACAAATCTCTGAGGAAAACAGTTTATATCAACAACATCTCAGTTTAAACAGACACTGTGCATAAACATTCTGGCATCCAAGTCTATCTGCAGTCCTCAACATTTTATTTGCATTCATTAAATCTTTCCTGTCTTTTCTGTTCCAAAAGAAACCACACCTGGCCTATTAAATCTTTGTAACAAGGTACCGCAGGTGCTGGTTTACAAAAATAAAGACACAAAGTGCTGGAGTAACTCAGCGGTTCAAGCAGCATCTCTGGAGCAAATGGATAGGCAATGTTTCGGGTCGAGGTCCTTCTTTAGGCTGATGGAATCTGATCAGTCTGAAGAAGAGTGTTGAGCCAAAACGTCATCTATCCACGTTCTCCAGAGATGCTGCCTGACCCGCTGAGTTACTCCAGCACTCTGTGTCTTTTCTCAATCACAGTGGCGCAGCGGGTAGAGTTGCTGCCTCACAGCGCCAGAGACCCGGGTTCGATCCCGACTAAGGGTGCTGTCTGTACGGAGTTTGAACGTTCTCCCCGTGACCTGCGTGGGTTTTCTCCGAGATCTTCGGTTTCCTCCCACACTCCAAAGGCGTACTGGTCTGTAGGTTAATTGGCTTGGTTATAAGTGTAAATTGTCCCTAGTTGTGGGTAGGATAGTGTTAGTGTGCGGGGATCGCTGGTCGGCGCGGACTCGGTGGGCCGAAGGTCCTTTTTCCACGCTGTATCTCTAAACTAAACTCAACTAAAAAAACAGGCTGAATCCTTGCACGGCCCAGGTTTTTGGCAGAAACATCACGGTTCTGAGGACATAGGGACCCAAAATTTGTGTGAACGGTCCAATCATCTCCAAGTCTATAACTGGATAATTTAGATATACTTCTCTAAATCATGTCATGTGCACGTTGACTCATGAAGGCTTTTTTAGACTTCCATGACAAACAAAACAGCGTTTAACCCTTGACTAGCATGGTGACCCTCTCCCTCACGCTCCCCGTGATTCAAGGTAGAGACCTCAGTCTCATCCAGGTCATTCAGGCCTGCACTGATTGTTCATCAGTGCTATGTTTCTCCAGCACCTTGTGTTCATCAATGCTCTGGACAGTCTACCGGTACTGCACGCGTGTGAGAGTGCTAACACCACTGGGATATAAGAGCAGAATTGGGCCATTCGGCCCATTGAGTCTACTCCGCCATTCCAGCGTGACTGATCGTTTAAGAAGGAACTGCAGATGCTGGAAAACCGAAGGTAGACAAAAATGCTGGAGAAACTCAGCGGGTGCAGCAGCATCTATGGAGCGAAGGAAATAGGCAACGTTTCGGGCCGAAACCCGGAAGGGTTTCGGCCCGAAACGTTACCTATTTCCACCGCACGAAACGTTGCTTATTTCCACCGCACGAAACGTTGCCTATTTCCTTCGCTCCATAGATGCTGCTGCACCCGCTGAGTTTCTCCAGCATTTTTGTGTACAATCGTGACTGATCTATCGTTTCATCTCAACCCCATTCTCCTGCCTTCTCCCCGTAGCCCCTGACGCACAGGGCAAAGGACATTTATTGTCACATACACCAATTGGTGCAGTGAAATTTGAGTTGCCATTTGTAGCACACCAAAAAGATAAACACAACATTAAAGAATTTAACATTAAACATAAAAACATCCCCCCACACCGGTTCCCACTTTGAGGGAAGGCAGCAAAGCGCAGTCGACTTCCTCTAAGTTCACCCGTGGTCGGGGCCTATTGAGGCCTATGGCAGCCCGATGCCTCAGGCCCACTCGCAGGAAGGATGGAACTCCGGCGTCGGCAGAACACTCTTCAGCGGCTTGGAGTTCCGAAACGACCGCTTGCTACCGGAGACCGCGGCTTCCGAAGTCCACAGGCCGCGCTGGCCGGAGCTCCAACACTGGCGACCCGCACTAATCAATGACCTGGATCATTAGCTAATCCCTCCGTGATCAGGATTTTGCCAGACCTTTCTTCAGGCTCCACTGAGTTACTCTTGCACCCGGGGTCATTTTTGCAGACATACATCTGCAGTTCCTTGCGGCTTTTATTAGTAAATGTGTTGATGGGATTTCTACGTGACGGCATCAACGGTAGAGGCGACAATAAACTGAACTGAGACTGAACCGAGTTCAGTTTATTGTCACGTGTACCGAGGTACAGTCAAAATCTCTTGTTGCGTGCTAACCAGTCAGCGGAAAGACAATACATGATTACAATCGAGCCATTTACAGTGCATAGATACACGATAAAGGGAATAATGTTTAGTGCAAGGTAAAGCCAGCAAAGTCCAATCAAAAATAGTCCGAGGGTCTCCATTGAGGTAGATAGTAGCTCAGGACCGCTCTCGGGTTGTGGTAGGATGCTTCAGTTGCCTGATAACAACTGGGAGGAAACTGTCCCTGAATCTGGAGGTGTGCGTTTTCACACTTCTGTGCCTCTTGCCCCATGGCAGAGGGGAGATGATGGTGAGATTGGTCCTTGATTAGTGTGAGGTTTCAATGGAGTCAATGGAAGGTAGATATAAAATGCTGCAGAAACCACAGGTTTGAATGTTTGCCTCCCTTCCCCCAGCATGTGCCAACACCTTGCCTGCTCCAGCTTGCCTTGCCTTCCAGTCTCACTCAGTATTTCAGGATCGTGGAGGAACAGAGTGTTGCTATATTTTACAGGCAGACAGACCTGGGCTGGGCTTAGGCACAGAATGCCGGAGTAACTCAGCTGGTCAGGCAGCATCCGTGGAGAGAAGGAATTCGAGACCCTGTATGTTGGTTTGTGTGATGGTCTGGGCTGCGTCCACAATTCTCTGCAATTAAGTATTGTAGGTACAATATATTTTATCATTAAAGGAGGCTGTTGAAATAAGGGCGGCCTACTTAAAGACCAACTGCTTTAAATAGCAGTGGTCTAAAGCCAATTACATCTTTTCCTGTCTGTATGCTGAGGTCAATTAGACATATTTCATTGCTGTTCCACTTTTAACAGGGCTTGCTAAACTTTAATCATACTTAGCCTAGTTCCATGAAACCACGTGCACAACTCTTGTGCCTTTCCTGTTCACCTCATTCCCTTTTTCACTTCCCCCTCTCCCCCTCTCCCCCTCTCCCCCTCTCCCTATCTTCCTTTTAACTTCCTCTGGAACCTCTTATTGTTTTCCTTGAAGAGGTTTTCTTTTCAAAGTTAAGACCGCTTCTGTTTACACAAAAGAACATAAATGCTGGAGTAACTCCAGGTGTTTAAGAAGGAACCGCAGATGCTGGGAAAACCCGAAGGTAGACAAAAATGCTGGAGAAACTCAGCGGGTGAGGCAGCGTCTATGGAGCGAAGGAATAGGTGACGTTTCGGGTCGAGACCCTTCTCAGACTGATGTGAGGGTGGGGGTGGGGGGGCTGAGCCACCGGGAGATCGGGTTCGTTAATGCGGAGGTGTTGGGCGAAGTGATCGCCAAGCCTGCGCTTGGTCTCACCGAAGTAGAGTAACTCCAGGTGTCAGGTAGCATCTCTGGAGAACGTGGATAGGTGATGTCTCAGCTCAGGACCCCTCGTCAGACTGATGTATGATGGGGAGGGGGCTGGGGGGACAGCTGGGAGAGAGGAGAGGCAGGACAAAATGTGGCAGGTAACAAGTGGACATAGACTAGGGGGGTTTTGATAGGCAGATAGTCGGAACAAAGGTCAGAGATAAAAACAGAAGGTGTGAGAGAGGCTGTTTGAAGAGTTGCGAACTCTGAAGCCAGATGAAGGAATGCGGGGGGGGGGGGGGGGGGGGAGGAGTAGATGGGAGTACAGGTGGACACAGCGGAGGGGGGGGGGGGGAGATATTTGACTTTGGGAACAGGTTTAGCGTTAGACTGTCAACATGTGTGCAGCCCAGGTCCCTGAAGAAGGGTCTCGACCCAAAACGTCACCTATTCCTTTTCTCAAGAGGCGCTGCCTGACCTGCAGAGTTACTCCAGCTCTCTGTGTCTGCTGCTGATTATAAGCTTGCTTCACCTAATCTAAACTCCCTGTGGCCACATTCAGAAATTGACAATTTCAATGTGAAATGTAATTCCACACAAGCTTGAGCATTGCCTGCCTGGAGGCAGAGACCTGATGAATTATCTTGGAGAGACAGCCGCCCACACCAGCCCTGATCCATTGACAGTGGCAATCCATCCCCAGCCCACGTCTGTGTACAAAGGAACTACAGATGCTGGTTTAAACCGAAGATAGACACAAAATGCCGGAGTAACTCAGCGGGAATGGGTGACGTTTCTGGTCAAGACCCTTCTTCAGACTCTCGACCCAAAATGTCACCCTTTCATTCTCTCCAGAGATGCTACCTGTCCCGCTGAGTTACTCCGGCATTCTGTGCCTAAGCCCAGCCTAGGTCTGTCTGCTTGTAAAACAGCAACACTGTACCTGTTCCTCCGGGATTCTGAAATACTGAGTGAGACTGGAAGGCAAGGCAAGCTGGGGCAGGCAAGGTGTTGGCACATAGACATCAATGCTGGGGGAAGGGAGGCAAACGCTCAAACCTGTGGCTATGAAACTTATTAAGCACTAAAACCACCAAATAAGTTATGTGTGTGTATATGTGTGCGTGTGTGTGTGTATATATATATATATGTGTGTGTGTGTGTGTGTGTGTGTGTGTGTGTGTGTGTGTGTGTGTGTGTGTGTGTGTGTGTGTGTGTGTGCATATATATATATATATATATATATATGTGTGTGTGTGTGTGTGTGTGTGTGTGTGTGTGTGTGTGTGTGTGTGTGTGTGTATATATGTGTGTGTATAATACAATAATACTTTTAATACAATAACACTTCATTAGCCAAGTGTGTTTTGCAACATTCGAGGAATTTCATTTGCCAAGTCAGTCATACAAATAAAAAGCAATGGAAAAAACACAAAACACATTTTAACATAAACATCCACCACAGTGACTCCTCCACATTCCTCACTGCGATGGAAGGTGACAAAAAGTTCAATCATATACATATAACTATTTTTCTCTCGTGTATTATACTGTTTCCAGTGTACTATGCTTACATATTCTGCTGTGCTGCTGCAAGTAAGAATTTCATTGTTCAATCTGGGACACACGACAATAAAACACTCTGGATTCTTCTTGAATTCCCATTCTCTTCACGGTACAGGGAAGGGTTTAGTTTAGTTTAGACTTACAGCCTGGAAGCAGGCCCTTCGGCCCACCGAGTTCATGCCAACCATCAACCACCCCGTTCACAATATGTTCAATTCAATGGTACTTTTTGTCAAGTGTACCTAGGTACAGTGAGCTTCCTTATTTTGCGTACAGGTCAGTGAGGTTTTACAATACCGAGGCATAATCTTTCCCAAGAACAATTGTGGAAGAATAGTAGATTCCACTGAGGCAGTATTCCTCACTACATTGGCAGCGCCATCTTGTATCCTTCATAGAGTCACACAGCATGGAAACAGACCACTCCCCACACACAAGGAGCAATCTTACAGAGGACCAATTAACTTACAAACCCGCACGTCTTTGGGATGTGGGAGGAAATCGGAGCACCTGGAGGAAACCCACGCGGTCACTGGGAGAACGTGCAAACTCCACACACAGACAACACCCGACGTCGGGACTGAACCCGGGTCTGTGGCGCAGGGAGGCAGCAGCTCTACCCGCTGCACCACTGTGCCGCCCTTGCGCTGCCACTGTTCCGTGGGTCCTTACTGAAGAGGGAACGATCCAGGCGTCCAACTGTCTAAAGGCCGATCTCTACTACTTCACAGTTTAGTGGAACACAGTGAACTACTGAGAATCAATGAACCAACAATAAGAAATAGGCAACTTTCAATCAGGTGCAGGTTACATAAAAGTGTTTATGCTACAAAAGTGATTATATTTCACAAATACTTTATTAGCTGAGACCTTGAAAGGTTTGCATAAATACAGGATTATACAGTGCCCTCCATAATGTTTGGGACAAAGACCCATCATTTATTTATTTGCCTCTGTGAAGCCATTGAGCTTCACCTGAGCAATTACAAACTCCTGTGTAGCCATGTGTGCCAAACATCATGGTGCCTGAAATGGGGGACGATGTATAAACACTGCAGTAATTTCTACATGGTGAAACCACAATGTATAAAAATGGCCTTTATTAAAATCTGACAATGTGCACTTTAACCACATGTGATTTTTTTTCTATTACAAATCTCAAATTGTGGCGTACAGAGGCAAATAAATCAATGACTGTTCTTTGTCCCGAACATTATGGAGGGCACTGTATCTATTAGGAATTCATAATATGCAGCGTCACTGCTTGACAAGTTAGAGAAATACCTAAGACTTTGTTCTCTCTAAAAATAAATTCACCAGCATTGAAGCAGCCGAGATTGTGCGGAGGTTCAGTACATCACGGATCGATACGTTTCTCACTCCTCTGGGAATGTCCTCTGTTTTGTCCTCTGAGAAAGGAAACCAAGGGATTAAACTTAATGTTGGAAAATATTGAAATATTGAAAGCAAGCAGGATTGTATGAAGAGTGGGAAGCTCCTGGTGTTAATGGTTAGAGTTGCAAGATATGAGTGCAGACGTTGGGAGGTCATGTTTAAAGCAGAGATAGATTATTGATTAGTACGGGTGTCAGGGGTTATGGGGCGAAGGCAGGAGAATGGGGTTAGGAGGGAGAGATAGATCAGCCATGATTGAATGGTGGAGTGGACTTGATGGGCCGAATGGCCTAATTCTGCTCCTATCACTGATGACTTTATGTTGCAGTTGTACAAGATGTTGGTGAGACCGTATTTGGAGTATTGTCTCCAGTTCTGGGCGCCATGTTATAAGAAAGATGTTGTCAAGCTCCAAAAGGTGCAAAGATTTAGTAAGATGTTGCCAGGACTTGAGGGCCTGAGCTACAGGGAGAGGTAGAGCAGGCTGGGACTCTATTCCTTGGAATGCAGGAGGATGAGGGGAGATCTGCATAAACTGATGAGAGGAATAGATCGGGTAGACACACAGTGTCTCTTGCCAAGCGCAGAGCCTCAGTAAATGAAGGACCAGAGGACACGGGTTTAAGGTGAAGGGGGGAAGATTTAATAGGAGCCTTAGGGGCAAATTTTTCACACATAGGGTGGTGGGTGTACCTTTTAGAAAGGTATAGAAAGGAGCTGAAAAGGAACTTCGTTAGTCAGAGGGTAGTTAATCTGCAGAACTCATTGCCACAGAGGGCTGTGGAGGCCAAGTCAGTTGATATTTTTAAGGCAGAGATAGACAAATTCTTGATTAGAACGGGTGTGTCAAGGGCTAGGGAGAGAGCTGGAAAATTGGATTGGGAGGCAGAGATTAGCCATGATTGAATGGTGGAGTGGACTCGATGGGCCGAATGGCCATATTCTACTCCTATAACTTGTGAATGGAACGGGCCGCCAGAGGAGGTAGTTGAGGCAGGTACTATCGCAACTTTTAAGAAACATTTAGACAGGTACATGGATAGGACTGAGTTTTGAGGGATATGGGCTAAGTGCAGGCAGGTGGGACTAGTGTAGATGGGACATGTTGTTCTGCGTGCACAGGTGGGGCTGAGGGCCCTGTTTCCACACTGTGGGTAGATCAGTGCATGGTGGCTGCGTACCAGAGAGTTCTGGAGGTTGACGAGTTGTGTGGTGGTGTCACACAGATCCTGGCCTTGCTTCCTCAGCTCCCTCTTCAGAACATCGATCTCGTAATCCTTCCTCCGCAGCCTCTCCTCCGTCATTCTCCTCCGAGCCTCGGCCTGAAGCGCAAGCGAGAAGGGAGGGAAATGGTGCCTCCATCGGCAAACGCAAGGGGCGCGTCACGCATCGGTCCCATCCGGGAACGAGAAGGCCCGGGATTTATTGGCAATCTGACATTAGTTAGTGAGGGTGTCAGGGATTATGGGGAGAAGGTAGGAGAATGGTGGACTGGTGCACAGATAACAACCTGTCCCTAAACACCTCTAAGACCAAGATTATCAACTTCAGAAGGTCACACAATGGGGAATACGCTCCAATCTTTATCAACGGGGACAGTGTGGGGAGAGTGTCCAGCTTCAGATTTCTGGGCACACACATTTTGGAGGACCTCACATGGTCCACCACACCGCTGCGCTGGTCAAGCAGGCACAGCAATGACTGTTCTTCCTGAGACACTGAAAAAGACTGGTCTGACCCAACAGCTGCTGACAACTTTCTACTGCTGCATCACAGAGAGCATCCTAACATGTGGTAATCTGTGTGGTATCTCAGCTGCACGGAGATGGAGAGGAGAGCTCTTCAACGGGACATCCACAGAGCGCAGAATGTCCCACGCAGATAATGGGGACAAGCTACCAGCCTTGGAGGGCATCTACAATACACGATGCCTCAGGAAGGCCGTCAGCATTCACAAAGACTCCTCACACCCTTGCAATAGTCTGTTCGAACTTCTACCATCCGGCAGACGTTACAAGGCCTTCTACGCCCGCACCTACAGACTTAGGAACAGCTTCATCCCCAGAGCTATAGCTGCTCTGAACCGGTCCTGCTGAGTGCCCCCCCCCCCCCCACCCCCACCCACCATGAACTGTCTCCCTCGGATGGTCACGTCACACATCGACCCGGCACAGACACATCTGCACTTTATACTGTTTTACTGTTTTTTTTATAAATCATGTTTATAAATCATGGGTGTCTAAAGCTGCATTCCAAATCTCGTTGTACCTCTGTGCAATGACAATAAAGATATATTATTATTATGATTATTATTATTATTATTATGGGGTTAGGAGGGAGAGGTAGATCAGCCATGATTGAATGGCAGAGTAGACTTGGGGGGCCGAATGGCCTAACTCTAGTCCTAAACCTCATGTCCTTATGATTAGTTGATTAATGGCTGGATGGTACATTATTACACGTGTATCTATGTACAGTGAAGTCCATGTTGCTTTGCTTGGAATTCAGTGAGAATCTTGCTACATATTAGGCACAATCACACTAAGTATAAGTGTAATTGTACGTAGCGGGTACGTCGGAGCTCGGGACGTCTCTTAGCGGCTCGTAACACTAACGGCAGGTACTCGTGAAACACGGTAAGCTTGTGAAGACTCGTGAAGATTTTTCAACATGTTGAAAAATGTCCACGAGAGCCCCGAGTACCTACGAGCGGCCGTTACCGTAAATCTCCGAGTTCGAATCAGGGGAAACTCGGGAGAACTCTTGAATTAGCTCGTACAGTGGGACAGCCCCTTTAGTGTCTTAACTTGGCCATGAAGACCCGTTGTCCTGGAGTTGAGGAGGATCGGACATCTTTCCTCAGGGCAGCACGGAGACGCAGCAGTAGAGTTGTTGCCTTACAGCACTAGCTCTCCACATCAGTCCTGATCTCTCCTTTCCTTTTCCCCCGACTTCAGTCTGAAGAAGGGTCTCGACCCGAAACATCCCCTATTCCTTTTCTCTAGAGAAGCTGCCTGACCTGCTGAGTTATTCCAGCATTTTGTGTCCATCTTCGGTGTAAACCAGCATCTGCACTTCCTTCCTCCACTACTTAAAGGAGACGTCTACTTTATTTTATTTTAGACTTTCGAGACACAGCGTGGAAACAGGCCGTGCAGACAGCAGCCGTGGTCAGGATCTGCCCCGGGCTCTGCAAGGCACCAACTCTACCGTCGAGCCACCTTGCCAGTCCTATTTCAACGTTTCGTCCTATTTCGCTCGAAGGGCCGAATGGCCTCCTCCTGCACCTGTTGTCTATTGTACCTTGGTACACTTGATAATGAAAGAACCATTGAACCATTGGTGAAAATTACCCTCCCCCCTCCCCACTTGGCAAGCAACGCGTAGACGCAACGCCATGTCCCACCTACCGTGCCGCGAGTGTCCTCGTTCACACAGCTATGCGATGGAGACCGGGTCCCTTTTCTCTCCAACTGCTCCACGTGGATTGCCTGCAGCAAACAGAAGGAATAAAGTAGAGAGGCGACAACAGGGAGTGCACAGGCTGGAATCTGGAGCAAAACACAAGCGCTGGAAGAACTCAGCGGGTCAGGCAGCATCTGTGGAGGGAGAATGTACAGGCAATGCCCTGGGCCTTTCTAGTTTAGTTTAGAGATACAGCGCGGAAACAGGCCCTTCGGCCCACCGAGTCCGCGCCGTCCAGCGATCCCCACACACTAACACCATCCTACACACACTAGGGACAATTTACAATGTTACCAAAGCCAATTGGCCGAAGATCTCGGAGAAAACCCACGCAGATCATGGGGAGATCGTACAAACTCCGTACAGACAGCACCCGTGGTGGGGATTGAACCCGCGTCTCTGGCGCTGTGAGGCAGCGACTCTACTGCTGTGCCACCGTGCCGGGCTGGTCAGGACCATCAGATCAATAAAGTCTGTCGGACAGTGCTTCAGTGAGCTTAAAGTAAGTGCTTCAGGCACTGACTGTTATCCACTTAGTTATCCACTTTGGTGGCAAAAACAGGAAGGTAGACTATTATTTGAATGGTGACAGATTAGGAAAAGGGGAGATGCAGCGAGACCTGGGTGTCATGGTACACCAGTCATTGAAAGTAGGCATGCAGGTGCAGCAGGCTGTGAAGAAAGCAAATGGTATGTTGGCATTCATAGTAAAAGGATTTGAGTACAAGAGCAGGGAGGTTCTACTGCAGTTGTACAGGGTCTTGGTGAGGCCACACCTGGAGTATTGCGTACAGTTTTGGTCTCTTAATCTGAGGAAAGACATTCTTGCCATAGAAGGAGTACAGAGAAGGTTCACCAGACTGAATCCTGGGATGACACGACTTCCATATGAAGAAAGACTGGATAGACTTGGCTTGTACTCGCTGGAATTTAGAAGATTGAGGGGTGATCTCATAGAGACTTACAAAATTCTTAAGGGGTTGGACAGGCTAGATGCAGGAAGATTGTTCCCGATGTTGGGGAAGTCCAGGACAAGGAGTCACAGTTTAAGGATAAGGGGGAAGTCTTTTAGGACCGAGATGAGAAAATTGTTTTTCACACAGAGAGTGGTGAATCTGTGGAATTCTCCGCCACAGAAGGTAGTTGAGGCCAGTTTGTTGGCCATATTTAAGAGAAAGTTGGATGTGGCCCTTGTGGCTGAAGGGATCAGGGGGTATGGAGAGAAGGCAGGTACAGGATACAGAGTTGGATGATCAGCCATGATCATATTGAATGGCGGTGCAGGCTCGAAGGGCCGAATGGCCTGCTCCTGCACCTAATTTCTATGTTTCTATGTTTCAGGAGTAGGCCATTCGGCCCTTCGAGCCTGCACCGCCGTTCAATATGATCATGGCTGATCATCCAACTCAGTATCCTGTACCTGCCTTCCCTCCATACCCCCTGATCCCTTTAGCCACAAGGGCCACATCTAACTCCCTCTGAAATATAGCCAACGAACTGGCCTCAACTACCTTCTGTGGCAGAGAATTCCACAGATTCACCACTCTCTGTGTGAAAAACGATTTTCTCATCTCGGTCCTGAAAGACTTCCCCCTTATCCTGGAGAAACTCAGCGGGTGCGGCAGCATCTATGGAGCGAAGGAAATAGGCAACGTTTCGGGCCGAAACCCGGAAGGGTTTCGTCCCGAAATGTTGCCTATTTCCATCGCTCCATTGAAACGTTGCCTATTTCCAACGTTGCCTATTTCCTTCGCTCCATAGATGCTGCTGCACCCGCTGAGTTTCTCCAGCACTTTTGCCTACCTTCTAACTGTTACTTTAACTGGGTTAACAAAATTCTTGATTTATTTAAGCTGCAATTTGGTGACGTTTCATCAATTCGACCGGAAATAGGTTACTACTGAAGCAAAGGCCGTAGGTTGAGGTGCCTACTCTAGTAACCATGAGTGTGGTTAATTTAAAATAACAAAATAACTTTAAAGCGGTTCACAACCGCAGTGGTCAGCTTCACGGCGAATGTAATATTTTAATAAGGGAAAGCTTTTAAAATGTGCCATATAATTCCTTGCACCTATAATAAATTCACTTTAAGGTGGCGCGGTGGTAGAGTTGCTGCCTCACAGCGCCAGAGTCCCGGGTTAGATCCTGACTACGGGTGCTGTCTGTAAGGACTTTGTACGTTCTCCCTGTGACCGCGTGGGTTTTCTCCGGGTGCTCCGGTTTCCTCCCGCACTCCAAAGACGTGGAGGTTTGTAGGTTAATTTGCTTCTGCACACTGCCCCTAGTGTGTTGGATAGAACGAGTGTATAGGGTGATCGCTGGTCGGCACGGACTCGGTGGGCCGAAGGGCCTGTTTCCGCGCTGTATCTCTAAAACTAAACTAAATATTATTGCAGCCTGCCTGCGGTCCCCTAACCTGGAAACAGCTGGCTTTATTTAACATCTTATATTTAGCAAAAATTTCTGATGGGATGCCAGGACTTTGACTAAACACAAATAAGGTGATTAATTTGACCTGGAGTTTGGCCAGTTTAATGGGCAGAGTCAGCATCTGTACAATGGGTTTTACAGAAGGCCACGGAAACTAAACTATACTGTAAAGTTTAACAATATATTGCAGTGTCTTGGGGAGATTGTGCTATAAAACCCTGGAATGAAAACCAAACTTCTGTTCCCATGTATGTGTTGCACGTGTATACATCAGTTTGCGTGTGACTAGTCTATATGTACATGCGTGTGCATGTCCATGCATGCCGGAGGTGTATGCTAGACTTGGTAAACATACGCACACACACACACACGTGTGTCTGTCGTCTTTACGAATGGGCTTCAGTCTAATTCTGCCCTCATCTAAAGGCGGCACTGTGGCCTCACAGCACCAGGGACCCGGGTCCGATCCCGACAGCGGGTGCTGTCCGTAAGGAGTTTGCACGTTCTCCCTGCGACTGTGTGGGTTTTCCTCTGGTGCTCGGGTTTCCTCCCACACTCCAAAGACGAACAGGTTCGTAGCATCAGCATCAGATGGACCACAAACATGCTCCATGGGCCCCACCGCCTTACCTTCCGCTGCTTCAGGGCTTTGTTCATCCTCTTCTCCTGGTCAAAACGAGCCTGCATTTGCTCCCGGGACTCTCGAATCAGACAGTTCTCCTCAGTCAGGCTCTGCAGACGCTCCTGTAAGTTCTCCACGTCTGCCTGTCTTTGGTGCAAAGTCACCTGCGAGCATCTACAGCAAGCAAGGAGGCGGAGAGAGAAAGGCAACTGGTCGGAAATCGGAACCATTCAAAAGGCAGTTGTCACTCCCAGCCCTTCCGACTAAACCCGGGAGACAATAAGGAAGTAACGACAAGGAACTGCAGATGCTGGTTTACCAAAAAAGACACAAAATGCCGGAGTAACTCAGAACAGAATCAAGTCCTCCTTCAGCCCACCGAGTCCGGCGTTGACCTGCCATCACCCCGTACACTCGCACTGTCCTACACAGTATCTCTGGAGGGAATGGATAGGTGACGGTTTGGGTCGGGAACCTTCCTCAGATTGATTGCAGGGAGAGTGGGAAGAAAGCTGGAAGGGAGGACAAAGCGGGGGCCATAGACGGTGTATGCAGGCGAGGGGGTTTGATGCCAGTCAGATTGTTTGCCAGAGATGGAAAGGCAGGTGTGAGCCCACGAGGATAAAGATTTGCCAATTGCAAACTAAATGGCACGGTGGCGCAGCGGTAGAGTTGCTGCCTCACGGCGAGCGCCGGAGATCCTGACTACGGGCGCTGTCTGTATGGACTTTGTACATTCTCCCCGTGACCGCGTGCGTTTTCACCAAGATTTTTGGTTTCCTCCCACACTCCAAAGACGTGCACGTTTATAGGTTAATTGGCTTGGTATGAATGTATAATTGTCCATAGTGCGTGTAGGCTAGTGTTAATGCGCAGGGATCGCTGGTGGGCGCCGACACGGTGGGCCGAAGGGCCTGTTTCTGCGCCGTATCTCTAAACCAAACTAAACTAAAAAAAAACTAATCTAAAAGAGCTAGTTTGAGTCTGAGGAAGGAATTTGACCCGAAACGTCACCTATTCCTTTCTTCCAGAAATGCTGCCTGACCCGCTGAGTTACTCCAGCTTTTTTGTGTCTGCCTAAAAGAATTAACGCTTTTATTAATACTTAAAGACAGTTGTACGCTAGCCTATCCTGTTGGCGCAGTATCATATGTTCATAAGTCACAGGAACAGAATTAGGCCATTTGGCCCATCGAGTCTACTCCGCCATTCAATCACGGCTGATCTACCTCTGTCTCCCAACCCCATTCTCCTGCCTTCTCCCCATAACCCCTGACACCCGTACTGATCAGGAATCTGCCAATCTCCACCTTAAAAATACCAAATGACTTGGTCTCCACTACCAAAGAAATTCCCCGTCATCTCCTTTCTAAAGGTACGTCCTTTTATTCTGAGGCTGTGGTCCTAGACTCTCCCACTAGTGGAAACATCCTCTCCACATCCACTCTATCCAAGCCTTTCACTATTCTGTACGCTTCAATGAGGCGCCCTCTCATCCTTCTAAACTCCAGCGAGAAAGAAAGAAAAGAATCGATAACACTGGCTGGGGTTTGCCCACTCATGTCCCGAGGCAGGTAGTTTAAGTGACACAGTTACAGTAGCTGACACAAAGGCGTGTTGTTTCCAAGGCACGGCGATGATAGAGAGAAATCACCGCACAAATTGATCCGCTCACCCTTGAGATTAAAGCAAAGCATCAAGCTACAAGCATTGCTTATGACTGATGGCGGCAACAATAATTCACACACTGCTGCCAACTGGGACCATCTTTGATCAGTATTCATATTAATATTCAGCATTCCTTCAATTCTTTCCCTCAATCCAGACTTCGAATTCTCAGAACAAATCCTGATCAGAGCGGCTCGGTGGCGCAGCGGGTACAGCTTACTATATGGGGCACCTAGTGCCTTCTCTGCCCCCAGCTTAAGGTCATAAGTGATAGGAGCAGAATTAGGCCATTAGGCCCATCAAGTCTACTCCGCCATTCAATCATGGCTGATCTATCTCTCCCTCCTAACCCCATTCTCCTGCCTTCTCCCCATAACCCCTGACACCCGCACTAATCAAGAATCTATCTCTGCCTTAAAAATATCCCCTGACGGTCCTCCACAGCCGTTCTGTGGCAAAGAATTCCACAGGTTCACCGCCCTCTGAGGGGTGGGAGATTGCGACCTTCACGTGGTCCGCCCTGTTTTAACGAATGCAATTAACCTGGCGTGCGCAATCAAATAGAACAAGTTGTCCAACAACTTTAGGCTATGCACGCCATACGCAAGAAGAACACCCTCTGACTAAAGAAATTCCTCCTCATCTCCTTCCTAAAAGAACGTCCATTAATTCTGAGGCTGTGACCTTTAGTCCTAGACACTCCCACTAGTGGAAACATCCTCTCCACATCCACTCTATCCAGGCCTTTCACTATTCTGTACGTTTCAATGAGGTCCCCCCTCATCCTTCTAAACTCCAGCGAGTACAGGCCCAGTGCATCATAGGTTAACCCACTCATTACTGGGATCATTCTCGTAAACCTCCTCTGGACCCTCCCCAGAGCCGACACATCCTTCCTCAGATATGGGGCCCAGTTCTAGTTGCCAAGCACGAACAAAGTCATCCAGGGAGGAGAGGTTGAGCCCTTCTATACCCACCTGAGCTGCTCCAGGTCTTTCTCGTAGCTGCCCAGTAGTTGATCTTTCCTGGCCAGTTGGCCCTTCAGCCCACTGACGCATCCATCCAGCAGCTCCGCGTCCCTCCGCCGAGCTTCCGCCAGCTTCTCCCTCTCGTCCCGCGGCACGTGCTTCAGCGAGAGCGAGCCCGACATCTGGCGCACGTTGAGGAGGCTGGAGAGGGCTTTCACCAAGTCGAGGTACTGCGGGGAGGAATGAGAGTGGCATGAGGAGTGGCTCGCCTGGAGTCTGAGGGTCCAACTACACGCAACGCCAGTGCTGAGGTTTAAGAAGCAATCCAGCAGGTTTGGACAAAAATGCTGGAGAAACTCAGCGGGTGCGGCAGCATCTATGGAGCAAAGGAAATAGGCAACATTTTCACCTATTTCCACCGCCCGAAACGTTGCCTATTTCCTTCGCTCCATAGATGCTGCTGCACCCGCTGAGTTTCTCCAGCATTTTTGTCCACCTTCGATTTTTCCAGCATCTGCAGTTCCTTCTTAAACACCGGCAGGTTTGGAGATGATTGGCATTGACCTCAGAGGGATGGACACAAAACGCCGGACAAAGTCTGAAGAAGGGCGGTGCGGTGACGCAGCGGGAGAGTTGCTGCCTCACAGCGCCGGAGACCCGGGTTCGACCCCGACTGCGGGTGCTGTCTGTAGGGAGTTTGCACGTTCCCCCCGTGACCTGCGTGGGTTTTCTCCGAGATCTTCGGTTTCCTCCCACGCTCCAAAGACATGCAGGTTTGTAGGTTAATTGGCTCGTATCGTAATTGTACAACACAGTTGGTTTGTATATTGACAAATACACTTGTCCATTTGGCTTGGACAAATGTAAAATTGTTCCTAGTGTGTGTGGGACAGTGTTAATGTGCGGGGATCGCTGGTCGGCACGGACTCGGTGGGACGAAGGGCCTGTTTCTAGGTTCTAGACTAAAACTAAACTACAGGGGAAGCCAGTGCTGAGGTTTAAGAAGCAATCAAGAAGCTTAGGGGAAGATTGGCATTGACCTCACAGGGATAGACACAAAATGCTGCTCTAAGTCTGAGGACCTGAAACCTCACCAATTCCTTCTCTCCAGAGATGCTGCCTGTCCCGCTGAGTTGCTCCAGCATTTTTTGTCTGCCGTCGGAGTAAACCAGCATCTGCACATTGATCACACAGGGGTTGGTCATACAGAGTTTTGTTGAGATTCTGTAGGATATGAATAACGAGGATGTTGCCAGGACTCGAGGGTGTGAGCTACAGGGAGAGGTTGAGCAGGCTGGGTCTCTATTCCTTGGAGCGCAGGATGATGAGGGGTGATCTTACAGAGGTGTACAAAATCATCAGAGGAATAGATCGAGTAGACGCACAGAGTCTCTTACCAAGAGTAAGCGAATCGAGAACCAGAGGACATAGGTTTATGGTGAGGGAGGAAAGATTTAATAGGAATCTGAGGGGTAACTTTTTCTCACAAAGGGTGGTGGGTGTATGGAACGAGCTGCCGGAGGAGGCAGTTGAAGCTGGGACTATCGCAACATTTAAGAAACATTTAGCCAAGTACATGGATAGGACAGGGTTGGAGGGCTATGGGCCAAACGCAGGCAGGTGGGACTAGTGTAGCTGGGACATGTTGGCCACCATGGGCAAGTTGGGCCGAAGGGCCTGTTTCCACACTGTATCACTCTATGACTGAATGATTGTAGAGTAGAATGGGTTAAATTACCACTGGAAGTTGCGTAAAGTTGAGTTTTGCGGCCATGAAGGTGATATTGTGAGCTATTAAACCTGTTCAGGAATTTATAGAGAAGCTATTTCTGCTCATGCAGGAATCCAGAACAAGAGGCCACACAGTGCGAGCTAGAACCGTTGATTCAGAAGCTCAGTTATGCAGGTCCTTGCATGCAGAGGATAGAGGCAATCTGCAAAGCCCTACTCCAAAGCACTAAAGACCCTGGAAAACTGACGCCATTGTGGTGTTTAAGAGGCTTTAAGGTAGGCACATGGATGTGTAGGGAAGGGAGGAGTATGGATCACGTGCAAACAGAGGAGATAAGTTTAACATGGCATCATCATCAGCATAGACATTGTGTTCATTGGTTCATAAGATCTAGGAGTAGAATGAGGCCATTCGGCCCATCAAGCCTACTTCACCATTCAATCATGGTTGATCTATCTCTCGCATTCAACCCCATTCTCCTGCCTTCTCCCCATAACCCGCACTAATCAAGAATCTATCACCCTTCACCATAAAAATACCCATTGACTTGGCCTCCACGGCCTTCTGTGGCAATGAATTCCACAGATTCACCACCCTCCGACTAAAATAATTTCTCCTCTACTCCTTTCTAAAGGTACGTCATTTTATTCTGAATCTGTGACCTCTGGTCCCAGACTCTCCCACTAGTGGAAACATCCTCTCCACATCCACTCTATCCAGGCCTTTCACTATTCGGTAAGTTTCAATGAGTTTCCCCGTCATCCTTCTAAGCTCCAGCGAGTACAGGCCCAGTGCCCCATCATTGTGGGCCCACTACATATTGTCAACATTGTGGGCCTTAGAGCTTGTTCCTGCGTTTAGTTTGGTTTAGAGACACAGCGCAGAAACAGGACCTTCGGCCCACCGCATCAGCGCCGACCAGCGATCCCTGCACACCAACACGATCCTACACACACTAGGGACAATTTACAATGTTACCAAGCCAATTAACCTACAAACCCGCACGTCTTTGGAGTGTGGGAGGAAACCAGCGATCCCGGGGAAAACCCACGCAGTCATAGGGAGAACGTACAAAGTCTGCACAGACAGCACCTGTAGTCAGGATCGAACTCTGGTCTCTGGCGCTGTGAGGCAGCGACTCTCCCTCTGCGCCACCGTGCCGTACTGTTCTATGAGCTATAGTTCAGAGGTCCTTTCAAGACTGAGATGTAGGAATGTTGTGATTGGTGGGTACATCAAGCTCCGTGCATCAAAGTTGATGCAGCATAAATTTAGAATGGGCCCAGGAGCTTTGCTAGCTTCCCACTCAACATCATAGGAAGACAGCAACTCCCTGCTGAGGCTGTCTTACGCCTCCATCAGGCTAAAGGCTTACGCGCTGCAAGCAACCTCTCAATAATTCATGCACTACTGGGCTCATGGAAAGCAGCCAAACAGTGGAGGAGTAAAGATAGACACAGAGTGCTGGAGTAACTCAGCGGGTCAGGCAGCATTTCTGGAGAACAGGGATTGCGAGGTGACGCCTGTATGGCAGTGAGTATTCGCCCAAAGAGTCGTACCTTTTTCTGGTCGCCGCTGGATTTTCAATATGATTAAACCTTTCGGCCACCTGCTGCAACTGTCGCAGAATAAATTGCCTAAGTGGGACAGGTCGAAGATTACTCCAGCATTTTGTGTCCATCTCTGATATAAACCTGATATATACACGTGCAGGCAGAGGAGATCAGTTTAAATTGGCATCATATTCAGCACCGACATTTTGGGCCGAATGGCCTGTTCCTGTACTATGTTCTAATACAATGAATGTACAATGGATTTCAGGATCAGAGGGCTATAAAGATAGCTGAAGAAAGGTCTCGACCTGAATTGTCCCCTATTGATGATGAGTCTCGACCCAAAACGTCACCCATTCCTTTTCTGCAGAGATGCTGCCTGACCGCTGAGTTACTCCAGCTTTTTGCGCCTATCGTCGGTGTAAACCAAGGAGAAGGCAGGAACGGGGTACTGATTGGGGATGATCAGCCATGATCATATTGAATGGTGGCGCTGGCTCGAAGGGCCGAATGGCCTATCCTGCTCCTATTGTCTATGTTTCTATCTGCAGTTCAAAGAAGGAGAATGGCCACTCTGCAGGCTGTTGAGTCGCTGAGAACCCATCTTACAATACAATCCCCAGGCCATAGAATATGATCAAATGTACTTAATTTGACGACAGCACAGTCTCTCAAAAACAGCACAGCACAAACGTCTGCGTACCGTCTGCTCGCTGAGGTCCAGGGCTTCAGACATTTCAAACAACGATGTCCTTTCAATGCAAGCATCAGAAATGGCAAAAGAGTCACCTCTTGGTTTCTGCAGCGGAGAGAGGAAAGAGAAGACATCAGGGTCTTTAACATAGATGGGACTTTTAACATCAGTATTAACTAGTTGGGCTGACTGATTGGTTCATGCTGCTGTTGGCATGTTGTCCTCTGTAAACAGCTCATGTATTTAGTTTGATTTACAGCTACAGGTGCTCCTAGCGACCACCCCATATACTAGCACTATCCTACGCACTAGGGACAAATTATAATTTAATACTTACTGAAGCCAATTAAACTACAAACCTGCACGTCTTTGGAGTGTGGGTGGAAGCCAGAGCACCCGGAGAAAACCCACACGGTCACGGGGAGAACGTACCAACTCCGTACAAACAGCACCCGTAGTCAGGATTGAACCCGGGTCTGTGGTGCCGTGAGGCAGCAACTCTGCCGCTGCGCCACCGTGCCGCCCTTGGGCTGCCAGCATCAATAAGGTGAGGCGTTAACCAGAGGATGAGTTCATCCACAGTGGTATTCAAAGCTACCTGGGTGTTTCAGCCAACTCTCCAGTCCCAGCTGCAAGGCAGATTAACCAGTCATTCTTGCCTGTGGCGATCACTGTTGCTGCTACATTTTGTCTGGCACAATCCCACACACACTGGGGGACGGTTTACACTTTTACTGGAGCCAATTAACCTACAAACCTGCACGTCTTTGGAGTGTGGGAGGAAACCGAAGACTCGCGGAGAAAACCCAAGCAGGTCACGGGGAGAGCGTGCAAACTCCATAGAGACAGCACCCGTAGTCGGGATCGAACCCGGGTCTCCGGCGCTGTGAGGCAGAAACTCTACCGCTGCGCCACCGTGCCGCCCACTGGCTTTTCTTATTCTCCCTTTACCTTTTAGCTCCCTATAATGTAAAGACAACTGTATACACAACACCAGGCTGCCCGGTGGCGCAACAGTAGAGTTGCTGCCTCACAGCGCCGGAGTCCTGGGTTCAATCCTGACCACAGGTGCTGTCTGTACGGAGTTTGTACGTTCTCCCCGTGACCTGCGTGGGTTTTCTCCAGGAGCTCCGGTTTCCTCGCACACTACAAAGACGTACAGGTTTGTAGGTTGATTGGCTTGGTGTAAATGTTAAATTGTCCCCAGTGTGTGTAGGATAGCGTTAGTGTGCGGGGATCGCTGGTCGGCGCGTACTCGGTGTTTCTGCGCTGTATCTCTAAACTAAACTAAACTTTATATTTTTCCTGTGCTTTTATTAGCCTGTGATTTATTACATCTCTCCAGGGTAAAATGCACCACTGTAAATAGTATTATTAATTGGAATGTTTAACAAGGCCAAAGCCTTAATTCCCCATTAGTTTGTTTTGGCGTCATCTTGCACATCATGCCCCCTGGTGGGCAAGCGATGCTCACACAAGCCGTCGCCACGGTGTGAGACGGCAAAATCCCACATCCTCAATATTTAACACTGCAAGAAGAAATATAACATGGGGGGAAGTTGCCAGTTGTGAAGAGGTGTAGGTAGCTGGAGTACAGTAATGACAGCAAACCCTGCATTTTACACAATAGACAATAGGTGCAGGAGTAGGCCATTCGGCCCTTCGAGCCAGCACCGCCATTCAATGTGATCATGGCTGATCATCTCCAATCAGTACCCCGTTCCTGCCTTCTCCCCATATCCCCTTCTCCGCTATTTTTAAGAGCCCTATCTAACTCTCTCTTGAAAGTATCCAGAGAACCGGCCTCCACCGCCCTCTGAGCTATTACCCTGCTGGAATTCATTTCAACTATGATTTTGGTATCAATTCCCTTTCGCAAGTCTGCTGTAATTTAGCACGCCTGCAAGAAAAATCTCTGACTTAAGTAAATGGCTGTGCCAGCGATGTGAAGCTGATGGGATCTTTGAATAAACGGGGCAGAGGACTCAGCAGCGATCAGTCACTACAGCGAGCGTTTGCAAGCAGTACCGTTTTAGCGTCAGCGTTACTCTGCGGGGAGCTGCCCGCAGACTCGCTGTTGCCGAGCATACGATGGCTCGGCAAGTCGGTCAGCTCCTTCTTCAGTCTCATCAACTGTTGCAAAGCCTCTTCCTGGCTGGTTCCTGCCAATTCCACAAGAGGAAGAAATCAGCAAAAATGACATTCAGAGGTTTGGTTTGTAGATGCAGAATGGAAACCGGCGTGCGGGAAGGAACTGCAGATGCTGGTTTACACCGAAGCTAGACACAAAAAAGCTGGAGTTACTCAGCGGGACAGGCAGCATCTCTGGAGAGAAGGAATGGGTGCTGTTTCGGGTCGAGACCCAGATTAGACCATCAGTCTGGTGATGAGTCTCGACCCAAAACGTCACCCATTCTTTGTCTCCAGAGATGCTGCCTGTCCCGCTGAGTTACTGCGCTACTTTTTGTGAGTTAAGTTACAGTTAAGTTAAGTTCGCTGAGTTACTGAGTTACTTTTCGTGTCTATCCTCAGCATGGAAACAAGCCCTTCGGCCCACCAAGTCCATGCCCACCTCCAATCAAATCCCCAACTGTGCTCAGTGGCCACTGGCTGGGAAAGAGAAAAGGTGGTTTCACCGAATTATCTTCCAGGAGGCCCAAGTTTAGTTTAGAGATTCAGCGTGGAAACTGGTTCTTTGGCCCACTGAGTCCGCGCTGACCAGCGATCCCAAGCTAATTAACCTGCAAACCTGCACGTCTTTGGAGTGTGGGAGAAAACTCACGCAGGTCACGGGGAGAACGTGCAAACTCCGGACAGACAGCACCCGGAGTGAGGAAGGAACCCGGGTCTCTGGCGCTGTGAGGCAGCAACTCTACCGCTGGGCCATCCTGCTGTACATTAAGTGTACTCTTGCATGAGTGGAAGCATCAATGTACTTTGGGCGAGGGGGGGAGGAATAGATGCTCACACACGTCACGGGGCCTCAAGGGGATGAAGGTGGCGGCATATTCCTGGAGGGGGAGGAAGGTTGCAGTCAGACTGGGAATAGGAACTGGCATTGACTGACGTCATACAGTGTGGATACAGGCCCTTCGGCCCAACTTGCCCACACTGGCCAACATGTCCCAGCTACACTAGTCCCACCTGCCCATATCCCTCCAAACTTGTCCTATCCATGTACCTGTCTAACTGTTTCTTATAAAGGTTCACTGTTGAACGGTTGTGAGAGGCTGAGGTTAAGGTCGGTCCACACTGACTTTGCTGAATGATGGTCTGTTTATTGCTAGCAAGGCAGCACTGACAGGCCCTGGTGTCTGGGTAAATCATCCTGGGGCTCGGAGAAATGAAGCAGAGTCGCGCGTCAAGAACGTGTTTGAAAGGTGAGGTGGAGCAGACTGCGCGGGGGCCGAGCCCGTTCCGTGATCGGCGCTCCTGGATGGAACCCGGCTGTCTGGCGCTGTGAGGTAACGGCACTACCTGCTGTGCCACTGTGCGCTGCTGTTAGCCCTGTCCCACGGTACGAGTTCATTCCAAGAGCTCTCCCCGGGTTTGCCCTGATTCCAACTCGGAGATTTACGGTAATGGACACTAGTCGGTACTCGGGGCTCTCGTGGACATTTTTCAACATGTTGAAAAATCTTCACGAGTCTTCCCGTGCTTACCTGCCGTTAGCGAGTCTTCCCGAGTACCTGCCGTTAGCGTTACGAGCCGCTAAGAGATGACCCCGAGCACCGACGAACCGGCTACTTTCATTCTCCGAGCTTACCACGAGTTTGATTTTTTTTAAACTCGGGGGAATTCTAGGAATGAACTCGTACCGTTTGAGTCTGTTGTGTGAAGTGAGTGAAAGCTGATGTGTTCTTACTGGCAGGGTGCGCTTGTTCCAGAGACTTTATCCGGGATCGTAACTCAGACAACGCTTCCCGCTGGCGCTCAATCACCTCCTTGTGCCGGTGACCTTTGCACTCTGCTGCCACCAGGGCAAGGTCAGAGTTCTGCTTCTCCTGCACCTGGACATTTCAACAGAGAGATCGACAATTTAGTTTAGACTTTAGAGATACAGCACGGAAACAGGGCCCTTCGGCCCACTGAGTCCGTGCTGACTAGCGATCACCCCGCACACTAGCGCTATCCTACACACACACACACACACACACACACACACACACACACACACACACACACACACACACACACACACCACACACACTAGGGCCAATTTATAATTTTACCAAAGCCAATTAAGCTACAAGGCGCTGAGAGGCAGCAGTTTCACCCGCTGCGCCACTGTGCTGCCCAGAGCATTTTAGACTCCGAATTGCGAGAAATCCCACTTAAACAACGAGGAATGAGACTGGAAAACACATCACATTGACAGCGGGATTACAATTCTATGGGGAACATTTAGCAGATTCGGACATAATCACATTGAACGGCGGTGCTGGCTCGAAGGGCAGAATGGCCTCCTCCTGCACCTATTGTCTATTGATTCGGCAGCGGCTGGGGAAAGAGAAACTAAATGAACCTCTCTAGTCAAAGACTCTCATGCTGGGCGGCACGGTGGCGCAGCGGTGGAGTTGCTGACTCACAGCGCCAGAGACCCGGGTTTGATCCCGACTACGGGTGCCGTCTGTCTCTCCCTCCTAACCCCATTCTCCCGCCTTCTCCCCATAACCCGACACCCGTACTAATCTAGAATCTATCTATCACTGCCTTAAAAATATCCATTGACTAGGCCTCCATAGCTTTCTGTGGCTCAGAACTCTCAAGTTCACAAGTTATAGGAGTAGAATTAGGTCATTCGGCCCATCGAGTCTATTCCGCCATTCCATCATGGCTGATCTATCCCTCCCACCAACCTCATATTCCTGGCTTTTCCCCATCACACTCTAACACCCATTCTAATCAAGAATTTGTCTATCTCTGCTTTAAAAATATCCATTGACTTGGCCTCCACAGCCGTCTGTGGCAATGGGTTTCCGTGGCAAATCCCACAGATTCACCACCCTCTGACTAAAGACGTTCCACCTCATCTTCCTAAAGGTACGCCCTTTAGTGCTGAGGCTGTGACATTTTGTGTCCATCTTTGGTATAAACCGGCATCTGCAGGTTCCTTTTTGTATTACGTTAAGACAGAGGAACCTGATGCACTTGGCAGCATCGTGTTGGCCAGGGTGACTCACCAAAGACAATACAAAACGTTCTTATCTCCAGCTGTGACATTAGATCCTCTGTGACTCACCTCCACAAACTAGTTTCGGGAAGATAACGGAGACAGAGTCACCGAGAACAGAGGAGATTAATTACACCGTTCACCACTCCCCACCCACGCAAAGATTCTGCTGCCATCGCCTGCTCATGAGGTCTAAGTCAAACAAGGACTTTGCTTCCCTGCTCCTGCTGTTGTAACGATAGGTTTGTGATGTTTGTGCAAAGCACGACAGTGCATCGCGGCCTCGTGGCTAAGATCCAGTGTAGTGAACTTGTGACAATACACAATGGTGTCCACACAATCCACCACCCACTGGTCAACCTGAGGAGCACCTTCAGCAACAGACTGGTCCCACCAAGATGCAGCACAGGGGCTATCTTATAGAAACATATAAAATTATACAAGGACTGGACAAGCTAGATGCAGGAAAAATGTTCCCAATGTCGGGTGAGTCTTAGAATAAAGGGGAGGCCATTTAAGACTGAGGTGAGAAAAAACTTTTTCACCCAGAGAGTTGTGAATTTACGGAATTCCCTGCCACAGAGGGCAGTGGAGGCCAAATCATTAGATGGATTTAAGAGAGAGAGTTGGATAGAGCTCTAGGGGCTAGTGGAGTCAAGGGATATGGGGAGAAGGCAGGCACGGGTTATTGATAGCAGACGATCAGCCATGATCACAATGAATGGCGGTGCTGGCTCGTAGGGCCGAATGGCCTCCTCCTGCACCTATTGTCTATGTTTCTGTTTATGTTAGAACGCCACAGGAGATCCTTCTTCCCTGCGACTGTAAAACTGTACAACTCCTCCCCCTTCTGTCGTGGGGTAGACTAAGACTGACTCCCCCCCCCCCCCTCTCCCCACCTCCCCAATCTTTGCACATCCCCATTCCTGGACTTTCCGCTTGACACTTTAATTTCATCTTTCACGTATCTCGTTGTGTTTTATAACTGTTGGCAGATCAATTTCCCTCCTGGTTTGAATGAAGCTCTATCGTGTCGCATCGTATGAAGAAATTGTCCTCGTGTCAGACGGAAAAAGGCCCTTCGGCCCAAGTTGCCCATGCCGACCCAGCTACACTAGTCCCACCTACCTGCGTTTGGCCCATATCCTTCTAGACCTTTCCCGCAGTATCCAGCAAGAGTATAAGCCCTCTCGGCCTACCTTGGTTCCATGCCGGCCAAGGTGACTACCTGCTTTAGTTCAGTTTAATTTAATTTAGTTTAGAGATACAGAGTGGAACCAGGCCCTTCGGCCCAACACTTCCGTGCCGACCAGCGATCCCCACACATTAACACTATCCCACACAATTTAAACATATACCAAGCCAATTAACCTACAAATCTGTAGTGCAGAAGGAAATCACCGATCTCGGAGAAACCCCACGCAGGTCACGGGGAGAAGGTACGAACTCTGTACGGACAGCACCCGTAGTCAGGGTGGAACTCGGCTCTCTGGCGCTGTGCGGCAGCAGCTCTACCCGCTGCACCACCGTGCATCCCTGAACACAACCGTGGAGGGAAATGGATAGACGATGTTTCACGTCTGGGCCTTCTCCAGACTAAATGAAAGGCCACTGAGTTTGGTATAATATTTGTCAAAATAGATCAAATAATAGAATTATTCACCACAATGCCCTAACATTAAACTGTAAATATCAGCATTTCCACAGGCAATGATGGTCCAATTCCACACGGCCATCGTAGAGTCTGTCCTCACCGTCTCCATCATGGTCTGGTTTGGCTCAGCCACCAAGCACGACACCCGGAGGCTGCAGCGAATCGTCCGATCAGCAGAGAAGGTTATTGGCTGCAACCTTCCCTCCATTGATGAACTGTACACTGCAAGGGCCAGGAAGCGAGCGGGTGATATCATCTCTGACCCCTCTCACCCTGGCCACAAACTCTTTGAATCACTTCCCTCTGGAAGGCGACTCCGGACTGTCAAAGCTGCCACAGCCAGACATAAACACAGCTTTTATCCACGAGTAGTAGCTCTGCTCAATAATCAAAAGTCTGTAGCCTCCTTTTGCTCTGGTATTTTACTTCATTCTTCACATGTTTAAACTATATTGTTTAATTATTGTTTAAGAAGGAACTGCAGATGCTGGAAAATCGAAGGTAGACAGAAATGCTGGAGAAACTCAGCGGGTGAGGCAGCATCTATGGAGCGAAGGAAATGGGCAATGTTTCGAAACCCTTCTTCAGTTTTATTATTAATGTTTCATTTGTCATTCTTAATTGTTACTGCATGTCGTGTTGTTACTTGCGGGCGGAGCACCAAGGCAAATTCCTTGTATGTATACATACTTGGCCAATAAACTTATTCATTAATTCATTCATTCATGACTCGTGTGCAAGCATTTTATAACAAGATGAAATTCATCATAACAACATAAATCTTATAAGTCTCATAAATCTGTAATAAAACAAAAATAACTAAAAACCCTCGAGAGCTCTGGCAGCATCTCTGGAGAGAAATCACATTTTGGCTCAGTGTCCGACCATTTGCGATGTTGGGGAGTGCTGGATGGACACGGATGGATGACATTTCGGCTCGGGCCCCTTCTCCAGTCTGAAGAAGGATCTCGACCTGAAACTCCATCCGTGTAAGTTCTCCAGAGATGCAGCCTGACCCGCTGAGTTAAGGAACACAAAAGGACACAAAGTGCTGGAGTAACTCAGAGGGCCAGGCAGCATCTCTGGAGAGAAGTATTAGGTGACGTTTTAGGTCGGAATCCTTCTTCAGACTGTCACGAAATGTCACCTATTCCTTTTCTCCAGAGATGCTGCCTGACTCACTGAGTTACTCCAGCATTTAGTGTCCGTCAATGGATAGATGATGTTCTGGGTTGGGTCCCTTCTTCAACTCTGACCCAAAATGTTCCGAAATGTCACCTAACTAATGCTGGTGAAACTCAGCGGGTGAGGCAGCGTCTATGGAGTGAGGGCAGCTTCGATTTTACCAGCATCTGCAGTTCCTGCTTAAGCAGGGTTGTGATGGTGATGACAACACCACAGAAGGCAGTGGAGGCCAATTCAATGGATGTATTCAAGAGAGAGTTAGTTTTAGCTCTTAGGGCTAATGGAATCAAGGGATATGGGGAGAAAGCAGGAACGGGGTACTGATTGTGGATGATCAGCTGTGATCATATAGAATGGTGGTGCTGGCTCGAAGGGCCGAATGGCCTACTCCTGCACCTAAGTTTCTATGAATCACTCCAGCACTTTGTGTGTGTTTATGGTTTTTTAAAACAGCATCTTTCCTATCCGTGTACATGTCCACGTGGCTTCTAGAAGGCATGTTGACAGGTGCATGGATAGGAAGGGTTTAGAGAAATATGGGCCAAATGCAGGCAAATGGGACTAGATGTTGGTCAACGTGGGGAGGTTGAGCAGAAGGGCCCATTTCCACGGCGCGTGACTCTTTGCAGTTCCTTCTGTCACCCTTTGGAAAAGTCTCGTGTGATGTGCCAACACCAGCACAGAGCCAAAGGGCCGAATGGTCTCTTTCTGTGATGCAGAATCTTGTTATTTGCAGAGGCACGCAGGAGAATAAGGGGAGGCTTCTCAGATCTAGCCGACTAGCCCTGGGCACACAGCCCACTGAATGAGGGAAGTACTGCTGAGGGGAGAGTGGTGCAGTAGATGGGTCTCATGCGTGCAACACTCAGGGGGGTTAGTTAGGGGTGAACTGACACTGCATGACGCGCTGAGTTACTCCAGCACTTTGTGTTTATCTTTGGTATAAACCAGCATCTGCAGTTCTTTGTTTCTGCTAATGGAAGAGGGAAAGTGGATTGAAAGAAAAAACGTTTCAAAATATAATGTAGACAGCACGTTGGGGTAGCGGCAGAGTTGCTGCCTCACAGCGCCGGAGACCCGGGTTGCATCCTGACTACGGGCGCTGTCTGTACGGAGTTTGCACGTTCTCCCCGTGACCTGCGGAGGTTTTCTCCGAGATCTTCGGTTTCCTCCCACACTCCAAAGTCGTGCAGGTTTGTAGGTTAATTGGCTTGGTATAAATGTAAATTGTCCCTGGTGTGTGTAGGATAGTGCGAGTGTGCGGGGACCGCTGGCTGGAGCGGACTCGATGGGCCGAAGGGCCTGTTTCTGTGCTGTATCTCTAAACTAAACTAAACTAGGCTGCGGAGAGATCGTCCGACTGGTGCAGTGATTTCTGACGATCAGAGCTGAATAATTTTACTGCAGCATTTAGGGTTAATGGAACTGTACGCCTTTCCTCAATGCTCCAGCTAATGTACTTACGCAGGTCTTGCTGCAGTGCCCCGGGTAATAATGCATTCTCAGCACGACACCATCGCACCAGCGACCATTATCTGCTCAAACAGCAGCTCGCCCGCCCTTTCCCAAGCTGAATATGCTGAATCCTGCACACAATGGATTGTGAATTGAAAGGGAGAGAGAGGGAGAGAGAGGGGGAGAAGGGGAGAGGGAGGGGGGAGAGAGAGGGGGGAGAGGGGGAGGGGGAGAGGGAGGGGGAGACGAAGACGGGGAGAGGGGGAGAGGGAGAGAGGAGAGAGAGGGGGAGAGGGGAGAGGGGGAGAGGGGGAGAGGGGGAGAGGGGGAGAGGGGGAGAGGGGGAGAGGGGGAGAGGGGGAGAGGGGGAGAGGGGGAGAGGGGGAGAGGGAGAGAGAGAGAGAACAAAATGGTATACCAAAGGAGGGTGGAATGCTTCTAAAAACAGTGATGATGATACATCTAGCAGTGGAGTGTAGCATGAATCTTAAGCCAACCTACCAGCCACCATTAGCTACAATTAAACTGCCCTAACATTAAACAGTGAATTTTATAGCATTCTCTTCAATGGCTCGGTGTAAAGCATGTGATGACAAGAGGCAACATCAAACTCAGGATCATAAACCTGGAATGAAGCTTAAACCAACACAGCACAGAAAGAAAAAGCCCCTTTTCTCCTGACTGATAATATCTGGTCCGAAGAAGTCAATTTCCGTTTCTGTACAATTAAAGATTCCACCGGGCTCAGGAATGCGAGGATGCGAGGACAGAGGCAGGCGCCAAGGCACTGACAGATGGGTCTCTGTCATTCCGAGTCCCAGTAGATTATCAGCTGTCTGTTCCCCAACAAACAAACACAGTCAGTCTAGTTTATTGTCACGTGTACCGAGGTACAGCGAGCTAACCAGTCAGCAGAACGACCTTATGTGAGCCATTTACAGTGTGTAGATACATTTAGTTTAGTTCAGTTTAGAAATACATTGTGAAAACAGCCCCTTCGGCCCATCGAGTCCGTGCCGACCCGCGATCCCCGCACACTAACACTATCCTACACACTCTAGGGACAATTTACATTTATACCAAGCCAATTAACCTACAAACCTGTACGTGTTGGAGCAAACTGGACATCCCGGCGAAAGCCCACGCAGGTCACTGGGAGAACGTGCAAACTCCGTACAGACAGCACCCGTAGCCAGGATTGAACCTGGGTCTCTGGTGCTGTGAGGCAGCAACTCTACCACTGCTCACCTGTGCTGCTCCCATCTCTAAACTAAACTAAAAACTAACCTAATTGGACAGATAAAGTACCGGGGAGCTTCCGCAGAATGGTACGAGGAATTGGAAATGCATATGACAATGTTGAGAGTGTTGAGCTGCAGAAATGCTGTGTTTTAACTCAGAGCTATTTTGTAAAATGGCCTCCTGTTCATGTTTCAAACCGATGTTTCCAATTTGCTCAGATCTGACTCTGTCAAAGAGAACTAATTAGGTAGGTTGACACAAAATGCTGGAGTAACTCAGCGGGACAGGCAGCATCTCTGGAGCGAAGGAATGGGTGACGTTTTCGGGTCGAGACCCTTCTTCAGACTGATCAGTGTCGACCCGAAACATCACCCATCCCTTCTCTCCAGAGACGCTGCCTGTCCCGCTGAGTTACTCCAGCATTTCGTGCCTATCTTCGGTTTAAACCAGCACCTGCAGATTTTTCCTGCATAATTAGATAGGTTAACTGGGGCAGGGCTGGTCAGGATGAGTTATGATGTGAGGAGCAGGCTTAACGTACGAGCCCAGTATAGAGATTAGAGTTTGCGGGTGAGAATCCATCATTGCTGAGAAACATGTCAGTGAGCAGGGAGGCGCGGGCGCACAGCGGTAGAGTTGCGGCCTTACTTGCACGCGCCAGCAGTGGAACGATTACATTTTTATTTGCTGCAGCTTAACAGTCACAAATTCTCCACATACTCTCAAAAATTAAACGAACAGAAATGTGAAGGGTCAGTAAAAATGAAATGAAATTCCAACAACTTTAGATTCTGGAAATCTGAAATGAAAGGAAGCATTTTTGAAACCAATGAGCAAGTCAGGTAGTGCCTGTGCAAACATGGAGAATCTTTGGCCAGAGAAGCTCATTTTGTTTCTCTTTCTCCAGCTGCTGCCTAATCTGCTAAATGTTCCCATTAAAATGCAATCCTGCTGTCAACGTGAATAGTTTTCCAGTCTCATTCCTCCCCTTTGTGTTTAGAATGGGATTTGTCACAATTCGGAGTCTAAAACGCTTTGTGCGGCACGGTGGCGCAGCGGGTAGAGCTGCTGCCTCACAGCGCCAGAGACCCGGGTTTGATCCTGACTACGGGAGCTGTCTGTACGGAGTTTGCACGTTCTCCCCGTGACCTGCGTGGGTTTTCTCCGAGAACTTTGGTTTCCTCCCACACTCCAAAGACGTGCGGGTTTGTAGGTTAATTGGCTCTGGTAAAATTGTAAACTGTCCCAAGCGTAGGTGTCAGAGGTTATGGGGAGAAGGCAGGAGAATGGAATTAGGAGGGAGAGATAGGTCAGGCATGATTGAATGACGGAGTAGACTTGATGGGCCGAATGGCCTAATTCTACTCCTTCTGACCTTACGTATGGGATTGCTGGTCGGCGTGGGCCAAAGGGCCTTTATCCGTGCTGTATCTCCAAACTAAACTAAACTATAAGTGGATGTGACCGTCAGTGCAAGCAGAACGTTCTGCCTTCTACGATGGTTCCTGGGTAGACAAAAGTGCTGGAGAAACTCAGCGGGTGCAGCAGCATCTATGGGGCGAAGGAAATAGGCAACGTTTCGGGCGGTGGAAATAGGCAACGTTGCCTATTTGCTTCGCTCCATAGATACTACTGCACCCGCTGAGTTTCTCCAGCACTTTTGTGTACCTTTGATTTTCCAGCATCTGCAGTTCCTTCTTAAATAAGATAGTTCCTGATTCGGAAGCTGTTAAAATGCAGGCTTACGCTCCCGTAACACCAGCCTAGACATTGTCATTACTGCAACAGACGGAAACCACCCAGCCAAGACATGCTTGTTCGTGCTGAGGGCATTATTATCCCTTTGTAGAATATGACTTGCCCATTAAGATCTGCCTGAAGGAAGAAATACGCTGGCATTAGTTTCTGCAATCACCACTCTCTGGTTATTCTCTAGTCCTGGAACTGAACTGAAGGGCTGGTTTGCTGTTCCAATGCTCCTCTTACACATCCAATGTAAAAATGATGACTGGAGCAGGCTCTATCCAGCTTACACAGGTCACTAGAGGTCTATGGAACCAAATCACCTACCACTGATAAACAAGAGGATGAGGGGTGACCTTATAGAGGTGTACAAAATGATGAGGAGTGGATCGGGTGGACGCACAGAGTCCCTCGCCCAGAGTAGGGGAATCGCGGACCAGGGATCATAGGTTTAAGGTGAGGGAGGGAAAGATTTAATAGGAATCTGAGGGGTAACATTTTCGCACAGAGGGTGGTGGGTGCATGGAGTGAGCTGCCGGAGGAGGTAGTTGAGCCATGGACTATCACAACGTTTTAGGAACATTTAGACAGGAGGTAGTTGAGGCAGGTACACACGCACACGCACACCCGCGCACACACACACGCGCACACAGACGCTGCTCCACGGAATTCCTACGTTATACAGTGGCGCAGTGGGTTCCATACACCCACCACCCTTGTGTGAGAAAGGTTCCCTCAGGTTCCTTTGGTTTAGTTTAGAGATGCAGCACAGAATCAAGCCCTTCGGCCCACTGAGTCCCTGCCTCAACTACCTCCTCCGGCAGCTCCTCCCATTGCGTCTCCTGGATGATCATAAGGTCATAGGAGTAGAATTAGGCCATTCGGCCCATCAAGTCTACTCCGCCATTCAATCATGGCTGATCCATCTCTTCCCTTCCCATTCTCCTGCCTTCTCCAGATAACCTCTGACACCCGCACTAATCAAGAATCTAACTATCTCTGCTGTAAAAATGTCCACTGAACAATTTGGGAAGAGCTCCAAGGGCTTTTCCCCTTCCCAGACTCTGGCCAGTGAATACAGTGGGGGCTCTTTGCACTGAGACTGGGGATGTATTCAGCCTCCGCGCAGCTCTCCATGGCTGGGTATTGCTCTGGGCAGGCTCACTGAGCAGTAATGAAAGTTTCATAAGCTGAATATTTATACAGAAGATTTATTGTATATATATATAATAATATATATGGGGACTAGAAACATTAATCCACGCACCGTGTAGATTCAGCAGTAGCTCATGTGCGAATTAGTAGCTGTTAGAGATAAATGGAGCCAATTACCAAGGAGGGCAGAAAACTCACAAACAGCTCTTTTTGTTCACAAAATATATCTGCTTCCGATGAGCTTCATATTCAGGTTAAAGCTGCACACAATACAAATGACTCCTACACACTAGAGGACCCCGCACTTGGGTGACCCAGTATGTGTCAACCAACATTTATGTATTACATTTATGGATCATATTTCTCCTCGTTGTGAATGCTACTGGCTCATTAACACATAGAACATAGAAATTAGGTGCAGGAGTAGGCCATTCAGCCCTTCGAGCCTGCACCGCCATTCAATATGATCATGGCTGATCATCCAACTCAGTATCCCGTACCTGCCTTCTCTCCATACCCTCTGATCCCCTTAGCCACAAGGGCCACATCCAACTCACTCTTAAATATAGCCAATGAACTGGCCTCAACTACCCTCTGTGGCAGAGAGTTCCACAGACTCACCACTCTCTGTGTGAAGAAAGTCTTTCTCATCTCGGTCTTAAAGGATTTCCCCCTTATCCTTAAGCTGTGACCCCCTTGTCCTGGACTTCCCCAACATCGGGAACAATCTTCCTGCATCTAGCCTGTCCAACCCCTTAAGAATTTTGTAAGTTTCTATAAGATCCCCTCTTAATCTCCTAAATTCCAGAGAGTATAAACCGAGTCTATCCAGTCTTTCTTCATAAGACAGTCCCTGACATCCCAGGAATCAGTCTGGTGAACCTTCTCTGCACTCCCTCTATGGCAATAATGTCCTTCCTCAGATTTGGAGACCAAAACTGCACTGCAATACTTCCAGGTGTGGTCTCACCAAGACCCTGTACAACTGAAGTAGAACCTCCCTGCTCCTGTACTCAAATCCTTTTGCTATGAAAGCTAACATACCATTCGCTTTTTTCACTGCCTGCTGCACCTGCATGCCTACTATCAATGACTGGTGTACCATGACACCCAGGTCTCGCTGCATCTCCCCTTTTCCCAATCGGCCACCATTTAAATAATAGTCCGCTTTCCTGTTTTTGCCACCAAAGTGGATAACCTCACATTTATCCACATTATACTGCATCTGCCAAAACATTTGCCCACTCACCCAGCCTATCCAAGTCACCCTGCAGTCTCCTAGCATCCTCCTCACAGCGAACACTGCCCCCCCGCTTAGTGTCATCCGCAAACTTGGAGATATTGCCTTCAATTCCTCATCCAGATCATTAATATATATTGTAAATAGCTGGGGTCCAGCACTGAGCCCTGCGGTACCCCACTAGTTACTGCCTGCCATTGTGAAAAGGACCGTTTTACTCCTACTCTTTGCTTCCTGTTTGCCAGCCAGTTCTCTATCCACATCAATACTGAACCCCTAATACCGTATGCTTTAAGTTTGTATACTAATCTCTTATGTGGGACCTTGTCGAAAGCCTTCTGGAAGTCCAGATATACCACATCCACTGGTTCTCCCTTATCCACGCTACTAGTTACATCCTCGAAAAATTCCACAAGATTCGTCAGACATGATTTACCTTTTGTAAATCCATGCTGACTTTGTCCAATGATTTCACCACTTTCCAAATGTGCTGCTATCCCATCTTTAATAACTGACTCTAGCAGTTTCCCCACTACCGATGTTAGAACTAACTGGTCTGTAATTCCCCGTTTTCTCCTCTCCCTCCCTTCTTAAAAAGAGGGGTTACATTTGCTACCCGCCAATCCTCAGGAACTACTCCAGAATCTAAAGAGTTTTGAAAGATTATCACTAATGCATCCACTATTTCCTGAGCTACTTCCTTAAGTACTCTGGGATGCAGCCTATCTGGCCCTGGGGATTTTATCGGCCTTTAATCTATTCAATTTACCCAACACCACTTCCCGACTGACCTGGATTTCACTCAATTCCTCCTTTGACCCACAGTCCCCTGCTATTTCAGCAGATTATTTATGTCTTCCTTAGTGAAGACGGAACCAAAGTAGTTATTCAATTGGTCCGCCATATCCTTGTTCCCCATGATCAACTCACCTGTTTCTGACTGCAAGGGACCTACATTTGTTTTAACTAACCTCTTTCTCTTCACATATCTATAAAAACTTTTGCAGTCAGTTTTTATGTTCCCTGCCAGTTTTCTTTCATAATCTATTTTTCCTTTCCTAATTAAGCCATTTGTCCTCCTCTGCTGGTCTCTGAATTTCTCCCCAGTCCTCTGGCTCATTAACACAAGCTGTGTCAAGCTAGCAGATCACAGACTGATCGTACAAAGGCCATTTCAAAATTACTCTGTCATAAACCGCTGTGTTAAGCCACACAAATTTAATACCGACTTTCACATGAGCTGTCCCCTCATTCCATAATTTTTTTATGAGTCGTTTAGAAGGGAGGCATGAACTCTGGAGGGAACCTACTACTGAACCGTGGAAAATAGACTGTCTTCCTTCTGTTGATGCTCTGTGTTGCACTGTAGTTTTACCATCATAATAGAAGAAGTGTCAACACTGACCACAAAGATCACTGGAGCTGTATTTAGTTTTAGTTTAGAGATACAGGCCCTTCGGCCCACTGAGTCCATGCCGTCCGGCAATCTCCAACACTAGCACTATCCTACACAGTGGGGGCAACTTACAATTTTTGCTAATTAACCTACAAACCTGCACGTCTTTGGAATGTGGGAGGAAACCGGAGCACCCGGAGGAAACCTACGCAGGTCTCGGGGAGACAACGCCCGTAGCCAGGATCGAACCAGGGTCTCTTCTTCAGACTGGACCCGAAACGTCACCTATTCCTTCTCTCCAGAGATGCTGCCTGTCCCGCTGAGTTAAGGGCCTGTCCCACTGAGGCGATTTTTTTCGGCGACTGCTGGCGACTGCCATAGTCGTAGCAGGTCTCCGAAAAACCGGCGACTGGACCCCCCCACGACAATGTCTGCAACAACCTACCACCTAGTTAACGTCAAGCTACGGCAAGGTACGCCCCTGTCGGCGACAACTAAAGACAATTCAGTCGCCGGTACCTGTCGCCGGCTGACGTAGGTAGTCGCCAATGGAATTCACCAAAGTCAACACCGGAGACAACCTACGTCACCTGGCGACAACCTACGACAGCACCTACGTCAGAAGTCAAGCTGCGCTCATTGGCGTCAAACCCACTGTCGCCGACTGTCGTCGAAAGTTTTGAACATTTCAAAATCCACCGGCGACCAGAAAAACGCTACGACTCTTTAGGCGACTGAGGAGACCATACAGGCGACACCGCAGCAACCATGTGGCGACAGCCTAGTCACCTGTAGTTGCCTAAAAAATCGCCTAAGTGGCATCGCTCCAGCATTTTGTGTCTATCGTTGGTTTAAACCAGCATCTGCAGTTCCCTCCTACAGAGCGGGGACAATAAATCAACTTTCCTCTCTGGTGCTGACACATAATATTATGAGATTCTGCAGACTGAAGCAAATCACTACCAAATTTAATTGCTAACAAGTAAATTAAGTTGGTTAGAATGTCAATTTTTATGGCTGATCTGACTTGATTTAACTAAATAAGTCAATGCGCAGTCTTAGAATGGAAGACTACCGATATACTGTGCAGAGTCTTTGGCTATGTACAGGAGTAAAATCCTTTTCCTCAATGGATTGCTTCCAAATTCTAGGTTTGTTTGAGAAAGTTTTAGAGAAAACTCCAGCCAATTAGACCACACTCACTGTGGATTAGATGTCATGTTTTAGTTTAAAGATACTATGAGGAAACGGGCCCAGCGAGCCTGCGCCGACCGTCCACCCCCATTACGCTACCACTATCCTACACACACTCGGGACAATTTACAATTCTTACCAAAGCCAATTAACTTACAAAACTGTGCGTCTCTGGAGAGTGGCAGGAAACCGGAGCACCCGGAGAAAACCCATGCAGGTCACGGGGAGAACGTACAAACTCTGTACAGACAGCACCCGTGGTCAGGATCGAACCCGGGTCTCTGGCGCTGTGAGGCGGCAACTCTACCGCTGCGCCATCGTGGCCGCTGCTATTTTTTTTACTGCTGCCTTGTTAATCATTAAATCTAAAAGATTTGATGGGACAAAATTTAATAGAAACATTTTTAAATCTGTGACTTCTCATGACCTGCGTGGGTTTTCTCCGGGTGCTCCGGTTTCCCCCAAAGGTGTGCAGGTTTATAAAATGATTGGCTTTGGTTAGAATTAAAAATTGCCCCTAGTGTGTAGGATAGAGCTAGTATACGGGGTGATCGCTGGTCGGCACGGACCTGGCGGGCCGAAGGGCCTGTTTCCGTGCCATATCTCTAAACTACACTAAGGAAATGGGACTGAGAGAAAAGTAATTGGATTCAAGTCTATCTAATCAAATTTTCTACAGAGAAAAGAAAAATAAAATCTTTTAGTAAAACAATTTATCGCATGGCTCCAGGATGTCCAATGCTGCCTCATATATAGCCACCACTTTGGTTGCCAGACAATCGCTTTGTTGCCTGGGCAACCTGGCAGCCATCTTGTGCACAGCGATGTTCCCCCAAAGAACTTAAAGATAAATAAACAACTCATCTATTTCAACAAGGTGCTAGAGCTTACTAGTTTAGTTTAGTTTAGAGATTGTCTCCTCCATGGCTTGTTTTGCGCGGAAACAAGCCCTTTGGCCCTTGCGGGTCTCGAACCGAAACGTCGCCCATTCCTTCTCTCCAGAGATGCTGCTTGACCCGCCGAGTTAGTCAATAGTCAATAGACAATAGGTGCAGGAGGAGGCCATTCGACCCTTCGAGCCAGCACCGCCATTCAATGTGATCATGGCTGAACATCTCCAATCTGTACCCCTTTCCTACCTTCTCCCCATATCCCCTGACTCCGCTATCTTTAAGAGCCCTATCTAGCTCTCTCTTGAAAGCATCCGGAGAACCAGCCTCCACCGCCCTCTTGAGGCAGAGAATTCCACAAACTCACCACTCTCTGTGAGAAAAAGTGTTTCCTCGTCTCCGTTCTAAATGGCTTACTCCTTATTCTTAAACTGTGGCCCCTGGTTCTGGACTCCCCCAACATCGGGAACATGTTTCCTGCCTCTAGCGTGTCCAAGCCCTTAACAATCTTATATGTTTCAATGAGAATCGCTCTCATCCTTCTAAACTCCAGAGTGTACAAGCCCAGCCGCTCCATTCTCTCAGCATGTGACAGTCCCGCCATCCCAGGAATTAACCTTGTAAACCTACGCTGCACTCGCTCAATAGCAAGAATTTCCTTCCTCAAATTCCTTCGATTTTACCAGCATCTGCAGATCTTTCTTACCACATGAAAGGTTTGTCAACTGGTTCGCGGTACCTCAGTGTGCACGAGTCCCAGGTGTGGCTGGCTGTCCCGTTCACTCAGCTCCTGCTGCAGTTGCTTGCACTGCTGCTCCTTCTCCTTCTTGGCTGCCTTCTGCTGTTCCAGCTTCTCCATGCATGCCCTGCGTGAGATGGCGTTGTTCAGATGGAAGAAAATTGAACCAGGTTAACCAGGCCTCCTCCATGGCCAGAGTGAGTCCCGCCGCAAATTGGAGGAGCAGCGCCTCATATCTGGGCAGCGGCATGAACATTGACTTCTCCAATTTCAGGTACTCCTTGCTTTCTCCCTCTTTCCCCTCCCCTTCCCAGCTCTCTCTCCGCCCACTGTCTCCTCCTCTTCCTTTCTTCTTCCCGCCCCCCCCACATCAGTCTGAAGAATGGGTCTCGACCCGAAACGTCACCTATTCCTTCGCTCCACAGATGCTGCCTCACCCGCTGAGTTTCTCCAGCATTTTTGTCTACCTTCGATTTTTCCAGCATCTGCAGTTCCTTCGAAAGACATTTGGACTTGTACATGGACAGGAAAGGTTTGGAAGGAGGTTGTACTTTCTCTGTGTGACTGAGTGGGTTTTCTCCGGGTGCCCTGGTTTCCACACACACTCCAAAGACGTGCAGGTTTGTAGGTTAATTGGTTCGGTATAAATGTAAACTGTCCCTAGTGTGCGTAGGATAGTGTTAGCGTGCCGGGGGTCGCTGGTCGGCGCGGACTCGGTGGGCCGAAGGGCCTGTTTGCGCGCTGTATCACTGAGGTGTAAAGTCACGTAGACAGACACAAAATGCTGGCTTAATTCAGCGGGACAGGCAGCATCTCTGGAGAGATGGAATGGGTGACGCTACGGGTCAAGACCCTTCTTCAGTCGCTTACCTGAGCTCAGCGTTCCGACTTTGTAACTCTTCCTTCTTCTTGTCTACGAGCTGGGACATCCTGGCCAGCTGTTGCCGCAGAGTGCTCACCTCCCGTGCCTGGCTCCGAGCCAGCTCGTGGCTCTGTTCCAGTTCCACTTTTTGTTTCTCACTCAGCTCCCCTGTGTAAAACAAGGCAGGCAATGAACAGTGGAGGAAGGAACTGCAGACGCTGGTTTAAACCCAAGATAGACACTGTAAAAAGCTGGAGTAACTCAGCGGGACAGGCAGCATCTCTGCAGAGAAGGAATGGGCGACGTTTCGGGTCGAGACCCTTCTTCAGACCGGTTATGGGGATAAGGGAAACAAGAGATATAGACGGTGATGTGGAGAGATATAGAACAATGAATGAAAGATATGCAAAAAAGCAACGATGACAAATTAAACAGGCCATTGTAAGCTGTATGTTGGGTGAAAACGAGAAGCTGGTGTGACTTGGGTGGGGGAGGGATGGAGGGAGAGGGAATGCCGGGGCTAGCTGAAGTGAGGGCAAATAACCAGTCCCATCACTCGCTCTCTGTGCTTACAGGCCTGTTATGCTGCTGCAAGTCAGAATGTAACTGTTCGATTGCCGCTACAGATGATGATTAAACATGCTAACATTTGTTTAAAAAATTATGTGTGCAAATATTAGGGCAGCACGTGGCGCAGCGGTAGAGTTGCTGCCTCACAGCGCCAGAGACCCGGGTTCCATCCTGACTATGGGTGCTGTCTGTACAGAGTTTGCACGTTCTCCCCGTGACCGGCAAGGGGTTTCTCCGGGTGCTCTGGTTTCCTCCCACACTTCAAAGACGTGCAGGATTGTTGGTTAATTGGCTTGGTGTATGTGTAACTTGTCGCTCGTTTGTGTAGGATAGTGTTAGTGTGCGGGGATCGCTGGTCGGCACGGACTCCGTGGGCTGAAGGGCCTGTTTGCGCGCTGTATCTTTAAAGCTGTCTTGTTGTGCGTGCTGTCACGGGATACACGTGATCCAGGCAACTTTATTCGGGAGACAGTGTCGTTGGCGGGAGTCAAAGGAAGATCGGTAGAAGTCGTGCAGTCCTGTGTTTTGTAAAGCCGTTTCTGTGAAACATTACGGCTGTGTCTCTGGCTGCAGTCTATGTTTATACAGACTTCAGCAGACTTGTGCCCCTGCAGTAACGAACACCTCTGGTTTTTGCTCCACGCCTCATGAAAACATACATCACGTCGTTCGCCGAAGATGAATTTAAACAAAGATGTGGAGATAGATCGAGACATTAATCAGCGCTGGAAACTCCCGCACAGACGAGGAACAGGTGGAATTTGTTCATCAAGGGTTTAAGCCCTTTTTAAACCCCTTTATTTATCGTCAAAGTGAAATTTGGATTATATAACAGCACCAATCCAGAAACAGATGGAAAATTCCAGATATTGGCCATTAATATCATAGAGGCAGTACAGAGAAGGTTCACCAGACTGATTCCTGGGATGTCAGGACTTTCATATGAAGAAAGACTGGATAGATTCGGCTTGTACTCTCTAGAATTTAGAAGATTGAGGGGGGATCTTATAGAAACTTACAAATTTCTTAAGGGGTTGGACAGGCTAGATGCAGGAAGATTGTTCCCGATGTTGGGGAAGTCCACAACAAGGGGTCACAGTTTAAGTATAAGGGGGAAGTCTTTTAGGACCGAGATGAGAAAAACATTTTTCACACAGTGGTGAGTCTCTGGAATTTCTCTGCCACAGAAGGTAGTTGAGGCCAGTTCATTGGGCTATATTTAAGAGGGAGTTAGACATGTGCCCCTTGTGGCTAGAAGAGGATCAGGAGGGTATGGAGAGAAGGCCAGTACAGGGATACAGAGTTGGATGATCAACCCATGATCATATTGAATGGCGGTGCAGGCTCGTAAGGGCCGAATGGCCTCCTCCTGCACCTATTTTCTATGTTTCTGTGTTTCTAATGTTAAGTGTCAGGGGCTGGGGGAAAGTGAGCAAAGGGATATAACAGACACAAAGTAGACACAAAAATGTGCTGGAGAAACTCAGCGGGGTAGCAGCATCTATGGAGCGAAGGAAATAGGCAAAGTTTCGGGACGAAACCCAAAGGAAATAGGTAACGTTGCCCTATTTCTACCGCCCGAAATGTTGCCTATTTCCTTCGCTTCCATAGATGCTGCTGCACCCGCTGAGTTTCTCCAGCATTTTTGTCTACCTTCGATTTTCCAGCATCTGCAGTTTCCTTCTTAAACACAATAGACACAAGTGTTGGAGTAACTCAGCGGGACAGGCAGCATCTCTGGGCGAAGGAGAGAATTCGGGTGACATCTCAGGTCGAGACCCTTCTTCTGACTGAGAGTCAGGGGAGAGGGAGATACAGAGATAAGGACGTGTAAGGCGTGAAAAACGAGACAGGATGGAACCCGGGTCTCTGGCACTGCTGTGAGGCAGCAACTCTACCGCTGCGCCACCGTGCCGCCTATGGTCTATGTTAAGCTCTGGCAGCCATCCTGAGGGGCTGAATGCTCTGTTGGACACTTTGTGACGGAGAGAAGCAAAGCCAACCATCCTCCCGTGAGCCGTCACTCAGTAACGGTGCCCACCTGCCAGGTCTGACATCTTGGCGCTGGAGGCAGCGAGATCCCTCCTCAGTCCCACGATCACCTCCTGCTGGGCCCGCAGCTGCATCCCACCCTCCGCCAACTCCTTCCTGAGGGGCACAAGAGCAGAAACATTAGATCAGTAAAGGGCCTGTCCCACTTGCATGCGTTTGGCGCGACCAAACGGAAGCGGAGTTCGCGCTAGGTTTGTGGTAGTACGCGGTAAAGTACGTGCTAAGTACTCGCTAAGTTCGCGCGTGACGTAATTCTCGTCAGACTCACCAATCAGCTGGGCAGGAGGCGGGCCGGCTGAATTGGGCGTCGCACGGCGTCGGGCGGTGAGGCCATGGCACAGCGCCACGTGCTAGGCATACGCCCTCAATGCGCCTGCGGCCGACAGGCCGTTGTCGGGACCAGCCCCGCACAAGTTCATACACCTCCGTGCTTCGAAATGGGACCCGGCTCCTCGCGGGCCGTACGCCAAAAGCGACCTCCTTTGGTCGCGCCAGACGCATGCAATCGCATGCACGTGGGACAAGCCCTTTACTCTCTCCACACTTCCCCCCCCCGCTGCCTCGGCAAGGCCACCAGCAATAATCAAGGACCAGTGGGCGGAGCTGCAGCGGTAGAGTTGCTGCCTCACAGCGCCGGAGACCCGGGTTCGATCCCGACTACGGGTGCTGCCTGCACAGAGTTTGCACGTTCTCCCTGTGACCTGCGTGGGTTTTCCTCCGAGATCTTTGGTTTCCTCCAACACTCCAAAGATGTGCAGGTTTGTAGGTTAATTGGCTTGGGTAAATTTAAATTGTCCCTAGTGTGTGTAGGATAGTGTTAATGTGCGGGGATCACAGGTCGGCCTCTTTCCACACTGCATCTCGAAACTAAAATAAACAGTCACACCCCGGTCACTCCCACTTCTCCCCTCTCCCATGAGGCAAGAGGGACAGAAGTGTGAAGAGACTGGTCCTTGATGATGCTGCTGGCCTTGCCGAGGCAGCGTGAGGTTTGGATGGAGTCAATGGAAGGGAGGTTGGTTTGTGTCCACAATTGGTCAGAGTTGCTGGGGACATGCCGAACATCCCAAACCTTCACAGTCTTACAAGAAATGTAAGTCATAGAGTGATAGAGTGATACAGCGTGGAAACAGGCCCTTCAGCCCAACTTGCCCACACCGACTAACATGTCCCATCTATACTAGTCCACCGGACTGCATTTGGCCCACATCCCTCTAAACCTGTCCTATCCATGTACCTGTCTAATTGTTTCTTAAACTTTGCAATAATACCTGCTTCAACTACCTCCTCCGGCAGCTCGTTCCATACAACCCACCACCCCTCTGTGTGAAAAAGTTACGCTTCAGGTACCTATTTTAATATCTTTCCCCCTTCATCTTAAACCTATGTCCTCTGGTCCTCGATTCCCCTTCTCAGGGCAAGAGTCTCTGTGCATCTATCCGATCTATTCCCTCATGGCTCTTGTACACTCCATAAGATCACCCCTCATCCAACTGCACTCCAAGGAATAGAGACCCAGCCGACTCAACCTCTCCCTGTAGCTCACACCCTCTGTCACTCAGTCACACAGAATCGTCAGCTCAAACAACAAACATCCTCAGGAGACAGACACAAAAAGCTGGAGTAACTCAGTGGGTCAGACAGCACTCTTGGAGAGAAGGAATAGGTGACGTTTCGGGTCAGAACTCTGAAGAAGAGTCTCGACCCAAAACACATCACCTATTCCTTCTCTCCAGAGATGCTGTCTGACCCGCTGAGTTACTCCCAGCTTTTTGTGTCCGTCTTCAGTGTAAACCAGCATCTGCCGTTCCTCCCGACAAACTTCAGGGAGTCGTTTAAAAGAACAATTTTGCCCTCTGTGCTTCCTTCCTCTCTTCAGCTTTGTGTCCAGCCAAAGGAAGTCATCAAATTCTCCCGGGGCTTGCCTGCAGTTTTATGCAGCTGGTAACATTTAAAATCCAACATTTACTGACATATTCTCAGCTTCATTTTATGTGACCTTTTATTTCAAGTGTCTGTATGACAATTCAAATTTCACTCTGCCTTAGTGAACTTGAACTTGTGAATAGTGGCCAATTAGCAGATGTTTCTATTCAGGAGGGATTTTAATAAAGTACTTGTGACCCATGTCAATAGTTTGCTACACATCCCTGACGATGGAGGTCTGTAGAGCACGGCGCCTTCAAATAACAGACTCGCGTTCCCACTGGGGTGCGAGACACTAATTGCTGCACTAATTACACACTCCTTGGCAAGGACCCAGCGTTAGCAACAGGTCTCTCCCAATCACAGGCGGTGCAGTTGGCAGCGACAGCAAAGGTTCTTCTTCATTAAGCGGGAGGCGGTCATGGTGGCGGTAGAGTTGCTGCCTCACAGCGCCAGGGCCCCAGGTTCGATCCTGACTACGGGCGCTGTCTGTCGGGGGGTCACGGTGGCGCAGCGGTAGAGTTGCTGCCTCACAGCGTCTGCAGCGCCGGAGACCCGGGTTCCATCCAAGAGATTCAAGATTCAAGAGACATTACGGGACATCACGGGTACAAGAGACATTCCCCACTACGGGTGCTGCCTCTATGGAGTTTGCACGTTCTCCCCGTGACCTGCGTGGTTTGCTCCAAGGTCTTCAGTTTCCTCCCTACACATCCAAAGACGTACAGATTTGTAGGTTAATTGGCTTGGTATAAGTGTAAAATTGTCCCCTAGTGTGTGTAGGACAGTGTTAATGTGCGGGGATCGCTGGTCGGTGCGGACTGGATGGGCCGAAGGGCCGGTTTCTGTGCTGTATCTCTAAACTAAACAAAGCTAAATTAACCCATCAAGAGCAGCGTGCAGCTCATGTCGATGCTGCCTCATGGCTCCAATCCTGGCCCTCTAAACTTTAGAGATACTGTGTGGAAACAGGCCCTTCGGCCCACCAAGTCCGTGCCGACCAGCGATCCCCCCGTACACTAACACTATCCTACACACAATAGGGACAATTCAGTCTGATGAAGGGTTCTGACCAGAAACATTAGCCATCATTTTTCTCCAGAGATACTGCCTGAGTTATTCCAGCACTTTGTGTCTATCTTTAGCAAAAATCCCAATCTGTGTAAACCCCTAGATAGACACAAAACGCTGGAGTAACTCAGCGGGACAGGCAGCATCTGTGGAGAGAAGGAATGGGTGACGTTTCGGGTGGAAGCCCTTCTTCAGAAACATCACCCATTCCTTTTCTCCACAGATTCTGCCTCTCCCGCTGGGTTACTCCGGCATTTTGTGTCTGTCTTTGATTTAAACCAGCATCTGCGTGAATCTTTCCTAAGGATAAGGGGGAAATCCTTTAAGACCGAGATGAGAAAGACTTTCCCTCACACAGAGAGTGGGTGAGTCTCTGGAACTCTCTGCCACAGAGGGTAGTTGAGGCCAGTTCATTGGCTATATTAAGAGTGAGTTGGATGTGGCCCTGTGGCTAAGGGGATCAGAGGGTATGGAGAGAAGGCAGGTACGGGATACTGAGTTGGATGATCTGCCATGATCATATTGAATGTCGGTGCAGGCTCGAAGGGCTGAAGGCCTACTCCTGCACCTAATTCTATTTTTCTATGTTTCTACACAGATGGTAAACTCCTAAATGCCAGGAAATTGCAGAGTCCACAAGCTCATACCTTGCCTCTGGATATAAATCAGATGATTGTAACAAAAACTCACTCTGACTGAACACATTCTGAAAGTCAAACTCATGCTGCTGGAAGAACTCAGCTGGTTCAGGCAGCATCTGCGGAAGGGGATGGACCGATGACCCTCGGGGGTCATGACCTGTCTGTGGATTTGTGACTTCATTCTGTCAGTGCCCATCTCATTAATCTTGACTCTTTACACTAGAGAGATACAGCGTGGAGACAGGCTGTTTCGGCCCCATGAGTGCAAACGCCGACCAGCGATCACCCTGTACCTGAGCACAAACCTGCACACACATAGAAACATAGACAATAGGTGCAGGAGGAGGCCATTTGGCCCTTCGAGCCAGCACCGCCATTCCATTGTGATCATGGAGTGATCGTCTCCTATCAATAACCCGTGCCTGCCTTCTCCCCATATCCCTTGACTCCACTAGCCCCTAGAGCTCTATCTAACTTTCTCTTAAATCCATCCAGTGACTTGGCCTCCACTGCTCTCTGTGGCAGGGAATTCCACAAATGCAGTCTGAAGAAGGGTCTCGCCCCGAAACGTTGCCTATCTCCTTCCTCCTGAGATGCTGCTGCACCAGCTGAGTTTCATCTCCAGCTTTTTGTGTAAATCCACAAATTCACAACTCTCTGGGTGAAAAAGTTTTTTCTCACTCTCAGTCTTAAATGACCTCCCCTTTATTCTAAGACTGTGGCCCCTGGTTCTGGACTCGCCCAACATTGGGAACATTTTTCCTGCATCTAGCTTGTCAGCTCTTTTACACGAGGGATAATTTACAATTTTTTTAAAACCAAAATTAACCTGCCCAACAACTGCACGTCATTGGAGTGTGGAGGAAACCGGAGCGCCCGGAGAAGCCACAGGGAGACCCGTCTCAATACAAACTCCGTAAGCAGCACCGCACCTGTGGTCAGGATCGAAACCCGGTCTCTGGCGTTGTGAGGCAGCAGCTCACCCGCTGCGCCGCCGTCGACTCAGTGAGACGCTCACCGCAGTAAGATGCAGAAGCCCGCTCCTGTGCATGGAGGTCAGATGCAACGGGCACTGCGGCGGGGGGTGGCGACGCTTGCACGGGTGCTTCATGCACCACGATTATCCTTCCGCCGATCTTCCAGCTCCTTCCTCCGCATCTGAAGATAAAAAAACAGACGGACATGTCTCAGGCTGGCCAATGGTGGGGCTCTCTGTCACCTTGCCTCTAATGGTCCCTTCCCCCACACTCTACCCCCACTCCAGCTCCACGGGCAATCCCAGCCCCCTGAAGCAGCAGCTTCATTCAACAGGAACTAAACAAAAATAATCTCTCAAGCGCATAGACCTGGGGCATCGGTTTTGTAATTTTTCACCCATTTCCTTTTCACCAGAGCCGCGAGTTTACTCCAGTACTTTTATCTCTATCTTCGGTGAAAACCAGCATCTGCAGTTCCTTCCGGTACACACACATGTATATACATATCATGTATATGTATATATATGTACATACCCACATGCATATATATAGTGTGTGTCGTCTGTGTGTGTGTGTGTTGTGTGGAGTGGTGTGTGTGGTGTGTGTGTGTGTTTGTGAGTGAGTTGTAGATCTTCTATACACAACTAAAACTCCAATCTTTGTGCTCTTTTCCGTGTGCACTTTTGTTTCTCTTTGCGCAAAAACAGTACAGGGATAGCGCTACGATTTTTCGTCACCTTACTCGCCATTCTCCTGTGCTCAAGTGCACTAAAGTTTTGTTCAATTGATAATATATTCAAAGTTAATAAGGTTTAAAATCTTAACCAAGCTGAGCTCCCGGGCCCAAGCACTTCAACTCCCACCTCCCACACAAATTCCAATCTGACCTTTCTGTCCTGGCCTCCTCCATTTGTCCAGAGTGAGGCCCTACCTTTCTTCAAAAATAGTTTCCTGATCGTATGTTCTGTAACAATTACCTTCCAGTTTTCCCTCAGTATGGCTCTGTGTTCCTCAGCTGCTGCTGCTGCCCACTGACAGTGAGCAACCTGTCCTCCAGAGCCACAATGTTCCGGGAATGTTGCCGGATCTGCTCCTTAAACTCCGCCACTTCTATGCCGCTGATTGCGTCTCTCCACCGCAATATCCGATTCCCCATCTCCTTGCCGCTCAGGCGCCTGGCATTGAGCCTGGGCACCAGCTCCTCCCCAAACCAGCCTGCAGATAACATGGGCAATCTCAGTCTTTAGATTAGAGATACAGATTAGAGATACAGTCCCGGAAAACGGTCTTCGTCCACCGGTCCGCGCCGACCATCGATCCCCGCACACAAACACAATCCAACACCCACTAGGGACACTTCTTTTACATTTACCAGGCCAATTAACCTACAAACCCGTTTGTCTTTGGAGTGTGGGAGGAAACCGAAGATCTCGGAGAAAACCCACGCAGGTCACGGGGAGAGAGAACATACAAACTCCGTACAGACAGCGCCCGTAGTCGGGATCGAACCTGGGTCTCCGGCGCTGCATTCACTGTACGGCAGCAACTCTACCGCTGCACCACCGTGACCGCCCAAACTCTTTCAAATTAATGAGAAAGGGGTAAAACTGCCTGGATAGTAGGTGTAGGCTTCCATTTATCATTGCATTTAACCTGCAGTTCAACAAATTGGTGCTTGCTCAATGAAGGGCAACCCTTTTAAAAGAGATTTTGGTGAAAACCTAAATTAGCTAAAAAAAAATAGGGAACTGCAGATGCTGTCTTACACCAAAGATAGACACAAAATGCTGGGGTAACTCAGCGGGCCAGGCAGCATCTGCGGAGAACATGGAGAGGTGATGTTTTGGGTCGGACTGTTCTTCAGGAGACTTGGTGTCTTAAGAAGGGTTCAACACAAAAATGCCACCTAACCATGTTCTCCAGAGATGCTACCTAACCGCTGAATTAAACTCCAGCACTCTGTGAACGTCACTAATCCATGATCTGCACAGATGCTTGCCTGACCCGCTGAGATACTCCGCACTCTGGAAACTCACCTATCCAAGTTCTCACACAGATGCTGGCCGACCCGCTGTGTTACACCAGCACATTAGATGTCTAGTTTTTAAGGCACGTTTTTCTAATTACACATCTAAACCATTGCTTAATAATTTTTGTGAAGGAGAAGATTGTCCACCCACATTTCAGACTGCACCTTTTCACAAAGAATCAGCCTTTCACAATGTCAATCGCAGACTCAACAATCACAATTATATATTTCTTCATGACTGGAAAATAAAACTATACCTAATTGAACCGTCCCTCCATCAGCTGGCGTGCAGCCTGACCACCCACTGGGAACAATTGTCACACATGTGACATTATCTACATTTAAAACCAGAGCCAATTAACCTACAAACCCGCACGTCTTTGTAATTGTTGGAGGAAACCGAAGTTCACCGGTGAAGACCACATGATCACGGGGAGAACGAACACAACTCAATCCGACCAAACAGCGTCCGTAGTCCGGATTTCGAAAACGCGGTCTCTGCGCTGTGAGGCAGCAACTCTACTACCGCTGCCCACCGTGAAGGTGTTGCGGGTGTGAGGAGAGGAAGGGGATGGTGAAAGCACAACGCGTGTGACGGTGTACCTCCAATCTTGTTCGCCCCTCCAGTGCTTGCGAGGCGGTGTCAGCTGCAGCCCTCAGAGTCTCAGCTTCCTGATGCCGTCACTGTTGCATTCTTTTTTTTAAAATAATATTTTTATTTAGAAGTAATGCCCATCCAAACAACGGTCTAACAACTTTTCAAATACACAACCAACTATTTCAATAAAGTATCGATGTACAAAAATTCCTTATAAACTCTATTTTTAGAAAGTAGAAAGTATTTTTTAGAAAGAAAGAATAGATTTTTAATCAATAAGAATGGATGATTAAATAATAATTTGATTATATAGGGAGAGAAAGAAGAAGAAAAAAAAAGAAAAAAAGGAAAAACATTAATAGAATATATTATTCATTTTAATAGTGAATAAAACAATTTCAAATAACGATATCAATAGAGACATGCCTTACAAATCCAAAAAAAAGAAAGAATTCATTTTATCTAAATACTGCCGGTACCCGTTGAGTTGTGATGCCACAGAACAGCTACCCCTTCAAATATTCTTGTAAATGGAGACCATGTCTGTTCAAAGAGTCGTCTTTGTCCATTATAAGACAAATCTGATTCTTTCCAAAAGCAACGCTCCACCATTCCACTGTCCACATTTTAATTGTGGGGGATAATGTTCCCTTCCAAAATTTCAATATTAAGTTTTTCCCTATTATCAAACAGTAATCCAAGACATTTTCTTTGGTTTACTGTTAATATTAGATTTGAATCTGGAACTCCTCTTTATTATTAATTTGGATCTGGGTCCATTTAATTTAAGAACTTGAGAGATAACTCCAAAAGATTTCTATCCAATAATAGGTGAACCATCATTAACACATAGTATGAGTTTTTACATGTTACAACCTAATGCGTTAAGTTAGCTTACCAAGTCTGACATTTAACACAAATAAAAAATTGTTAGGATAAATTCTATTTAATTTTGTTTTTTGAATACTGTAATCTGTGTAATACCTTTAAAAGTAATCAATATATGTCTAGCATTTAATGCACAACGATGTAAATGTTGTAGGCTTTCTTCCCAAGTTTACCTTCGTATAGATAAACCTATTTCATTTTCCCATGATTGTCGATATTATTTCCGAAGTTTGGGATTTCCCTATCCAAGATAGTATTGTATATATACTCTATTAATTTTCTGTATTTGGGGTGTTTTTTAAACAATTCATCTAAAAATCCTGGTTTTCTATTTTATAGTCTTGCGATTTGACTTAAATAGTTTCTAATTTGTAAATACCTAAAAAATGTTATTTGACTGCAATCCAAGATACCCTGTAACTCATGAAATGAAAGAGATTTTCCTTTCTTGTAAAGGCGTTCTATCCTTTTAATTCCTAAATCATTCCAGTGTCTAAACCCCTTGTCCAATACAGAGGGCTTAAACAAAGGAATATTCATAATTGCAAACAAAGTGACAAATTATCCATAAGCAGGGTCTTAACTATTTGTTTCCAAATACGTCTATTGCTATGATTAAAGGGTTATCACATATTGCTTTTTTTTGTACTTCCATGGTGCAAAAATAATCGAACCTAACATCAAAAGGCGAAACAGTTCCTTCCTTTTCCATCTTTACCAGCTTGGCTCATAATCTAATTTACCAACCAAAAATTCATAATCTTAATCTGTAACTTAATCTGAAACAGGAAATAAATAAGAAATTTGTAGTGCTAGTCCACCATTCAGTTTAGAATTACAAAGATGTTTTTTTAACTAATTCGATGATTTTTAAAGTCCCAAATAAAACCTATTAACCAAGTATCTATTTTTTTAAAAAACATTTAGAGAGATAAAAGGGATGGCTTAAATAAATATAATATTATGGATAAAAAAATTAACAAAAAAATCATTTTTATAGCATTTCTTTCGAACCTTCATGAAATAGGTAGTATGTTTCCAATATCAAATTGTATTTTTTTAGTTTATTTAACAATAGAGGGTAATTAAATTTAAAATAGACAAATTTATAGGATTTTAGATACATCTTCCTAATATTTAAATTTGTCCGTGACTATTTTAAGTGGGAATTGTTCTAGTATATTTAATTTTATTCGGGGGGTTAATAGCATCATTTCTATGTGTTTTTCCAGTTAATTCTATTCCCAGAAAATGTGGCCAAACTTAGTTATAACATTGAAGTAGATTAAGGAATACTAATCTCCGTTTGTGATAAAATTAAGATGTCATCTGCGTATAGAGATATTTTATTCGTTGTTAGTTTTGGTATTATATCCATATATTTCTGGTTCGATCTAATCAAAATTCCGCTATGGTGCTATTTCCAGAGGTAAATATAATAATTATGGCAAAAAAATCCTTTTATAGCATTAATTCAACCGATCATTGAAATAGGTAGTATTCTTACTTGCTGCAGCACAACAGAATATATAAACATAATATTATCTGACAAAACGAGAGAGACAAATGGAAAAGCAGTGTGTACATATACACACACATACTCACAACATACCCATATACATATATACACACACACAACATACTCATAAAAAAACAGTACAACAATAATAATAATAGTCTATTTTAGTTCAGAGCTTAGAATGAGGTTGTCGTGTTTAGATAGCCTGATGGCTGGGGGGAAGAAGCAAGTTTCCTGAACCTGGACCTATACAGTTTTCAGGCTCCTGTACCTTCTCCGATGGCAGTGGTGAGATGAGTGGGAGGCCCGGATGAATAGAATTAATAAGTTTTATGGCCAAGTATTCACATACAAGAAATTTGACGGGTGGGCACCGCCCACAAGTGACACCATGATGTACAGTGACCTGTAGGAATGACACATGAAACATTACACATTAATAAAAAAACATTATCGATGGTGGTGGGTCTCTGATGATGCTGCAGCCATGTTGAGGCAGCAACTCTGAATAAAACTCGTCCGATGGTGGGGAAGGTCAGAGCCGGTGATGGACTGGGGTAGTTCCCTGCGTGTTCAGTAAGACAAGAGCTGAGAAACTGCAAGCCATGCCAATCCCTACACAATCTCCGTACCTCAAGAACATTACCATTTTCTCCCTCAGGCCCTTAAAAAAACCCTCTGACAATAGACAATAGACAATAGGTGCAGGAGTAGGCCATTCAGGCCCTTTGACCAGCACCGCCATCAATGTGATCATGGCTGATCTATCCCCAATCAGTTCCCCGTTCGCTGCCTTCTCCCATATCCACTGACTCCGCTACTTTTAAGATCCTATCTAGCGCTTTTCTCTTGAAAGCATCCAGAAGAACCTGCCTCCACCGCCCTCTTAGGCAGAAATTCCACAGACTCGCACTCTCTGTGAAAAAAGTGTTTCCCTCGTCTCCGTTCTAAATGACTAACTCCGTATTCTTAAACTGTGCCCCTGGTCAGGACTCCCCCAACATCGGGAACAGTTTCCTGCCTCTAGCTATCCAAGCCCTTAACAATCTACAGTGGCTTGCAAAAGTTTTCATACTCCCTTGAACTTTTCCACTTTTTGTCACGTTACACAACCACAAACTAAATGTATTTTATTGGGATTTTATTGATAGACAAACACAAAGTAGTGCATAATTGTGAAGTGAAGGAAATGATACATGTTTCCAAATGTTATTACAAATAACACTGAAAGTGTGGCGTGCAAAAGTATTTCAGCCCCCCTGAGTCAAGAAAGATAAAAAAAAGTATAAAGGAGAAAAACAGAAAAAAAAAAAAAATAAATAACAAAAAAAAAAATGCAGAAAAGAAACAAAAATTCAAAAATAAAAAGTGTGAAAAGAAAAAAAAAAATAAAAAATACAAAAAAAGAATGATGAACTCACAATCAGGAAGGCCAAGCACACACCACGAGAGGACCCCGCACCCCCCCCCCACCACACCC